>OV121140.1:1396593-1711940 GCA_921294245.1 Brassicogethes aeneus
GTTAACATTCTTAAGACAGTTATAGCTAGTTTAAATTAAAATTCTTAAAACCGTTATGGTTAGTTTAAATTTACATTCTTAGATAGCCATGGCTAGCTTCTTAAAATTAAGAGCTATCTTTTGACATTCTTAAGACAAGTATAGCTAGTTTAAATTGACATTCTTAAGATAGTTATAGCTAACTTAAATTAAGATTCATAGGACAGTTATGGCAAGCTTCTTGGCATTTTTTAAGATAGTTATAGCTATCTTGTTACATTCTTAAGACTGTTATAGCTAGTTTAAATTTACATTCTTAAGATAGTTATAGCTAGCTTCTTGACATTTTTAAGATAGTTTAAGCTATCTTGTTACATTCTTAAGACTGTTATAGCTAGTTTAAATTTACATTCTTAAGATAGTTATAGCCTTCTAGTTGACATTCTTAAAACCATTATAGCTAGTTTAAATTGACATTCTTAAGATAGTTACAGCCATCTTGTTGACATTCTTAAAACCTTTATAGATAGTTTAAATTGACATTCTTAAGACAGTTATAGCTAGCTTCTTGACATTTTTAATATAGTTATAGCTATCTTGTGACATTTTTAGGACAGTTATAGCTAGTTTAAATGACTTTCTTAAGATAGTTATGGCTAGTTATAGTTATAACCATATTGTTGACATTCTTAAAACCGTTGGCCAGTTATTTAAGTTACTTATAGCTATCTTGTTGACATTCTTAAGATAGTTAAGCTATCTTGTTGGCATTCTTAGAACACTATAGCTAGTTAAAATTGAAATTCTTAAAACCGTTATGGCTAGTTTAAATTTACATTCTTAGACAGCCATGGCTAGCTTCTTGACATTAAGACGTTATAGCTAGTTTAAATTGACATTCTTAAGATAGTTATAGCTATCTTGTGACATTCTTAAGACATAGCTAGTTTAAATGACACTATTAAGATAGTTATAGCCATATTATTGACATTCTTAAAACCGTTAGCTAGTTTGTAATAACATTCTTAAGACAGTTATGCCAATCACTTAATACAAGAAAACCATACTTTTAATAACAATTTTAAAATTCCACATGTAGAAAATAAAGGCATAAAATTTAATTTGTTGGAGTCACTGGAAAATAACAAATTGAAAAGGACTGATATTGTATTGAATGATCAAAAAGAGACCAATAATTCACCGTTATTAAATTTATTTGAATTATTCACACAATAAGAATATATTGTAGTACAATAAATTAGGTTTTTCCATCATTACTCTCTTTCAATTTATTAAGCAAATATTGTTCAGGTAGATCCAAAAATTTTGTACCATAAAACATTGTGTTATATAAACTCACTTAATAATAAGTTCAAATACATTCTGAAGAAGTCACTGTGTGACGAAACAATTGTCAAAATTAAATAAATCACATGAAGCTTAAAAAACCTACTAATTTTTATATCTACATAATAATAACAGTTATGGCTAGTTTCTTAAGATAGTTATAACCGTTATAGCTAGTTTGAATTGACATTATTAAGATAGTTATAGCCATATTGTTGACATTCTTAAAACCGTTAGCTAGTTTAAATTAATATTCTTAAGACAGTTATGTCTAGTTTCTTAAGATATTTGTAGCTATCTTGTTAATATTCTTAAGATAGTTAAGCTATCTTGTTGGCATTCTTAGAACACTATAGCTAGTTTAAATTTACATTCTTAAGACAGTTATAGCTATCTTGTTGACATTCTTAAAACCGTTATAGATAGTTTAAATTTACAGTCCAAGTTGATACAGGGTGTGTCAATGGAGAGTTAACACCTCGGTTTTCTAAGGTGTAAGGTAAAAAAAAATGTTTGGGTCAATTTAGTTTTATAGTTTAACCCCTAAGCAGGGGTGATGGTTACTTCTACAATTTTTAAAGGGAAGGGGGGTCTAGTAATACCTTATTTTAAAGGCCTTTTATGTTAGGACCAATGATCATTGAATAAAGTATTTGATTAAAAAAATATATATATACAAATTTGAATGGTTGCAAATCGAAAATATATGAAAGATATACTCGTAGGTTTATATATCTGTAACCCAAAGCCAAACTATATTAAGTCCACTCTTTTAAAATCACGTTAAAAATTGGCTTACTTAGTTTTTCATACATTAAAAAACTAAGAATACAATAAAAAGTATAAAGTTTATAAAAACAAAGCATTATCGAAAATGGCAAGAACTTTGAAAAGTTTGTCAATATACCTTTTTAATTACATTTGACGCCTTATCGAACAAAAATCCGAACAAAATCAAACAAAACAACAAAACATCGAAAAAAACAACTGCATGTGATTTAAACTGGCGAGCGTTTAGGTCACGTAACGTCAAAACATGCAAACAAATTTCGAATCGAAAAATATTACAATAACAATGAAAGCCTTTTTGTTTAATACCTACCTAGCGAAAAAATTAGTGGAAAGGTTAGATGTCAGATTACGTCGAAAGGCCCGAATTATTTTCATGGCAATGAGGAAGATTCTATTTTTGTTAATAACACACTGTGGACATTGAAAGATGGAGAATCCTTAGACCATGCATCTCTAGATAGATATTCCTTAGACCAAATGCCTCTAGATCAACTAATTGATGTCTTATTTAATAAAACAAATAAACGATTTCATGAGAATTGCATGAAACTTTTAATTTCATAGAAAACGGTTGATATGCAAATAAGCACATTGCAAAACACAGAAAATAAATTTAAAATATTTCAACATTAATAGTTTTAGATAAACCGTTTGCATTTAAATTTAACCATACTAAACAAAGTTTAGTACGTAGCCGCGTTGCCAAATTGCATTAATAAAATTAACATTTCTCTCCCTTCACTTCAACTGCGTATGTTAAATGGAGTTTTCAATACACAACTGTTAAAATGGGTTGCAGAAAACATTAAAATTAGAGCAAATTCGAAATTATGTCGAAACACAGACTGCACAGACTCTAACGGTTGTTTACAATTGAATCGGTGAGAATAAGAACAGTGCAAGTCCAAAAATTTAACTTTTTAAATCAATCTCTGTATATCTCATGACATAAATTATATCGACCCAATGACCTCTGACATTTCCCGCTTTCATCTTCCCGACCTTCTCTATGCATTTAATGGATTTTCATCCAATAAATATTTCTTATTGTTTTTGAGAATATTTGACCTATACGTATAGATTGGAGATTTTTTCAATAAAGTTAACAACAAAAAACATAAACTTCATTAATGAAAAATGCAATTATTATTTTAGCTTTATTTTAACATATTAAATTTAATGCGGTAGGAAACATGCAAAGGCGTGTCGAAACGACCCCATTATGGGTGTGCTCAATGTTAAAAAAATATTGAGCCTACTGCAATGTTTAAGGAAATATAAATAAAAATCGTTCGACTCGATAAACATTTTGGACCAACTCATGTATATTTCAGGTTTTCTAGAATGTGTTGATTGTTTCTTTCAGGATGTCATGATAATTTTCCGTCGTCCTTTTCAATCCTTATTCCATATTTTTTTTAGAAAATTTAATCTGAATGTGTTCACTATAAGGCACAGCAAAAAGCAATATTTAAAATTATATCTAAAAGACAATATTTAACATGTTTAGTATATAGCGCCGAATTGTTAAATGTTTAATTGTTTGTAAGTAAATTTTATATTTAAAACACATTATATATTTTGTAGTATTTTTAGAACATGTTGAAGCTATTACCGACCTATCCATACATTACAATGAAACAAAAACGAAACATAAAATTTACAAAAATTAAATTAAAAACAACCACAACAAGCAATCCTAGATCAATTTAACAATCATTTGTTGTAATTTTTGTACATATTAAACAAAACAATAATAATCAAATGAATTGAATTAGTACAAACATGTTTATTACGCACAAACAAATCAAAAAAATAAATTAACATTGCTGGAATCTGAGCTTAATGTACACCTCGTCTTAATTTGTTATTCTGCTACAATATTTACAAAACCGACCGAACGAAAAATAGAGCATGTACGCGGCAGCAGGGGGCGCTTCCCTGGCGTCCCGCCAGGCGCGCCAGAAGCAGCGCCAAAACAAAAAGCAGCAGGCCTTGAAGAACGCGAACCTGACTCCCAAGCCGCAGCAGGCGAAGAACTTCCAGAACTACACGGACCCGGCCGTGCCGAGGCTGTCTCGCGTGGAGAGGGGGGCGCTGCGGCCGCCTCAGCCCCACGAGAGGCGGCACAGCACCTCCAACTACCACCTGAAAGAGCCGGGGCGCGCCCGCATCCGCGAGAGCCCCTCCATCTCCATCCCCGTCGTTCCCAACCACCAACCCGCGCCCCTCACCCCCTGCGCCCTGGTGCAGCAGCACCACCACCACCACCACGGCCACATGCACCCGGCGCACTCCACGGCCACCTTGCATCACCCGGCGCAGAGCCAGCTGCCGCAGATTTTCATACCGGAGGACAGCAAGCTGGAGAGGAGATGCAGCTTCGTCAGGCAGGTGGAGGAGATGGAGAAGCCGCAGCCCGGCGACGTGCTCGACAGGTGCAACCACATCTGCAACTTCGAAATCAACGACAAGCAATGGGAGAATCAGAATTTTTACACGGAGTACGATAGGGACCCCTTCGGCAGCCTAGAGTATCCATTTTCCGAGGTAGTTTACTACACTGTTCAAAATTTCATAACACCAAATTAACACCATACAGTAGAAACCACGAATATATGAACGTGACTCATCAGGCACAATCGTACGAAGCAATCTATCGAAGGTCACGGTCCAGTGCAGTGCTGTTCTAACGGGGGCATAAGTATTTGTAAAAAATCTTGAGTGTAATGTTGGTTGCTATACTTCTGATATATTTGCTTTTAAAGTTAAATAAATAAACTTTTCTTTTAACTTTAAACGCAAATATTTCAGAATTGGTGACAAAAAACAAAAATGTTTACGCAGGTCTTGTACAAAGTGAAAGATATTTAAATTGTGTGGATATAAAAACAACTTGCGTTAGTTTCACGAAATTTATTAAATATTGACAATTGTTTTGCTACACAGTAGCTTCTTCAGAATGTATTAAACTAATACTAGTACAAAATTTATATAATAAAAATATTTTTGTATTCTAGCCTAGAATTTCTAGGTAAGGACATCTACCAGTGTTAATAACAATACAATAACAATTGCAATAAAAACCACTAGCACTACAACGTTTAAAACGATTATTAATCCATAAACACACAGCAGGAACACGATATGCAAAAACAAAGATCATATGACATATAAAAACAAATGGCCGACGGTAGAGTTGGTTGCCTTACTATGTAATAAAATAAAATAAATTGCCTAAAACACGAACTCTGCTGAATTCCAACAAAAATAAGTAACAAGCTAGGACACGCGTCATATGTCCATCTTTGTCCAACACCTAGGCAGTTTTACATCACAGATGGCGCATTTTAGACCGGATGCGTAAAAACCTACGTGTGAGTACATTTACCGCTGCATCGAATGTACAAGACAAGTAAAACATTACTGCTAGCATGTCTGAGATATGTTCGGCACCCGATGAGTCATGTTCATATATTCGTGGTTTCTACTGTACATGGTCTATATCGATACAAACCAAAATGGTGTTCAATATGGTTCGTTGGTCCGGTGTAAATTCAAATACTAAAATAGTGTTAATTTAACTTTCACACAGTATTTTACCTGGTGTAAATTGAACTCCTTGTCAGTGTTAAATATTATGTGTTTGTGGTCAAATTAAATCATACTACACAGAAAAAAGGAAACAGGTTCCTTGACGTATTACTAGCATATTACCAGTGGTATTATTCCAGGAAATGGAACCTTCAACTCGCTAGAGATAATGTTTTATTGCATTCCACTAACATAAAATTCTTCAAGTATTTACAGCTGTTTTCACCTATTTAAGGTCTTTTTAGTATCGAACAACTTGTAGTGTCACACCAAAGCAAAGGACTACCTGAGCTTATATATTCTTTATGTAAGAACATCACGTGATCCACACCGCCTTTGCCGTGATCGGTACACACTATGCAACCGGGAATGCACGGCAAATTGTTTTAATCGTTTTAACAGAGTGCTTTAGGTTGAAGTAACTCTTATTTTAAAAACAACATATTTAGTAAAGTGAACCATACAGCGGGTTGGTTTCACTAAAGTTTTCTGGGTTAACCAATTTAAAAAAAAAATAACTATTTGGTTTAGTACCGTCAGATTAATCTTTGTTTATATTAACCTTCCCACAGTTGATAAAAATAAAAAAATAAATACTTATGGGTCAACTAAATTAATATAGTTAAATGAACTATTCCTTTTTTTCTGTGTAGGTGCACTTCTCAAATATTTTTAGATAAACATCGTTTTGGTGTTTGCTGTATGTAACATTTTCAACCATAATTCATGGTGTTATATAACACCATGAATTATGGTTGAAAATGCTAATATATATTAGCACCACTTGGTGTTGGATTTTGACACCATTTTAAGATTACTCTTTACACCACAGATATTTTAAACAGTGTAATAAAGATTTATTTAACCCTAAATCAAATAAATATAAATATATAAAAGGTTTGTATTTCGTTCGGCTTAAATACGGCTTGGATCGGGGTGCAAGGTTAACCTAGACAACCTAGTAGTTAAATTCAAAGCCGACGATTAATAATACATTAACTAGCAGCTTTGACTTTACCGGCTCCCTTGGGTGAGCTTCGGGCTAATGAAATTGGCTTTATAATATATCGCCAAAGAATCCCCTCAATTAATATTAATAATGAGATCCGAATATAGATTTAATAAAGTCATTGGAATTTTTACTCTCAACAGGGAATTTGGTCGTTGAATATATTAATCTAGTCGGCTCAAGGCCTCCTCGCCTCCTAGATTCCTGCGACATCTCCATCGCAATATTTGATATCGACTTTTTACCAATGTCCACTATGCCCTTTGGTAATTTTATTTGGATGATTTTTACTTGTGCATCTATTTTTAGATATCGATAATGAATGTGACAAATTTAGGAAATGCGCCCATTAGCTAGAGCGATTGAAATTTAAATTGGACCCCAAATTACCGGAAATCCGTTAACTGTCTCTATTTTCTAACACCATTGTGTTTAATTACTACTTTAATAGCCACAGTGTTAAAGAATATATTCTTTAACACTGTGGCTATTAAAGTAGTAATTAAACACATATATATCTTTTCATAAAAATTTGTTAATAAGATTAAAGTTATTATGATATGCAAACATTCAAATTCGTATATCGCGTATATAGCTTTGACTTTGACAATTTTTTTTATGTTGACTAGTGTAATACATTTTGCAACTATTCTATAGGGACTTTGTGCATCGAGTTCAATTAACATATGGACGTTTTGTTTGTATTTAACCTGTACTAAACAATGGTATCCGCTACAACGTGTATATACAAAACAAAGTTAACAGTACACCAAAATGCTCTCATTATTCCGTTTAAACGCTATAATTATTTTTAAGTGAAAGTTTTTCTGTTTACCAGGTAAAAAGAATGTACGTGAGATACTTTTTTATTTTAAACCGTTTCGCAAAATCATAATTTCATTAGAAGATCGCGTTAGGAGATACTTTATTTAGTGGTTATTATAAATGGCATTCTCTATTGTAACGGCTTTAAATAGATTTTAGTGGTTCTTTATTAAAACTTCTTTTGTAAGGCTTATAAAAAGTAATTAAACATTTTTCTATAGAAGCTGTGTAAAACACTAATTGACCCATACGACTAAAACTTCTCTAATTAAAATGTCATTTGAACGAAACCTGGTTTCGCGACGTCATGACATTAAAAAAATGCGCACCCAAGTGACCTTTTTGCCTCCTTTTTAAATAAATTTAAATTGTGAAAAGCTGCATAATTAAAGTGTTTTCATTAAAAAATATATGAATGTAGTTTTTAATATAATCACGCTATACTCTCGACTTACCTTTGACCTTATACGACTAGTAATAGTCCCAAGATTTGTGTTGTTCAGCTCAATATAAAATCAACGAAATATGTGAGGTGTTATGAATCAATCAAAATAGACTGAGTGATGTTAAAACTACTAATAAACAATGAACAATAAAAAGACGCGCTTCGATCCAGGATAAACGAGAGAAAAATCAACCAGACCAAGCTATGGAAGAATTTGGGGCCACACTCATATCAAAATATTATATTATACACCTAGATATACTCTATTTCTATTTCTACAATCTTTCGAGAGATCTACAACTTGAGTAGCAAGCGCAATGACCAATTATATGGAATTGAGGATGATTAGAAAATAATGTAGACCTAACCTCACAACAAAATTGTGATCTTAGCATGCTTAGTGTTTTATGAGTACGGCAGCGACGGCAGGAATGCAGGCCGCGCTCTTGATCAGAGAAAAACAGCGTCTCAGGAATAAAAAATTTCGCAGGGGTCGCGCAGACTTGCCCAGCCATGTGGCTACCCGGGACATAGGGCCCTTCCCGCAATATCCGCCAGGGTTTTTGGTACGAATGATTTTGAATTTAAAGATGTTAAAAGTTTGATAAATCTTGCAGATTATTTTTAAATTTAATTTGAATTTAAATTGGATTTTGATACCATCTGAATGTTATTAAAAAAGCCTTTCTGTTAAATCGAATTATATTTTAAAAGTAAAATACCTTTTCTATCTAAATTAACTTTTTTATATTTTTTTCTATAAAAATTAAATATTTACAAAAAACATATTCGATATTTTTCAAGCATTGATTTTATTTTGTCACTTTTATTATTTTACCTTGTATAAAACGATTCTAACCGTGGTGACCTAATTTTTATACTCGACTCGTAATATCGGTGAAATTAATGCAATTTATTTTTTTTGTTTATCTACGACGTTTTATTATTATTACTTTGCAAAAATGCGCCAATATTAAACAAAAAGCTCATTTTTGTTTTAATACCAGTATTAATAAAAATATACAAAGTTTTTAGCTTGCAATATTATGAATTAGTTTTTAAAAAAATTAAAACGTGCTGATACGCATATTTTTCTACAATCCACACGTTTCGCTCATGAGCATACTAAAAATCTCGAAGTTAGGCAACCGACTGCACAGACTTTAACGGCGGCCATTTTTATGTTAGTATGCCCGAAACGAGTGGATTGTGGATTTATTTAAATTTAAATAATTTAATAATTTTTTTTACTTAGTGTTCTCAAGGACGCGCAGCATGGCAGGAGAGAGAGAGAGGCAGACGCTGTTCTCTCTCGGAAGAAGCGCGGCAACACCGCATAAAACAAACCGAGGCTCATCACCGATGGATGAAGAGGAACAGGGTAAGATTTTTTTTATTAGAATTTTTAAAAAGAGAAAATAGCGTTGATCTATCTCTCTAGATTGTATGACATTTGACAATTAACTTAAAACTAACCCGTGACTAAATCTCCATAAATAATACCTTGTCATATGGTATTTAAAAGATGAGTGTCATGAAAACATGAACAGTAGAAAAAGTAATTAAAATCTATGCTTCAAACAGAATTAATTTGCATAGGTAGGTACTGAATAAACCCATCGACATTTTATTGTTGTATGTGGAACAAAACACAATGTATTATTTCGGCAAAATCCTGGTTGAAATCCTGAAAAATATATGTCCCGTTTCGTTCGATATTCTCGCCAATTATTTTATTATTTCCTTCGACGTTTGTGACAGAATAAATAAATATGCTGTATCAATATACTTTTTTAATAAAAATGTTGGTTTTTAGAGGTTAAATTTACAGAAAACCTTTAGAAAAATGCAAAAAAGAATGCAAAAAGACAAGGTAAGCTGGTTTGAAAATCCTACTAATAAATTCTTACCATTCTACAAATGCAAACATTATCCTAAAAAAATAATAAATATAAATAAATGTATACTTGAGTAATAATAAGAATATGTAAAAATAAATTCAAATTAAAAAAAATATTTTTATTATTACTTTTTTCTTTAAGTGGAGAAATAACTTAACACTTTTTCAATGCACCATATATGAAGAACATTTGGAATGAAATGTTAAAAAAACATTTTTAAAGATTATAAAACTAAATCTTATTCTTGTTTATATCATCAGAATTAAAATGGACCCAATACTTTTTCATTTAGTTGTTAATAATAACAACTTGTAATACTCAAAGATAATTACCCCCATAGATCGGAAACCATATAACAAATATACGTCGGAAACTGACGCTAGCGCTAGTGACAAGAGGCTAAAGTAAAGTAAAGGTGACGCCATCTACAATACCTAAGCAATGCGGAAAATTTAAGTATAGAAATTTTAAAAGGAAACAACGCACACGTCATAATTTTGCGCACTGGTACCAAGTTGGCAGCAATTGCAATGTTGTCATGTTTAGATTAAAATTTTGCTAATATAAATTGACGTTCTAGAATTTTGAATCTGTCAGTTGTGTTTTTGAATATTTCGTTTAATTCGTGTATAATTTCGTTTATTTTGTTTTTTGTCTTTGTTATTTATATCGTTTAAGTTTTCATTGCCGTTTTTGTTTTTGTTATATATCATTTTTTTGTTTTTCCTATATTTAAAATGCCGAAGCATTTAAATAGTCGGAGTCAAGAGTCGGTATCATCCTTAATACGCTATTTTGAGGCAGAACGGGATAATAATGGACCTTTGTTTCCTTTAACAGCTGTTAGAGAGGAAATAGGATAATTAATAATAAAATATACACCAGAGACTGACTTTAGAAGGCGAAATTTCTGGGTTTTATAGCTGAAAATGTCTTTAAAAATGGCTAAAAACATAGTTTTGGCGGTGCATCATATAGGTTATAAAACTCTGACTTTTGACATTTTGGTATTCTAAGGTCCCAAATCTAGGGACCCTATGGTATTATTCATGTAAACGCCATCTATCGCCCTATCACTATCACTTTCACTTGATGCAATGATTTTCATCACATTGACAACCGTGCCCGATCAGCTGATTGATGACGTATACGTCGTTTCCTTTTAAATTTACTATAGATATTGTACTTAGTTTTCATTTTGTTGTTATGAAAACAATTGATAGAGTTAACTCTAATGCAGTTTGCATTATAGTTTTAACGGTTTATCTTTTGATGAACTATCGACTGGTAAAATTCTGATGGTATAAACTGGACCACTCTGTACACATGATTTTAGGATTTTCTTAACAGTTATAAAAACGTTTTTTTTTTTGTTGTAGTGAATCTGCTATCTCTTTTTCTGTAAAATGTCCTAACAATTTTTTAAACGATTAACATTGCTATTTTTAAAGTCTGCGACTCACAGACCTACAAACAAAATGGACTGGCCTTTCCCATTCAAAATACACAATGTTTTGTTGCCAAGAACGATTTAGATTAGGGGTAAAGGAGTAAGGCATAGAAAACAAAGAATAAGGGGAGGGGTGTTTATAAACAAGTTCCCACACCAGTGGCGTTCTGTTTTTGGGATCATAATTTAAATAAAAATATTAAAAATAAATAAAAACATTAAATTGTACATTTTTTTTTAGTTTTTTAATCCTATGTAAAACTTATATTTAATATATATAAATATATAGGTATAACAAAATACTAACCTTGTCCAGATGATAGAATCTGGCTCTATAAATCTAAAATTTAAGTGAATTAATTTATTTATTTATTCAGTTTCTACGCCCCTGGCAGGGTTTGTTTTGTAAATAAACTAACCTATGAAAAGAAAGTTTTAAATTCTTGGATCCAAGTCTTTTACAAACGTAGCACTGCTTCACCATTTTTATATCACTCACTATTGGTATTTTTCACTATAAAATCAAATAAAAAATATTAAATAAGTTGTGGATTCCAAGTATCTTTTACGTAAAATATAGATATAGACTTCAAAACAAATAAAGTCAGATGTGACAACTGAGGGAAAATATTTATTTTTGTTCCTTTCCACTCTTTTCAATGTAAATAAACTGGTCCATTTGTTTGTTGGTCTGTGGTGCGACTTGACCGTTTTGGATTAGTTTTAAAAAAATCCTCGATAATTTTAGATACACGATGCGTCGTACGGGGGGGAAGAGGAGGACTTCTTCGACGTGTACCACCAGAGCGCGGCCGCCAACGCGCTGCTCTACGTCGGCCTGGGCGCCATCGCGATAGGCAGCATCATCTTCTTCGTGGGCACCGGCGAGAAGGGCTTCAAGACGCTCGAGCTGCGCCTCATCGGGCCGGCGATGGTCTCGTGCGGGCTGCTGTGCTGCGTGGTGCGCATCCTGCTGTGCGCGTGCCCCTCCACCTGCCTGCGCAGGCGCAAAAACCCCGCGGGGCGCGGCGAGGACCCCGCCGCCCTCCACCCGCTCGCGAACAAGTGCCGTCGCGAGAGCGCGCGCGACCATCGGACAATGTCGACGGACTATCCGCCGATGGGCGGGGACGATAAGGTTTTGTTGCACAAACAGAAGAAAAAAGTGTCTATAGTGCCGCCCAATCACTCGCTGCCCAGCACCAGCACCCAAGAGTTCAAGGAGCTGCCGCACGTGGTCGCCACCGCGCCAGAGGACAACGTCAGGTAACAAGGTTTTCCTTCCAAACGTGTTTTTTCATTTCAAGCTCGTTTTCAATCATTTTATTTGGGGAAATAAGATTCTAATGGTCGAAATCGGACTCGAGTATTTAACGAAACGCATCCTATTAGCCAGGGGACTGTTTATAAAACAAAAGCAAAATATCGCGAAAGTGGTCATGTACGAAATGTTTCTAGACAACGCCAACCTATTGTTGAAAATGATGCGAAGCCTACTGTAGCCTTTTCAAACGAAACCACTCTAAATGGCGAAAGGTACTTAACTTCTCTTCAAGAAGATCTTGCACCATATTTAGCAGTTCAGTTTCCAAACCAAGATGATCCAAACTTACCAGACAAGCATCACGAAATCATGACGTTAGGCAACCCACTTTACAGACATTTTTATGTTGTTTACATTCCTTATGCTTTGGGTTTGTGTTGTTCATACAGATTAAAAATCGTTTTAAACGTCGTGTTTCTTACAGAGGCATGTTCCTCTTTTTTTTGTAAAAAATAAACCCTATTCTATCAGGACTGTCATCAAACTGTCAAATGTCAATCTTAAGGTTAATTTACCATAACCCACAAATGGTTGCCCTTGGCACAAGAGTTGTTACCAACAAAATAAATTGTTAATTTGCTGTTTTTCGAGATTCTCATCTTTCGAGTGATAATTCTGACATTTTGTGCAGAAAAATCAGCATACCGCAGATAAACCTTCCGGACGTCGAGGAGGCCAAGACCTCGCGGGAAGACTCGATCATCGAGCTGCAGAGCCTCGACCTCGCCTACGAGATCGAGTCGGTGTCGTCGGCGTCGTCGTCGTCGTCGGGCGACGACGGCACGCCGACCCTCGAGCCGACGAAGAAACACGCGCGCGCCCGACAACCGGCCAACAACGGCAACAGCGTCGGCAACGGCGACGACGTGGAAACCACGACGCTCAGCGTCGTCATCGAACGCAACGACAACAGCGAATCCAGCGACGACAAAAAGTCGGAGGTGGGGGGTTCGCTGGCGCCGCCGCCGCCATCTGGCGACAGAAAAACTCACAGCGGCATCGTGCTCAGCCCGTTGCAACTGGGACAATAATCGATGTTTAACTCTTAGGTTTGTATATGTGGTTCTTCAAGATCCAAACCAATTTTTACGGTACCAATAAGTTTCGTGTTTGTTCTTATCATGGAACACAATAAAAAAACATGGAACAAACCCATAAGCTAGATGGCGCTTCCTGTTTTGACACATTTTATTATCAACAGTTGGTAATGGGTCTTTCCTTCTCAAACCGACCAGCCAAAAAGGGGTTCATCATTATTTTTCAACGAATTTTTTTACAGTTTTTTTTAATTGTATGTAAATGTTTACTGCATACAAATAAGTATATAAAAAATTAAGTGAATTCACACATTTTTTTTTAAATTGTTTTTTCTAAAAAAGGCAAATTCTTTAGAAAAGACAAATTAAAAAAAAAATTCCATTTGAGAAGGAAAGGCCTTCATACAATTACATCTTAACGTTTAAATACTAATAACATACATAACAATAACTAATAAGGAGGTAAAATAAACTGATATCAATCAAATTGTGTGTTATGTGAAGGTATTATTAAATCCAATTTGTTTTTTATGTAGAAGAATTCTTAACTCTTAAGAAGAGTAAAAATTTTGACATATTTTTTTATCATAATATGGCAGCCTACTGCTGTGCATAAATTTACTTGACCAATGGTTGTGAAACATGCTATAAAAATCGCCGTAAACATTCGATTGGATCCCGAAGATAATCGAATAAAAAACTGTTAGTACCTATATGGAATTGATTATAATAAATGTGCAGAATGTTCTTCTATTCCGATAAAAATGTACTGATAAGGAAAAGTCGAACACTCGTCCAAAAGGGCTCCTCAAAATGCCGCAACATCCTGTAGCGCAAGTATAGTGCATTCATGTATTGGAAAAGTTTTCATTCTTTGATATCGGTGAAATCTTACTGAATTGAGCTTGAGGGGTTCTTGCAAAGAATAGGAATTATATAAATATGCATTTTATTTTGCGGTAAAGCAATTTTTGCAACGCGAATGTGTGTAAAGTAATATTTGCTATAAAAATTGTAACCTAGGGTGCCTGTGAAATCTTTTTATCCCTTAATTATTTAATTATGCTTTATTAATTTCTGTTATTCTATTTGTAGTTTTAATAATTATTATTATACTTGGTAAAGGTAAAATTACGACAAATTTTAAGATTTGTTAAATATTTTGCAACATTCACAAAGCAATATATAGCTGGCCTAAACGTTTATTTTTAAAATGACAATAGGGAAAATATGTATAATAAATTGTTTGTTTATTTATTCTACATAAGTATGCAACTTTTGCCCACAACAATCAAGTTTTGTATTTTTTAATATTTTCGCAAAACTATATTATAAAAAAGTGCTTCAAATAACACACTAAATGTACCATTATGAAAAATTATTTCTCCAATATTTTTTGAAAAGCACATACAAACTTCTCTTAAATTATAAATTAAATTTGGTATTTACTTTTTAAAAAATTGCCATTATTATACAACCTATATATATATATATATATATAAAAATGTACAATATATACTTGCTATTGTAACATAGAAAAGATAAAAATGTACTTCAATGTCACATAACTTTACCATACCTACTTAGGCTAAGTACATAGGTACCAAAACATTCCAGTTACCTGGTATCAACAAGCTGTTACATGATATAATTGTTTCATATAATTTTCGTTTTATACATACGTGTGGAAAGAGTTATATTTACGTTATAGAGCCGTGAAAAATATATTATAAATACATAATGGTTACATATCGACTATAATAAAGAAATGCCTAACTAACGTGTATTATTTCATTCATATCTTACTTAATATAAATCCCTGGGTAGAAATACTTTTAATTAATTAAAATTTCGAAAAATATATTTGCTCAAAAATCAGATAAACCTTAAGGTTAGTGGTAGCTACCAATCTAAACTTCAAATATATACTTTTTCTATGTTCAAATCCCTACAACTACTGTGGGATTGTTTCACACTTGTTTGTTTTATTCAAACAGTTAAAATTAAACTTACAAAGAACTAATTGCATTTTGATTATAACTGTAAAATTTTCTTCTTCTTCTTCTATACTTTTTATTCTCTCTTTCGAGAGAATTGGACTTGAGCCGATTAGGCTCTTACTGCCCAGTTACTAGTTTTTAAAATTTTATAATATTGAAAAGAATGATATTTTGAATACCGGATGGCCGATATTTCGAGCTACCAACCTAAAAGCTCAAAGTCCCTACAGTTCTTAGTTTACAGCGACATCTTCATAAAGGTAGTCAAACTACATAACCAACTATTCAGATTAATAAACAATATACTCGTGTTTTTTATTAAGTTGATAGCTTATGGCAGTTTGATTTAAAATTTAAAAAATGGTACTTCTGCTGAAGACCATAATTAAATACTCTGACACTGTCAAATTGACAGTAATATTTATTATTGATAATTAATTAATTAAGTTAACTTGTTAATTATTAAAAAAGTACATCGCCTAATGGACATTTTTGGAGTAAAAAAGTAACGTTTTTGGTTTTACAAATATTAAATCACACATTATTTTCAGCCAAGCAGATTTTTTGAAATTTAAAAAAATAAGTGGGGAATAAAAAAACAAAAAATAAAAATTATTCGCTGTTAGGTCCAACCTTTTTGTGAAAAATGTAGTAGTTAATTTTCCTGTCTTTGAAAATAGCATGCATTTGGTTTGAAAAAGTAAGCAATAATCACGAAACTTTTTCTTCTTTCAATTTGCAAGTTACTGATAATTAATAGTCCTGAACAATATATACATACACTACAAGAATTAACGTCCAGTGGCTTTAACAAAATACCCATTAATGGCGAATTCGCCATTGGAGTCCAATGATTGGACAACATTCACGTGTGTTCACATACAATTTTTATTTCTTTTATATAAATTCTTTTCAAAGCGAAGATTATTTTCTCTCCTAGGCCGTAGTCACCTATATTTAACTACTTTGATTGATTTTACTCAACTACTCACCACCGAACACAGATTATAAAGGCCACCGAAGCCAAATTAATTGCATTTTTAACTACGAATTTTGACGACTCAACTTGACAAACGTTCAATGTAACCTGCAATAATTTTAAACATAACCACAATTACATTTATAACTAGTTTAGTTTGTTTTAATCATGCAACCAATTTTAGTTCCGTATTTAGTAAATACGGAACCATAATTACCAACCAAAACCCTAAATTTGCAACGTTGCCGCAGTCCAGATAAAAAAATGAGTGGCAACGTAGCTGATGGCACGTCAGAGCGACGTTATTTAAAAGCCGCGATTTCACAGTGATTTCTCAAAATTTCCTGAGTGCATCGAAAAAATGTGAATGCAAAATTCTACGTTACCAAACAAAGAATTGATTTTATCAAATTTCCAGACATGACAATGTAAGTAATTATGCAATATATCGAATTTTTCGCACATAACCTTACTTATTTTACATGGATGATTTGATTTTTTTTGTGTTAAATATAATTATGCGATTTGGCATCTAAATGTTTAAATGCATACATACATACAATTTTACATAAAAGTGTGTCAGTAGGATTAAGTGTGAGGTCAAGGTTGCCGGGTCAACGTGCCCGGAATATTTAGCATGTTTTTTATTTCCGCTATTTCTAAAGACGCATCAAGTTAGCGAAACAATTGACCATATGCAAGGAATGCGGTCGATGTTGCCAATGGTAAAAAAATAAAATTCCATATTGGGAACATTCAATTATATTACGTTGGCTACATTGAAAATTTGAATTTCCCGCACAAACTGACATACATTCTAGTAGTTCCCAGAGATAAAGAAGGTAGTTTCAATGTTGTATAATAAATTAAGGTCCGAATTTCAAATGTGGGAATTAATATTATTTATTATTATTAAAAAAAAGATGGAAATTTATTTAGTTTGTGCGGGAAATTCAAATTTTCAATGTAGCCAACGTAATATAATTGAATGTTCCCAATAGGGAATTTTATTTTTTTACCATTGGCAACATCGACCGCATTCCTTGCATATGGTCAATTGCAAGGAGAATCTCGCCACGGCCACTTGATGTCAGCGAGATGGGCTAAATTTGAATTTAAAAAGTGAAAACGCGCGTTGTAGTGCTCATATGTGTAAATAGGCTTACAGCAATTTATTTAACTTTCAGAACGTGATGAGGATGTTACGGCTGGGAGAAAGTTTAAGAATTCCACCTGCAGACGTATTCATTAGCGAATTGTTTAGTGTAAGAAGAAAAATTATTAATAAGTAAACAAATCAAGGCATCATGGCGGTGACGGAAAACAAAAATTTTCAGTTTGTGTGCAAGAATTTGCTTTGTGGGGGTGAGTTTATGTTTAATATTTTTTTATCAATTGATTTAAACATTTAATTACAATTTTATCGCGTTTTTATACCGAAAATTATGCATGTGACACTTTTTTTTAATAATTTATTTTATTTTGCATTTAGCACTGATAGTTTATCTGCAACGTAAAAATACATTATTGGGAACTGTTTAATTATAATAATACAGAGTGTCTGTTTTTAAAGGCTGTATTTCAAATGCAATACTAAGCCTCAAAAACCGGACATTCTGTATATTAAGTTAATTATTTAAATAATTAGCTGCTTTCTAAATATTTGTATGCATTTATATAAATAAATTAACAATAGATGAAAAGCTATAAATTGTTTTCTGATTTCACAATGGTTAAACATTTATTAATATTAAAAAATGTAAAAATATGTATTAAATATAGGTTTACATAAAAAACGCTTGAAAAAATTGACATCTTTTTAGTTTAGCCTTTTTGGGCAGAATTTTTTTGTTGGCTAACCTCTTAAAGATTAGTTTAAATTAGTTTAAATTTAAATATCTCATTTACTATTGGTTAAACAAAAAAATTGATAAAACAAAAGATGTACCCAGCAAACACATAAGTCTGATTATGTAATGGCCCATTACATAAAAAATACAAATGTGTTGTAATAAGTAAAATATATATGAAAATTTTATTTTAAAAACTGTTTATTAGGTAATAAATGAAATTCATAATATTTAAATAAATAAAAAAAATAAAAAAAATAGCCATTAGCCATGAAACTATAGTTTCATGTTCATAGTACTTATTTATTTTATTATTCCACGATAATCGGAAATTGTTTTGTGACGGTAGGGAAATTTTTTTATTTAAATCGTAGTGCCATTTATAGATTCTCGTACCGTAAGGACGGCTTTCCTTCCTCCCGTAGAAATTTTTAAGTTTTATCTTTCACCGTAAAGGTCTTTGACATGAGCAATCACAGTGCTTGTTATGGACATGCGCTGTAGGGTGATAGCGCGTAGGCACAAAATATTTAAAATACATGATTCAGTTTATTAAATAATTTGTGTCTCTAAATAGAATATTTAGATATTGTTTATGATCAATGTCTTTCATTTTTAGAAACGTTGCTTTGTAAAACCCCGTAGTTTCCCGGTCTTGGTAAAGTGGGCGAATATAAACAAAAACAAATGTCAACCATTTTAGGTGTCATCGCGCATGGTTACGGAATTTTAAACGGAAATCTATAAATTGACTTTTTACAAGACGTACAAATCGGACGGGCACGACTACGGGCGGAAGGAAGGAAGGCAATCTATAATTCAGGCTCCTTCGTCGCTCGTTTTATAAATTGTCCGCGTGCGACAAAATGACGTCTTATGACATTAGTTCTTTAATATACTATTAAATAACCACTATAGAATCTTTAACACCCCATATCAGAAAGTTTAGTTTGCCACATTTGTACTTACCTAATCAATATCAAAAAATGGAATGGTAAATGGAAGGTAAATGCCTTTATAGACTGCCGTTACATACCCATTAAAGGTGAACACGACATAATATGTACAGTCCCATTAGAGTTAGCCTTTATATAGGGCCTATATAGGGCCTTTAGTTCATTAAAGGCACCTTCATAAAGAGCCATTAAAGAACCTTTACGGTTGTGTTTGCTGGGTAGGGCTTTAAATTTTCGACATAATTGTTTATAGGCAAAACTTTTTATATTTAGTTCATTTTTAATGTCTTATAAAACAATATTTTAGGAATAGCCGGTATGGTATCGAAAACAACAGTTGCCCCTTTGGACAGGGTGAAAATTCTACTGCAAGCCCATAACCGACACCACGAATCGCACGGGGTCTACTCGGGAATAAAGCACATAATAAAAACGGAATCACCATGGGCCCTTTACAAGGGCAACGGGGCCCAGATGGTGCGAATTTTTCCCTACGCGGCCACCCAGTTCACCTCCTTCGAGATGTACAAAAGATACCTGGACGGCGTTTTCGGCGCAGGGTCTCACATCGACAAATTTATAGCGGGTGCCGCGGCCGGTTTGACAGCTGTCACTTTGACGTACCCCTTGGACACCATCAGGGCCAGGCTAGCGTTTCAGGTGAGACGCTGTTCTTCATCTGCAATTTCACATGTTGCAGTATTCAGTACTCGTGTGTACAGCTCGGCAAATCTAGCTAGAGACGTAGAGTTTGTCTTAAAATAAAGAACGCTGCGCACATTGAATTAAAATGAAAGTAAATGAAGTATAAAAAAATTATTAATATTATCCCTTGAAAATTAATCTACGACTGTCCAAAGCCGGTTCTTTCTTTTCTATAAAACTTTAAATATTATCAATAAAGCGGCTACTCACTACTAGGCTCTTTAAAAATAATTAAATACATATAACTCTATTCTAATTGTATAAATAGTTCGAAAATTTTCTATTTTTTACTCTTAAATTACTTTAATAATGTTGATATTTCAACCTTTATTAGTCCTCTGTGCAGCCGAGATCGGCCGTATCATGCATCTCTTTTCTTCCGAATGCTTTCTCTCTTTACAGTTTTGCGCACACTGCAAGTTTTTAAAGTCTCTAGCTAGATTTGTCGAAGTCGCCGTCACTATCCAAATTATCCAAATCAAGATCCCATTTTTCAAATCTTGGGTCGTCTGGATTCATTTCAGACGGTCCTGGAATACTAGCCATGCTAAAATATTTTCTATAGGTGTTCAATTGCATAAGTAAAATAAAAATAAAAAACTTACCAAACCGCTACGCTGTGGTCTAGTAGACTGCGCTCGGCTTTTAGGGCGAAATAAAAAGACACTAATCACTCCACCCTTTATGCTGCGTTACTGATGTGTAAGATATGTATTTAGTGAAAGGTACACAGACCCCACCCAAGCAGCATTTTTGGTTCCAAAAACCATTGCCAAAGTGGTGATAACTTTAAATTAGTTAAGTATACTAAACAGCTACTTTAATTTTTACTTAAAAGTAATTCTAACTTTTAAATAGCAATATTTTGTAACAGAAACTTAATTTTTCCTTAAATTGTTACTATAAAGTAATAAACATTTAAGTAAAACTTGGTTGCCCCCAAGAAGACTTTGCAACTTTAAAAAAGATGTTATAAGTAAAAAAAACTTTCAAGTAAATTTAATTTGTAGCAGTTACTTTCGGTTGCTACCTAAAGATTACATTATAATTATTTTTACTTTGTAGTCCCTTTGCAAGTTAAAATCTCGAAACTGGAACATGAGTTAAAAACTACAAAGTTAATAACTTAAAAGTTATTATTTTAGTATTTGGAACGTTTATGGTACTAACCAAAACAACCGTAAAGTGGAAAAAACTTTAAAGTAGCGAAAACTACTTCAAAGGAAAATGCTTCTTATCGGCCATTTTTTACTGTACAGTACCACGTGGTAAAGTAAATAATAAATTATTTTAATTGTTTGTAAATGGTTGTTTACTTTTTAATAAATAGAAATATTGTTGGTAATAGACGGTATTAATAATTAAATAAAAAAAATAATAATAAATATTAAGATTTTTTTATTTATAAACATTACTAAATAAATAATTTGTGTATACTTAAATATTGATGAAGCGCATTTATTTTACAAAAACTAAATTCATAAGTTCAACAGTAAAATTTAAAGGGTTTATAAATCTACCTGTCTAATTAAATATTATATTGTTATTCTGGAAGTTATAAACTACATACATATTTAATAAACGACGACATTGAAAAGCCAAGTCCGTAGTGGTTCCATTTAAAAAAGGAGGGATAGTATAATCTAATATAAGTTTGACAAAGACAGTTAATATAGAAGTAAAAACAAATAATAAAAGTAATTATAACGCTCTAGCAACGATATTGGAACGTTCTAGTAACGTAGCAGCTACGTCCCAAATAGTAGCAGGGTTGGTAGCTAGTGACATATTTGCTACCTTTTTGGAACTCAATAATTGTTCCCCACTTTAGTCGTAACGTAGTAATAAAAGAGTAATATAAAGAGACCGGCGACTGTCGCAAAACACTTTGAAGTTTCTTCAATAGTCCCATATACGTAACAAATACTTAAATTGTTGCTTGGGCAACCTTCCAATTCAAATACAAACAAAATAATGGGAAATTTATACGCTACTAGCGCTACCACTCGGCTGATATCATCGTAACAAAAGAATAACTTTTAATAATCAGCTGTCAGACGCTTATGTTACAAACGAGTGTTTTTGAGTAGAAAGCCGGAAATGTTAAAAAATATGGGAAAAAAACGTGGTTCGATTTGTTGTGTTGTTGGGTGTATTTCGAAAGGAAATCCTGGGTTGAGTTTTACCGGTTTTCCAATACAGTGTTAATCTGAATGAAGAAATTAATTGCATACAGTATGGGTAAATATAAATTGTACCTATTAGATGCAATAAATACACATTTTAGTAGTGATTAACGTGAAAAGTGTAAACATTTCAATTCAGTAAATATCGTCAATCAAATAAGTAAGTAGAGATGTAAAAAACGGTTTTTTTTTCAGATGTGAAAAAACATGAAAAAAACCCTAGAAAAAAACCGTTTTTTTTTTGATTTTTTTTTACAAAATGAAATTTTGAGTAAAAGATAGAATATATTACATTTTTCATTATTAAAAATTTTGACCAAGACTAAAAAATCTGATTTCTTATTATTTGGTAGTTTCCACATT
This sequence comes from Brassicogethes aeneus, assembly GCA_921294245.1. Lineage (NCBI taxonomy): Eukaryota > Metazoa > Arthropoda > Insecta > Coleoptera > Nitidulidae > Brassicogethes > Brassicogethes aeneus. The sequence continues at coordinate 1,419,336 of OV121140.1, forward strand.
AAAAACCAATAGCAATGTAAAACTTCCACACTAATACAAAAAATTAAAGGATACAAATTTTTTTTTTGCGATTTGCAAATTTGCTATTGTTTTTTGAAAAAAAAAAATTCCATACTCTACATAAATTTGAAAAATCATGAAAAAAGTGCTTTTGGTAGCTTTTTGAAAAATCAAGTGCTGAATCAAAAATATTATATGTAGTTACTTTTTTTAGGACCAAATCAAAACAAGCGCGGCCCTTATTGGTCAAATCGGTGGTTGTGGAGAGTGCATAACGCGAGACTGTATTTACATTTAATAATTGTCATTTAGTGGCTAATTTTAGTCCATGGAAACATAAAAAATTAGGCAAATGGGACTAATCTTGAAAAAAACCTAAAATGTGAAAAAAAGCCATTTGAAAAAAAACAAAAAAAACGGACCGTTTTTTTTCAAGTCGTCTAAATTTAAACAGCATTTAGCATCATTAAAAGCGTTGAATAAGAAAGTCTCCACTCAATGGTAAAATACCATTATAGTATGTATTATAATATATAATATATATTATATATTATATATATATATATATTATATATTATATATATTATATAATATTATGTTGCCATGAATTTAAGGTTATGTTTGTGCAAAAATTATTTTTTGCTAATTTCTTAAAAATGTCCAAACTTAAATATAAATTATATTAGGTAAAGTTGTCATTAGTTAATTCTGCACCAACAAATGTACTTACCATTTGCAAATGGGATCCTTTGGAAAAACATGAAAATGCAACGATTTAGTTCTTGAATTTTATTTACAATTAAAAACACAATAATTCACCATGATCCCTTGGATAAAATACACACACTAACGTAACTATATAAGCATTTAAGCGTCGAGTTTCTTAATCGATGATATAAGGAATAATCAATCGAAATCGAGTACTACAAAAGTTTTTTAATTTTTCCTTGCAACGTAAAACAGAAATAACGTGCGCGATTTAGCTGTGCAATTGAACAAAAGTTGTCGAGTAAGACTTCTGCCTTCCTCTCTTTTGTAAAAAACTACCTATTTATTTAAAAATGATGTATAATCTGTGCTTTAAATGTATTGTTGGCAATTCTTCTTTGCAGATAAGTGGGGAGCACGTTTACACGGGAATCGCGCACGCGGCTGTCACAATCTTCAAGGAAGAAGGCGGCGCGCGCGCCCTCTACCGCGGCTTCGTGCCCACCCTGATGGGAATGGTCCCTTACGCCGGCCTATCCTTCTACTGCTTCGAGTACTTAAAGTGGGGCTGCATGAAGTACGTACCGTCGCAAACGTGCAGACCTTGCAAGAAGAACACGGGCGGCCTGGTGCTGCTGCTGCCCGCCAAGCTAATCTGCGGCGGACTGGCCGGCGCGGCCGCGCAGTCCGTCAGCTACCCGCTCGACGTGACGCGCAGGCGCATGCAGTTGGCCATGCTGTCGCCGGCGACCGCGCACTACGCTAAAGGCACGTTCACGACCTTGCGGCACATCTACAGGGAGCACGGATTGGTCAGGGGACTGTACAGAGGCATGTCGATCAACTACATGCGCGCCATCCCGATGGTCGCGGTCAGTTTTAGCACTTACGAGCTGTGCAAGCAGATACTTGACTTAGATACAGGTTTGAATCTTTAGACTGCTCTTTCTCGAATTTAATCAAGTTAAATTGCACTTTTTAACATTCCCTCAAAGGATTTAAATTATTATTTATATATCTCTCTCTAAAATATTGTTTTATGTTGTTGAATTGTTTTGTTAGGTTTGTTAGTCTATTTTATACGAAATTTGACAGTTATTACTTAATTTTGATTCATCAATAACATCAGCCATTTTAAAAACTGGACAAAATTTTACTGGTAATTTTTAAAGAAAAACACTTACCATATAAAAGTTAAGCTACTTAGTATCTTCATTTGAAAAGTTTCCATGGAATGATGATTTTGTGTTTTTACAAATAATATCATACTTTTTTGCGGCACAGATTACAAGTCAGAAATTGATCATACTTTGTATAGAAATCTTGCACTTTTAAAATTTACATTTCAAATTTTCTGGTGCCAACTTAACACACATAAATATGATAGTTTTAAACCTTAATTTTGCCATTATAACAAATTAACAACCTATATTGTAATTTTTATGTTGCTTTTGGTTTTTAATGATAGTTTAATTTGTGATAAAGTAGTAATTTGTTGATTAAAATACAACGTTTTATTTTTACTACATTGGCACTGCTGAATTTTTTATCATGGCCTACTGTTATTTATTTATTAACTACCTTAACTTTGTGTTTCCGTCAAATTACGTTTTCAGGTATTACTTAATTTTGATTTATTAATGACAACAGCCATTTTGCTGCAGCTTCAATTTCGTAAATTTCATTAAAAACCGGACAAAAATTTTAGTGGTAATTTTTAAAGGAAACCACTTACCATACAAAAGTCAAGGTAGTATATTCATTTGAAAAGTTTCCATTGAATGATTATTTTGTGAGGCACAGACACATTCATAAATAATTTCATACTTTTTGCAGCACAGATCCAAGTCAAAAATGCATTACACTTTGTATAGAAATCTTGCAAACACTTTTAAAATTGGCATTTCAAATTTTGTGGTGCCAACTTAAGAAACACATAAATATGACAGTTTTAAACCTTAATTTTGCCATTATAACAAAAAATTAACAATTTATATTGTTACTTATTTAATTTGTATGTTGTTTTTGCTTTTTAATGAAACTTTAATTTGTAATAAAGTAATAGTTTGATAATTAAAATTCAACGTTTTATTTTTACTACATTGGCACTACTGAATTTTTTATCATGGCCTACTGTTATTTATTTATCAACTACCTTAATTTTGCGTTTCTGTCAAATTACGTATAAAAAAGATAAGGACTTTTAAATGGTTTATTTTTTTTAGAATAAGGACACAAAAGTCAATTATTTTATTATTATTATTGCTATAAATAGAAGATATTCAGAATATCGAAAATGGTAAATTATTTATCTTACTTAACATATTATGTACGTATGTAATTTGTACTGTTTGTATATAAACAAAAAAATAAATATAAAATATTTTCACGATTTTTTTTATTTTTTTTGAGAAATAAAACATTGCATCATATTTCAGAAATCTCGAACTAATTTCAAAGGATTTACGTGCGTTTTCGGTTGTGCGTGCTTGCGCGTTGGTTTGACGCGCCGCACGCGGGGTGCGGCGGTCGATTTTCAGATGTTTTCATGGGTCACCTTGACGCGGGAAGAACTCCGAGCATCCAGTAGGCTGCCGGGTTTTCTCAGTTCAGTTTGTCGGAATCACCTTGAGTTTGTTCGTTACGTGTTTAAAAATACGCCGGCATTAAATTGAAAGGTATGTAAATATGCATACATTGGTTTATAGCTTTTTTAAGTTATTTTGGTATATTTTTGTTCCATATGTTGCCAATTTAGAATTTTTACTAATAACATACATTCTCTCCGTATACCGTGTGAGCGTGTCTGACTTTGAATGTAAACGTCAGATTTAAAAACGCCGTTTTTTGCAAAAACATTTTGGTAAACAATATATTACCTGTTAATTTATTTTAGAGAAAAAATGGAGAAGGAAGCGCGCGGGAAAGGAAGTAAGAAATTCCAAAACAAAACAAAAACATTCTTTTACAATAAAAAATTATTTTTTCAGATGGTTACAGGTACCTTATGGCCACACTGGGCTCGAGTGGCTTAGGGCTCATATACGGCCTTAAGGTCAATCTCCATGTCGCTATAGTGAGCATGGTAAATCACACTGCAGTGTCTGGTGGTAGTAGTCATAATAAAAGTGGATCCAGTAGCTGCGATGATGTTTATCCCGTTTCAAACGATGAAAAAGCCGAGGTAGGTTTCATAATAGACAAATAATGAATGATGACGCAAGTGCTATAATAAATCTCACTTGAATTATTTAATAAAAAGATTTCGGCTCTCTAATAAAATTGACCCAGGTCCTATATCAATTTAAAAATGATTAAATGTTTTTAATTGAGGTCGTTATTTTTATTGATTTTTTGTACAGTTTTTTTTTGCTTTGTTCACCCGTAGTAAATGTTTGAAAAATTGTCTCTTTTTTTGTTTTTTTTTTAAATTGTTTTTTCTAAAAAAGCCAAAAAAATTGTTATTTTTTTAATGAAAATCCCATTTTCTAGTAAATTCGTGGTTTATCGCCAAAATTTCGTGTTTTATCTAGGGTCATGAAAATGGGTGACCTTTATAGAGTGTAATTTAAAACTTTTTGGCATATTTAACTTATTTTCGTCACTTCCGGTTTCACAGGAAATGGTCTTACCATTTTATTTTTTAATGAAAAACTCTGTGCTTTTTTACATATTTTGATTCAAAATAAAATTCTGAATACATACAGATGTCATTTGTCAATTTTTGATAGGTCAAATCATTTTTTGATTAAATTTTATTGTATTGACTTTTCTGTCTGGAAGTCTGGAAAAAATACAATTTTGTAAAATTGAAAAAACCCACTTTATCTATTTTGCGTTCATAATGACTTCATTATAACACCGCTTTCGGTACTGTAATGAGATACTTTATCCCACCCAAAATTTTAATTTTATAGGTTGGCTATACTTAAAACATTTAAATATTTTGCATATTGGTTATAATATTTTTATGATTTTTCTAGTACTTACGAGACTTTTCTGGCAATAAATGTTGTTAAACACCAAAAAAAATCCTTTTTTTTCTGCTTTAACATTAACAGCCGCTTATTGTAAATAAGTAAATTAAGGAAGGCATGGCGAATCGATTTTGACATTAACTGTCAAACCAATGACTGTGATACCAACTATCTAAAGTAAAATTCGGCCAAATTAAATTGAAGGTATAAAATTATTTTTTTTATAGAATTTTTGCAAAATAGATAAAATAGCATAAAGAACTCATGTCTTACTATTATTTATATTTATATTAACTTTTAATTTTACTATAAAAACTTAAGCTAAAACTTTTTATAAAATAATAATGGAATCAAACGGGTGTAAGTATTTTTTGGTTTTAAAACTACCAAATAAAATCATTCAAATATTTTGAAACGATTATAAAAAGTTATATCTAACTGCCCCATATATAGTGTGACCATTGTAGGAATCTCTAGCAATAAATAAAAAAACGAAGGCTCTTAGGCTTAATACTTGTTTCGCGACTGCCTCACTCATATCTGTTAACCGACCGATTTTTTTCGTAATTGTTTGTGTTCTACTGTTCTTTGATTTTGGTAGAGAAAATGATGTACCTCTTTTTGTATGGTCGATTTGAGATAAAAAGACCCTTGAACGATTTTTCGTTAGCAGCTTTTGCCGACTATTTATAATTTCATAATCATCGACTCGAGCTACAACGCAACTGTTTTAAAAAAGGCCCTGTGTTCTTTCAGGACGGCCCATTCGTTTGGTCCACCGTGGTGCAGGGCGTCTTGTTGAGCGCCTACTTTCTGGGCTACATGGTGGCCGAGCTGCCGGGCGGGCGCATAGCCGAGGTGTTCAGCGCCAAGTGGGTGATGTTGGGCGCCGTGGTCGTCAACATAGTGGGAGCGCTGTTGACGCCGGCGGCGGCGCTTTGGCATTACGGCGCCCTCATCCTGATACGCGTGTTGCAGGGCTTCGGAGGCGGGATGACGTTTCCCGCCATGCACGTCATATTGGCGCACTGGGCGCCGCCCACCGAGAGGTCCGTCATGAGCAGTATTGTCTACTCTGGGACTGCCTTGGGGACAGTGGTAAGTACACTTGGTAGTTTTATCGTTTCTTAGCAACTTTGGAAGTCTGTAATTGTGTTATTTTTTACCCAAATTTACATAATTACATCAAATGTTAGACAATTTCATCCACTTAATGTTAATATTTTAATAAGCCCAGTGCACATTTTTCGAGTTATCCACAAAATATAAAGTCGTGTGGATTTTAGTACTAGTTAAAATTAGAGTCTGGGTTTTCCAATAAACAGTGTTAATATGAAAGAAGAAATAAATTGCATACAGTCTCTGTAAATATAAATTGTACCTATTAGATACAATAAATACACATTTTAGTAGTGATTAACGTGAAAAGTGCAAACATTTCAATTCAGTAAAAATCGTCAAACAAATAAGTCGTCTAAATTTAAACAGCATTTAGCATTATTAAAAGCGTTGATTAAAAAAGTCTCAACGGTAAAATACCATTTTTTTTTTGGCTTTTAGTGTTTTCTAGACTATTTAGCCAGCTCATGATGTATAAAATACCATTATATTATGTATTTCCTATAGAGATGCGACTTGAAAAAAAACGGTCCGTTGTTTTTTTTTGTTTTTTTCAGGTTTTTTTTCGTTGTTTTTTTTTCAAATGGTTTTCACATTTTAGGTTTTTTTTCAAGATTAGTCCCATTTACCAAATAATAAGAAATCAGATTTTTTAGTCCCGGTCAAAATTTTCAATAATGGAAAATTTAATATATTCTACATTTCACTTTATTATTAAAATATATATATATTTTAGGTACTAAAAACTTCATTAAAAACAAACAAAAAAAACCAGTTTTTTTTCTAGGTTTTTTTTTTGATGTTTTTTTTCACATCTGAAAAAAACCGTTTTTTTACATCTCTAATTACCTATATATAATATTTTATTGCCATGAATTCGTTGGTATATTTTGTTGTTTAAAATGCAGTTCTCGGCGTTTTTTAGAGAACTAAAACATAAAAATTGTTGATTTTAAGGTTGTTTGTGCAAAAATAATTTCTTAAAAATGTCCAAACCTAAATATAAATTATATTAGGTAAAGTTATCATTAGTTAATTCGGCACCAACAAATGTACTTACCGAATTGGATCCTTTGGCAAAACATGAAAATGCAACGATTTAGTTCTTGGATTGTATTTACAATTAAAAACACGATAATTCACCATGATACACACACTAACGTAACTATATAAGCATTTAAGCGTTGAGTTTCTTAATCAATGATATAGAGAATAATCAATCGAAATCGAGTACTCGCAAGAAATGTAACAGAAACCCTAAAAACGTTTTCGTACTGTTATATTTTAAACACTCAAATTTAAACGTTCCTGTTTTGTATTCTGAACGTAAGCATAATCATGCCAACAAGCTATACAATACATAAACGTTACTGTATCGTTTTACCTTTACCCTAACACATTTACGTTGTGATGACTCTAATTTTACAACGTTAGTGTATTGTTAATATATCTACGTTAATGAAACGGTATATATGCTAACTGTTAATCCTTAAACGTATATGCAACGCTAATTTATCAGCGTTATTGAATTGTTAATAAATTTACATTAACTAAACGGTACATAATGACTGTTGATTCCCAAACGAAAATATAACGTTATCCTGCCGTTCATTAAGAACGTTTCTAGAAGGTTTATAAATGTACATTTATTAAACGTTACATATTGATTGTTTATAATCAAGTGAAAATTTAGAAGCAATGCGCAGCTGCCAAAAAACCAAGCCAATATGGCTGTTTGGCGTCACACGTGTTGGGAGTTTGTTTGTTTGTTCTTATTATTCACGGTTATTATTTAAACAGCACGCTTTTGCTTGGACAATGGAACAATATAGAAAAAACATTGAGGTGAGTACCATTTACTCTTTTGTAATTGCTTAGGTATATTCCATTGCAAAACATTAATGTAAATCATACTTACAAAAAGGTGCACAAATTTTAATGCTTTGTCAATCCTATTTTACTAAAACAAAAATTCTTAGATTTTCTTTCCTAAAATATTTTGTTGGTGTCATATTTATTTTGAAACAATTATTATTAGAAATATGTAAATGAAATCACACTGTTGAGTTTCCAAGGTCAAATGATGGACTATCTGACCTGAGCTCATCTCCAGAGATAAACCACCAAGTGCAAGAAGGTAATACTTTAGAGAAATTTTATGAATATTACTGAAGTTTTCATAATTTCAGAGGCAAATCCAATAGAAGCGGAGCTAGCGGAGGCAAATAAATCCAGTTGATACATACGATGAATTCCCCATTATTATTGCAATGGGAGCATCTGATATTGAAACTTGTAAAAAAAAGTGTGAGTAAGTCCAGCTCCAATAGTAACTATTTATTTTTTAGTTGAGTCACGCGTCATTAATTACTTGATCAACAGCTTGCTCGTGGATAGATAAATCCGATGGGAAATCGGAAAATCTTCGTATTAAGGACCTAAGAATTGCAGAATGTATTACAGGTACGATATTATTTTTTTTATTTTCTAACCATATATGCTATATTGAGATTGCTGTCACTTTTTCTGTCTAGGCAGGCAAAACTGTCACTTTACTGGTCTAGACAGGAAAAGTGACAGCTGTTCAATTTCCGTAATATATTTAGGTGCTTTCTTTCATATTATTCTTTTAAAGTATAATTACTTAAAATCATGAAACTTACCTTCTCAACATTTATGAAGTAACTAAAAATCAGGATTTATTTAGAACACCAACAAAATTTGTAAAACCGTTAAATTCAAAACCCTAAAATTCATTACACTAATTGTATGTTGGTTGCATAATATTAAACAACATTCCTAATTTTGATTGGTTTTTGAGCTAAAAAACTCATGATTTGGGTTGAAAATTAAATAGTATACAATACTCAACGGAAATTTCATTACTGTCTCGAGAATTAATTTATCGACGCTACGCGTCTTGATAAACTACCTAATATCTCGACTAGTAATGAAACACTTTTCGTCTCGTATTGTAATATACTATTACGTTCGCTTTGTAACTTTTAAAATTTGATGGTACATTGAATGAATATGTCTTTTAACTTATTTTCTTTCATGTCTAGGCGCGGTAAAACGGCACTACCCAGCACTAATAATAAAAATATTCGAGAAAAGCGCCATGGATTTTTTCCGTCAAGGAAACCATCGATTAAAACGTGAAAAGGTTGCAATTGAAAAAAGTGCCGTTAAATGAATGACTAGAGAATAAAGAAACCAAAGAATATTTGTTTAGTTTTGTAAAAATATTTAATAAATTTTTTATAATTTTAAGTAAAACATTTTTATTTCATGAATTACATTACCACACCATACCACACCACGGCTGGTGGATTTTGCATATGCCATATCTCAGTTATTAGACACCAAATTTATATGAATTTATAATGACACTAAATTAACAATTGAAATTTTTTCGAAAAAAATATAGTTTTTGCTCTGCCTACCCTGCAGCCTGGCCCCCCTAATAAAGATAATAAAAATTTAAATAGTGCAATTTATAATTTACCAGTTTATTAACAAATTTCAAATTTATTTAAAAAATCCAAGTATTACATATTTTATCCCATATTATTTTTTTATTATTTTAGGAAAAGAAATAAAAATTTAAATCTGTAATATTTGGATTTTAATTTGAAATTTGTTGATAAACTATGGTAAATTATAAATTGCACTGGCCCTAATAAAGATAATACAAATTTAAGTATACTTAAATTTGTATTATCTTTATTAGGGCCAGGCTGCAGGGTAGGCGGAGCAAAAACTATTTTTTTTTCGCAAACTTATATTTGAATTCTGCTTGTGCTTGTTAATTTAGTGTCATTATAAACTCATATAAATTTGGTGTGGGTACCATGTCTAATAACTAAGATATCGGTATACGCAAAATCCAGCAGCCGCCACTGTTATGCCAACGTTAAATCGATGCTGCGCGGTACCACCATATGTAACACCACAACCGGAACGTTACATAAACGTTTTGATAATAACGTTAAATGGATGCTGCGCGGTACCACCATATGTAACATCACAAGCGGAACGTTACATAAGCGTTTTAAAAATACCGTCACAATGTTACGTTGCAGAAGGCGGACATTAACTGTAACTGTGACGATGCCGTTACGTTTATGTTACCTTAATGGACACGTTACAGTAACTCGTTAACAGTAATAAAACGTTTAAGCAACAGATCCTTGCCAAGTGGGGTACTAATCCAGTTTTTTAATTTTTTCCTTGCAACGTAAAACACAAATAACGTGCGCGATTTAGCTGTGCAATTAAACAAAATTTGTCAAGTAAGACTGCTGCCTTCCCCTTTTTTGTGAAAGCGTATAGAAGATTTATTCATCAGTATTATTTTTTGCAGATATTTATGTTGGTTTCTGGAATAATAGGCAGTAGTTTGGGTTGGCAATATGTGTTTTATATTGAAGGTGCATGTTCCTGTATATGGATGATATTTTGGATTATTTTTGCCGCTGATTCGCCCAATGAAACTTCGTTTATTAGTCAGGATGAGAGAAGCATGATTGCGGCGTCACTTGGTGATGAAAAACACGAGGTTTTAAATATTATTGGTATAATTTTTTTAGTAAATGCGTATTTTTAGACGAAATCGGTACCTTGGAAAGCCGTTTGGACTTCCAAAGCCTTCTGGGCGATTCTTATAGCTCACACTTGCTCCAACTGGGGGTGGTACATGGTGCTAATAGAACTACCGTCGTACATGAAGATGGTGTTTAATTTCAAGCTCTCTGACAACGCTGTTTTAACTACTATACCGTTCCTGTGCATGTGGATTTTCTCCATGATCTTGAGCAAAGTTTTGGACACCCTGCTCATCAAGGAAAAGATCACGACGACTTGGGCGCGCAAGACGGCAACCCTCATCGCGAGCCTCGGCCCTCTTCTGTGCTTTGTGGCGCTCTGCTTTATCGGCTGCAGGCGCGAGTGGGCGGTGGCGCTCATGTGCGTGGCGGTCACGTGCATCGGGGGCATGTTCTGCGGCTTCCTGTCCAACCACATCGACATCGCGCCGAATTACGCGGGCACCTTGATGGCGCTCACGAACACTGTTGCCACGATCCCGGGGATTCTGGTGCCGCTGTTCGTCGGCTGGCTCACCCACGACGACGTAAGTATTGAAACGTTGCGTCGATTCGATGTGAAATTCGTTTTTTAGCCCGGCATCAACTCGTGGCAAATCATTTTCGGCGTGACGATGGTTCTGTACGTGATCGAAATTTTGGTTTACACCACCATGGGCTCTGGGGTGGAACAGTCCTGGAATAAATAGCAGGAGGCCGGGGAAAATCTTCCTCTCATCGCCAATAAATAAATAAATCACACAAGCCGAAAAAATAATATTAATGTTTGTGTGGAATGCTTTAAATATAAGTAGTACCATTAGATTTTAATTATGTTTTAGCAACATATAGTATTTTACGTATATTTCAAGAATGACTGAAAAAAACTTTTCTCTGCCATTTTTACCAGACTTTACTGGACAATATTGTACAAACTCAATACAAATATAATATAATTATTTACATTTTTTGCTTATATTTTTTAATGCATTTGGTGTAAAAATAAAATATAAATAGATATACATTAGACAACATGTGGTTTAATTTTATAGCTCCAGCTGTTATTTTGACAACTGTCGTTTTTGCATTTGTCATCTTGGAATCTATCATTTTGACAGCTGTAATTTTAGCACTTGTCATTTAGACAAAAATTAATTTCTCCATTCAAATTATTATATATTGATAATTTTCATTTTTTGCTTATATTTTTGGAGGGATTTAGTGTAAAAATAAAATATATATAAATATACATAATAGAGAACATATGATTTAATTTCATAGCTCTAGCAGATTTTTCTATATTCCAAGGAAAGATAACGTACATTAAATGTTTTTCGACACCTTTCATTTTGGGTTCGGTAATTTTGACAGTTGTCGTTTTTTCACCTGTCATTTTCACAGCTGTCATTTTCCACCTGCATTTTGACTTTTGTCGTTTTGACAGCTGTCATTTTGACTTTTGTCGTTTTGACAGCTGTCATTTTGACTTTTGTAGTTTTGACATATGCCATTTTGACTTTTGTCGTTTTGACAGCTGTCATTTTGAAAGTTGCCGTTTTGACACCTGTCATTTTGACACCTGTCATTTTGCACCTGTCTTTTGGCAGCTGTTATTTTAGCACATGTCATTTTGACAGCTGTAACAGCTGCACCAGTCATTTGGACAAAAATAAATTTAACTCGATAACAAATTATGTATTAAATAATTATTTACATTTTTTGCTTATATTTTTAGAGGCATTTGATATAAAAATAAAATATTTTACATACATACATAGTATATAACAGGTGATTTAATTTCATAGCTCTAGCAGATGTTTTAAAGAAAAATAACGTACATAAAAAGTTTTTTGGCACCTGTCATTTAGACAACTGACATTTTGACGCCTGTCATTTCAACAGCTGTCATTAAGAAAAACTAATTTAACTCAATACAAATTATTATATAATAATTATTTACATTTTTGCATATATTTTTGAAGACATTTGGTGTAAAAATAAAATATATAGATATACATAAAAGACAACAGGTGGTTTTATTTTATAGCTCCAGCAGATATTTTAATAAAAAAATGACTATTTTTAAACATACCTATTTATTTTTTTTGCTTCTTTTGGGATTCCCCTTTAACCTTTTCACAACCAAAGGTTTATAATTTTTAACTATTTCTAAAGATTTGCTTGTGTCCATATTTTCCCCAAATGACAAAAAGTTATCATTCTCTTTAGGGTTATCTTTTGATGATGACTCAGTAGGAACAAAAGTTCTCTTTTCATTGGAATTTCTTAGCAAATATACACTTTTTTGAATTGCTTCCACATCTATTTCAGATATCACACGTTTTGTAATTTTACTTTCTCCACTACTACCACTAACAACATCTTTTTGAACAGCCGGATTATTCCGTTTATAATAATTTATATGATCAGTAGGTACAGGGTGATGCTGAGAAATATGTTTCACCTCAACAAGAACAAAATTTAAATCACTATTTATGTGAATGCTGCATTTAAACCCTACAACAACACTGTTAAAACCACATGTTGCCTTCAATTTATTTCTTAACTCTTCCACAATCAAAACATTACAATTATTTAATACACACATATCTATCACATGCCCCACCATCAATCTTGGTTGGACGTCACTGGATATTAAAACTGAATCCAACTCATTTTTTTCCAAGCATTTTGTGACGTCATTTACCCCAAAAACGATTCCAAAACTACAAATGTCCAAAACACAATTTATAAAAAAATATCATGTATACATTATAATAGTAATAATATTGCTAATTACCTCTCAGGTTTTTTATTTTCAACTTTTACATCACTGTAATCTTCACGAAACTGTTTTCTTTCGCCCCTTGGAACAGATTTTAGAATATCCCATGGCACGCTAGTTCTTGGTGTTTTAATGCGTGGCAAATATTTTTCCAACGCCCCCGTTAACTTTCTATTATCTTCTTGCGAAATTTGAGGCCTACATTTCATTTATTTTAGTAAATTTATGTTTTTATTCACAATATTTACCAGAAAGAGTTGTACGGCGAAGCCACCACATTCTTTATGGTCACCCTCGACTTTTTTTTCGAAGAGAGCGCGTTTTTCTGTTGATTTTTGCTTAAAATAGGGGTCTCCATCTGAAAAAACTAGGTTATGTTCGCATGACTGATAGGTTATGTTTACGTTGTGTGTTTCAGTTGGTGACCCTGTAATGACAGTTCACGAAGCCAAATATATTTTTGAATAAAAAAGAACGCATGGTTTACGTGAAATCATGTCTTGCCCAGGATTATTTTTTAAGACGTTCAACACGCTCAACAACCCTCTATTTATCAACAGGTTCGTGAATACATAAATAAATTAAAACTGTTGTTGTTTACTTATCGTTTCTAGGGTTATTAACGTAAACCAGGTGGCCGTGGCCGGTTTAAAACAAAACACCAAAGACCTGCTGGATAAATTAAACATCCCCGAAAAACCAAAGAGGCCCTTGACGGCGTATTTGAGGTATTTAGCTGAGCATCGTCCAGTTGTAACGAGGGAGAATCCAGATTTGAAAGCCAAAGATATCGTGAGAAAATGCGCGGAGGACTGGAACAAACTGCACGTCTCGATTAAGGATAAGTTCGCCGCTGAATGGAAGGTGGAATCTGAGTCGTATGACACCAAGTTGTTGAAGTATAACGAGTCTCTAACCCCAAATATGAGAGATGCCTTAAAAAAGGCCACCAAAGAACAGAAGTCCAAGAAGGAGAGGAGGAAATTAAAAAAGGTATGTATAGTAAATTTAAAAGTAAACTACGTACACGTCATCAATAAAACAAAAATTTTACGCATTGGTACCAACACTAAATGACTAAATCGAAGTCTGTAATTGAATATTTGAATGCATTTTAAACATCATCAGTTGGCAACAATTAAGATGTTGTCATATTTACATTCAAATATTTCATATTTAAATGACACATAAAAAAGAATTTGACGTTTTAGAATTTCGAAGCTGTCAGTTGTGTTTTTGAATATTTCGTTTAATTTGTGTATTATTTCGTTTATTTTGTTTGTTGTTTGTGTTATTTTATATCGTTTAAGTTTTCATTGCCGTTTTTGTGTTTGTTATATATCGTTTTTTTGTGTTTCCTATATTTAAAATGCCGAAGCATTTAAATAGTCGGAGTCAAGAGTTGGTGTCATCCTTAATACGCTATTTTGAGGCAGAACGGGATAATAATGGACCTTTGTTACCTTTAACAGCTATTAGAGAGGTAAATAGGATTATTATTAATTATATATTAGAAAATTTAACAAAATATATGTTGGATCCATAAAATAATAATATATATACCAGAGACTGACTTTAGATGGCAAAATTTTTGGGTTTTATATCAGAAAATGTCTTTAAAAATGGCTAAAAACATACTTTTGGCGGTGCATCATATAGGTTATAAAAACTCAGACTTTTGACATTTTGGTATTATTCATGTAAACGCCATCTATCGCCCTGTAGTTGCACTACCACTTTCCCTTCATGCAAGGATTTTAGCATCACATTGACAACCGTGCCCGATCAGCTGATTGATGACGTGTACGTAGTTTACTTTTAAATTTACTATATATTGATGTTGCAAACATTTCAAAAAGTGAAATGTCAAATTTATGTCAGAAATGTCAAATGTATTTCAGAAATGTCAAATAACAGTTACAAATGTCATAAACAATTATTTTTTTTAGCTTTATAGAGAACATAACAAGCCAAAAAGACCCTTGACAGCCTATGCCTTGTACCTGACTGATTTATGCAAACAAGAGGGAAAACATCTGAGAGATATTTTTGCAGAAAAAAAGCAGGCGTGGTCGACGTTACCGCAACAAGAGAAAGACAAATATCAGGATATGTACATAAAAGAAAAGGTTAGGTTTGAAAAGGAGTTGGCAGCTTGGGAAAAAAAGATGAGAGAAGACGGTCATGAGGATTTGGTTGGTAAAAAGGAGGAAGTGATTCCTGCAAGCTTGATGAAAATGAAGAAGGAGAAGCCGATAAAGTCGGCCAAAAAATAGGGGGACGAGTGCTTTCAGTCCAAAATAACCACCTCCGTGGATGAAGGCACTAATGTTAATAATAACATTGAAACATTAAAAAAGTCGGATCGAGAATCTCATCTGCAGGATAGTTCTTTTGTTTCAAAGGATCGGATAAGTGAGGTGGAAAATTTGAATGTTAAAGATGAGGATTTGAAAGGGGAGAAGAAAGGCGGTATTCTTAAAAAACTCACTGACATATTCAAATTTTAATAAATATTATATTTTTTTGCCATACTTACTAACCCAGTATATTTCAGTTTTTTTTGTTTTTAAATAAAACGGTTTTAGTAAAGTTGCGTTTTATTATAAAGAAAAGTATTTACAAGTAATAAAAATAACAAACTAAGCTTCTATGGAGGCATCTGCTCGCGGGCCCCGATCGTCTCCGGTGAAATTGGGGTACAACTTGGCAACCTGGCCGTCCCCGGAAGAATTGAGCCTGCCGACGAAATCCGGGCGCGATTTGCTTTTGTCCTGGGCGGCGAAAATATCGAGGAGTGTTTTGGGTTGCGCCGAGTAGAGGGCGCTGCCCGACTGACGCGAGTTTTGATTGGACGACGTCGACCTGGAAAACGCGGGGGCGGCTATGCTGGCCAGCGGCGGCGGCGACATGGGGGAATCGGTGGTGGCGCGTATTACGGAGGCGCGCTGTTGCTCGCTATCCGTCGATTTCGCCGTGTTGGCTGCTACAATAATAATAATTATGTAGTTTTTTCATGACATTCTTATGAATGTCAAAGCATTTTGGTTTAAATTATTTACACCTATTCAGCTGTCATTTTTGCACCTGTCTTTTGACAGATGTCCTTTTGAGAGTTGGCGCTTTTGCACCTGTCATTTTTAAACATGTGGTTTTTGCACCTGCCTTTTGACAGCTGTCATTTTGGCATCTGTCGTTTGACAGATGTAATTTTAATGGTTGTCATTTTGAGAGTTGTCGTTTTTGCACCTGTCATTTTTGAACATGTGTTTTTTGGACCTGCCTTTTGACAGCTGTCATTTTGTTTTTAACTTGTTTTCACCTATTTTCGCTCGCACGATTCCAAGAAAAAATAACCTACATATGGAATGTTTTTCAGCACCTGTCATTTTTTGCAACCGTCTTTGGACAGCTGTCATTTTTGCACCTGTCGTTTTAACAGCTGTCATTTTGACACCGGTCATTGTGACAGTTGTCGTTTTGCACCTGTCATTTTAGAATCTGTCATTTTGACCCCGGTCATTGTGACAGTTGTCGTTTTGCATCTGTCATTTTAGAATCTGTCATTTTGGCACGTCATTTTAGCAACTGTGAAACTTGCCATTTCGACAGTTGTCATTTTGGCACCTATCATTTTGACAGCTGTCATTTTGGCATCTGTCGGTTTAAATTGTTTTAATTTGTTTACACCTATTCAGTTGTCATTTTTGCACCTGTCTTTTGACAGATGTCATTTTAACAGTTGTCATTTTGAGAGTTGTCGTTTTTGCACCTGTCATTTTTGAATATTGTTTTCACCTATTTTCGCTCGCGCGATTCCAAGAAAAAATAACGTACATGGTATGTTTTTCGGCACCTGTCATTATGACAGCTGTCATTTTTTGCAACCGTCTTTTGACAGCTGTCGTTTTAACAGCTGTCATTTTGACACCGGTCATTGTGACAGTTGTCGTTTTGCACCTGTCATTTTAGAATCTGTCATTTTGGCACTCATTTTAACAACTGTCATTTTGACACCTGCCATTTCGACAGCTGTCATTTTGGCATCTGTCGTTTTAACAGCGATCATTTTGGCAGTTGTCGTTTTTGCACCTGTCATTTTAACAGCGATCATTTTGATGATTGTCGTTTTTGTACTTGTCATTTTGACGGCTGTCATTTTGGAAGCTGTAATTTTTGCACCTGCATTTTTGACAGCTGTCATTTTGGCACCTGCTATTTTGACTGTTGCCGTATTGACACCTGTCGTTTTGACAGCTGTAATTTTTGCACCTGTCATTTAGACTAAAACTATTTCATTGTTAAATGTGACTACTACTGTCAATTAATTGTTAATTGTAGCAATAACAATCAATTAATTGTTTTTAATTTTGCCCCCACTGGACATTATTAATAATTTATTATATTCAAAATTTCTAAAAAATATTCTTATTCAACAAAAAAAAAAACATTTATAATGTAGTAAAAAACAATGCAACTTTCTTTTGACAGCTGTCATTTTTGCACCTGTCATTTTGACACATTTGAAAAAAGTAGCAATCAACAACTTTACATTATTTTAAATAAAAAAATAATACTGAACATTAAATTAAATTTAAAAAAATAAACGTAAACGTGTAATATACTGTTGGGTCTTTTTGTTGCAAAAAGGAGTCCATTAAAAATATCTAACTACAAAATAATGAATTATTTATAAAGTTAAATCACAAAATTATAATTTTATAAACTGAAGTGTTTTTTTTGCGGCCCGGTAGAATATTCTTACTGAATTAAAATAAAAGAATTAATTATTATAATCATGATATTATATGATTATAATCAGCTTTTTTCTCGATATCAGTGTACGGATGTTATCCGCAAAAATTGTGACTACTGTCAATTATAGTCGCATTTAACATCTCCAAAACAAGATTTTTATTCAGATTTAACAAAAAAAAGTATTTATAATGTAGTGAAAAAACAAACTTACTCATTTGGTCCAGCTCTCTGAGAGCGTCATCTAGCTCGACCTTCTCGCTCTTGTCCTCCTCGTTGAAATTGAACTTGTGGCACTCCAGCAAGCAACCGTACACGTTTCTGTGGTTTTCGGTGTGCAGGTTGTTTTTCAAAAGCGTCTCCAGCTCGTTCCACATCGCCTTGTACTGCTCCTCCCTCTTGGCCGGCTTGACGCGCTGCCCGGAGCTGGCCGGATGCAGCGGCTCCATCTTCGACTCCAACGAGATCAAGTTGTAGATCACTTTTTTGCACGCGAACACCTCCTCGTCCGTGATCTTCTCCTTGGTTATGAGCGCCGGCATCGGGTCGATGAACTGCAAAGAAAATTTCAACTTTGAAAGTTTCAAACTTGAAATATTCCATTTAGTTGGAAAAGTGAAATTTTTAAAAATTTCAAATGAAATTTTCAATTTTAAAATTTAAACATTGCCTGTGAAACTTTCAGAAGTTTCATTGAAAGTTTCGCAATTTACTGAAAATTTCGCATAAATTTCACATGTGGCCTCCCCTGGGACCTTTAATAATAATTTACAACAGATTCCGAATCGACCAATAAGAACGAGTTATCAAGCGTCTGTGCGTTTTTGTTTAGTTTGGCTTGGATTTGAATACACTATAAGTAATTATTGTTACTTATATGCAAAAATTAATTTAAATAATTTAATTCAGTTACCAATTTAATTTGTAAATTAAATCAGACTTTAAAATTTTTTTAAAAGTCATGATTAATTTAAACTTTTACTTTTGCTATAATTGCATCGGAAAACGGATAAAAAATGCCTTTGGCTTATAAAATTTTGATGAAGTTTTTTCAATTTTTGTAAAATTTCAGTAAAATATATAAAAATAATAAATATATATAAATATAAAACAATGAAAGTAGCACAATCTCATTAGGTTACCAAAAAGTGCTATATCTCTCTTAGTTTTAGTAATTTTAAAAATATTTTAAAAGGAAATCTCAAGAAATTTGTGGTAAACATAGGTATTTACTATTTATATTATTGGTGCAGGGGCCCACAGAGGGTTAGGAGGTAAGAGAGGCAATTTGCCATGGTCAGTGAGTGGGCTTATTTCAATATTAATATATTACACTTAAAGTGATTGAAATTTATTGAAAGTTTCAATAAATTTCATAAATTTCATGAAACTTCAGACATTTAGGAAATTTTAATAAATTTCATAAATGTCGTGAAAATTTCAGGTGAAATTTCAAGTACAAGCAAAAAGTGAAATTTTCCCAACCCTAGGTGCAACGGTTGCTTACGTTCTTCAGGTTGAATATCACGGTGGAGCTGATGGTCAACGGCCAGTATCTGGTGTGCCTGTTCAGTCTGGTCTTCATTTTGGCGATGGAGGGCGCGCCTGCTTCGATGTGCGCCGCTTTCATCGGCAGCAGAGTGTTTTGTTTTATTAAGTGGCCGAAATCCGTGATTCGGTAGTCGGTCACTCTGCCGCCGGCGCCCTCTGAAATTGACGGTGGGTCCTCGAGGACCGACCTTCAAAATGACAGTTAAGTGTCAAAAGTAGGTCATTTTTGACAGTGCAAAATTTTAATAATTTTTTTTAGAATGTCAAAATAAGTACCACAGAACAAATATTATAAAATATGATAAACAAATATTATAAAAAATAATCTTTTGTGTTGACATTTAAGTGTCAAAAGTAGTTCAGTTTTGACAGTGCGATTTTTTTTAGAATGTCAAAATAATTACCACTGAACAAATATTATAAAATATCATAGACAAATATTACAAAAAAAAAATAATCTATTATAAACTAATTTAAATATTTTTTATGATGACATGTCAAAAGTGTCAAAAGTAGGTCATTTTTGACAGTGGAAAAAAATATTTTTTTTAGAATGTTAAAATAAGTACCACAGGGCAAATATAAAATATTATAGAGAAATATTATAAAAAATAAACTATTACAAATTAATTTAAATATTTTTTTTAGTTGTCAAAAAGTCGGCTTTTGTGTTGACATGTAAGTGTCAAAAGTAGGTCATTTTTGACAGTGCAAAAAAGTATTTTTTATTGAATGTCAAAATAAGTACCACAGAACAAATATTATAAAATATCATAGATAAATATTATAAAAAATAATCAAATTAATTTAAATATTGTTTTAATTGTCAAAATGTCGGATTTTGTGTTGAAATTTTTGACAGTGCAAAAAAGTATTTTTTCGCACTCCTATTTTAGGTACTTTTAAATCCGATACAGAAGCAGTTTTTCACACCCAAAATTTGTAATGCTTTTTCGACCAAAAATTAGTTTCCAAACTCGAGAAACAACTATGAAAATCTTTAAATTTCGTGCTGCCAACTTAAGAAACACAAAAATATGACAGTTTTGCCATTATAACAACGTAAAAACAATTTACATTGTTTTTGTGTTGTTATTTTTACTACATTGGCACCCAGGGCTGGATGATCCCGTGTACAAGTTTTGGTTCGTCCCGCACATGACGTCACTTAATGAGTAGTTGCCGTGAGAATACAGGAATAATAGTAATATTATCAAAGAAAATAGAGAAATTTCTGGACATAGTGCGTTTTTATTAAACTTAATATTGAATAAAGTGTTATAATATGGATAATAGATGCTTTCAGTCCTTGATAATATTTAAGGCTGTAGTTTAAGCGTTGGTGTTTTAAATTAAACTTATAGTCACTGTCCAGAAAATGTTTATAGGAAACAGAAGCGGTCTTAACGTAAATATTGTCTATTATTTTTGTGGCATTTAAACACTGTTTTCACAAATCAAACTTTTTCGTGAATCGATTAAATTTAATGTTTTTATTTAAAGGGTTTTTCTTGGACTGGTTGTCCGAATTGCATCCAAATATGCCACACCGCATTTTAATAAATGCAAATGGCACTACACAATCTAAAACACAAACAAAACAAGTTAACGCAACACAAAAACAATAATAAACAAACCGAACAGGTTTACACAACGCAATAACAATAATTTGAACGCTGAAAAGTAATTCGAAGTTAAACAAAAAATAGAGCAAGTAACTTGCTGCAAGTTAACATCCAAAACACTCATCAAGTGACGTATTTAAGCCCCGCCCAACATGCGCACCATCCTATCTTAAGGTGTATGTATCTTGATTGGCACCGCTGAATTTGCTGCCACAGCCTACTGTTATTTATTTATCAAAACGTCAAAAATGCAAATTCCGTTTACCTGGCCGTACACAGGGTGTGTATGAAAATCTCGCCGCCGTGCGAGGCCAACAGGTGGCTGGTGATCTTGCCGCCCGCCTTCCTCGGCATCTCGAGCATCACCGAGCGCCCGTTGAGCAGAAAGTTGATCAGGCACAGCGAGGGGCGCGAGTTGACGTCCACCGGCGTGACGCGGTGCATGGCGGTGCAGTTCTGCAGCTCGGTGCCGGCGGAGCCGCGCGGCGTGCACCACTTCAACGTCACCGTCTCGTAGTCGTGGCCTTCGCGGATCGCGCGGCACTCGGACGCGCTGCCGCCCTTGAGGATCGCGGTGTGCGCGTCGAACGCGTGGTAGATCTCGACGTCGTAGTTGGCCGAGGAGGAGGCGTTCTGCTCCTCCTTCATCGGGATGCCCGTGACCGTGGTGCTGGCCAACGAGTAGTGCTCGAGGATCAGAGAGGAGAGCTTGTGAGGGATCAAGGGAGCCTTGATCGAATGCACCTCAGTTGTCAAAATGGATGACAGCTGAAATTTATTGTTTTATACAATTTAGTTAAAAATGACCAATAGACCTATCCCATAAAACGGACTTTTGGATAGCGCGTGCGTGAAAACACACGTCGTCTTTTTTTAATTACATAAAAGAGAAAGAGATACCACTCTTCTTCAGGCACGCGCTATCCAAAAGTCTGTTTTATGGGATAGGTCTATTATAAGTCATATTTTAATGATTGTTTCATATGGCACTTATAATTAGTCAAATTAGTAGATTGAAATTTAAAAAGTTTCGATCCAGCCGTTTTACCATTTAATAGCATTCAATTGTGCTATATGGAAAAAAGTAAAGCTTTTATAAAGAAAAGTTAAATATATTATACCCACAAAACTAGTTTTGTGATTATACCTACATGGTTTTTGCAATTATCGTTTATTGCAAAAACAAGAGTAAAGCCTGTTTTATAGATTACCTTCCTTCCTTCCTTCATACCGTAAAAGATGAACAATACGAAATTCGTAGTGCCGTTTATAGATTACCGTATGGAAATCTACGATTTTCGTATTGTTCATCTTTTACAGCTGATTATTAAAAGTCGTACTTTTGTTACGATGATAACAGTCGAGTGGTGGCGCTACTAGCGATACTTCTTTAGCGTATATTGCAAAAACTCAAGGAGTTTGCAAAAACCCAAAGAGTTGTATTTACATTAAAAGACGTCACTAATAGTTTTGGAGACTTGCAGATATTGTATAAATACTTATTGCAACAATTGAGTGTTGAAAAAATTTAAACTTTACTTAAAATACTACTATTGCATTTCACTTTTGGCAATATACGAATGTTGTAAAAAGTATGGCTAACCTGTCTAGGGGAAACAAAAAACAATAGATTTAAGGATTTTAAGTTTTTTTTGTGTGATCTTCAAATTATTCGACAATTTAATCTAAAAATCGAATATTATAGAAATTTGGATAAATTCCATAAATTTAAAATATCATTTAAAATTAAAGCCGGGAATGAACCAAGATGGCGGTAACTGGGTGGTACACAAAGTGAACCAAAATTCGTCCTACTGAAGAACATACCTACCTGTTTTCTTGTAGTTACCATAATTAATACTAAGTTTTAATAATAGGCATTTTAAATTGTATAAAATAAAACTTACATTAATAGGCCCATGATTGTTCACTTGGGACTCCATATTTACCGGAAATGTGTTGATAACCACCAAATGACAATGGTCAATTTTCAAGTTCCTCTCCATATTGGACACCATTTTATTTTGCTGTATTAAAACACTCAAAAAAATTTCCTCCAGTCTCTTCATGCTGTCATTATCTCTTGCAGATGTTATACAAATTACTCTACACCTAAAAACATTTTTAGTATATTTTAGGGTCTCAAATTTTCTTTGTGGAAGCAGACAAATATCCATTTAAAAAAAACTTGGTTTGAATTTCTCTATTAAATTTTCATAAATAAAAACAGTAGGCTGACAACAGTTAGCGGTGCCAATTTAGTAAAAATAAAACATTGTATTTTAATTAACAAATTACCACTTTATTACAAATTAAAGTATCATTAAAAACTAAAAACAACATAAAAAGTAAAAAGGTAACAATATAAATTGGTAATTAAGGTTTAAAACTGTCATATTTTTGTGTTTCTTAAGTTGGCAGCACGAAATTTGAAATGACAATTTGAAAAAGCTAAAATATTGTTTGTGTATAAATATTAGGTTCTGTGTATTTTTTAAAAGAGTTCCATAAAAAATATACATATTATTACTATTTACCTATTCAAAACTGGGCCGTCCATTTGTTGGGCCTTTTCTTGCTGCATATCTGTATATTCAGTGGCAGCTTCTACAGCCGTTCTCAAACCATGCAAAATTGTGTAATCAAGTGGTGGAGAACGAGAGGAAGGAGGAGCACTAGGAGGGATGCCAATAAATGACATACCATTCATTATCTACAAATGCGTCGTCATTTTAACTTTGCGACCGATATTTTCTATGGGTATCACTTACATGCATTAAATTCTGCTGGCTAGAGCTCCATGTATTAATAATATTAGCTGCTGTGTCGCTGGCTATAAAACGCACCAATTTTCCACTGGGGAACAAATCCCAAACTATCCTGCAATATTCAATGGCAGATTCCAGGCTTGAAGTCCATAAAGACTTTGTAATGGGACTCATGGGGATATAACCTGGTGTACGACTCTTTAGGAATTCGAATTCTATAGGATTTTCGCAGGATATGCCGAAATACGGCGTGTGATCCAGCACGAATATCGTTTTGTGGTTCGCCGGGAACATCTTGTCCTTATTGTCACAATTAAGCCAAAATTATAGGGCTACGCCGCCATTGTTGCCGTTGTGTGTTTTGTAAGTGTACGAAGGACCATAGAGAAACAAACTATGCTGAAGACCTCACCTTTATAATCTGTGTATATTATGTTTGTAGACACCTTAGATTTTACTATGATTTTAAGGTTATGTTATGTATTTTGTCCACATACCAGCGTTGCCAACTTTTTAAGATATCCCTAGGCCAAGAACACTAAAGCCGGATTTATAGTTTTAAAGGTAACGGTAGAGGCAGCGGTAAAGGTAGAGGTAAAGGTAGCGGTAGCAGTATCACTTTCTTCAATTTATAGTTCAGAAAGTAGCGGTAGCGGTACTGGTGGCGCATGCGTACTTTAATGCAGATTGTAATTTTGTTTGTAAAATTTGACAGCAAAAGGTTAAGTTTTCTACGAAAACATGGATTGCGAGGACAATGCTAGCACAGCTATGCTTCTGGGCCATATGGCGTTGTGCGAAATATTATATAATAAACCCTGCAAAACAATATAATATATTGTATATGTATATATTATTATGTTGTATTGCAGGGTTTAAAGTACGTTATGGGGGTCGTCAAGTACGTCGGTATAAAATGAGGGAATTAAATCGGGAACGAGCTAAGAAACGCCATTTCCAGTATTAAAATAAAATAAAACTGACCGATAAAGAGTAGTTCTTTAAATACACAAATGACGGTGCCCATTTTTGACAAATTATCAAGTCTGGTTGCCCCTCGCATAAAAACTAAACTTACAAGGCGAAACTGCTAACTAAAAACTGCCGTGTGATTGGCTGGAGTAGCGGTTGAGGTAAGAAAAGATGAAAGATGGTCATCTCTTGCCGCTACCTTCTTGCCTTTACCTCTCTTACCGCTACCTCTGACAACTATAAATTGTTTCGTACAATATTCAATGCCGAACTCGGCTACCGCTACCGCTACCTTTACCTCTACCTTTACCGCTGCCTCTACCGTTACCTTTAAAACTATAAATCCAGCTTAAAAGAACAGCTGTTCTAGAACTAGTGTTGCCAATAGGACGAGAATAAAATATGTAAATAAATAAATATATTTTGATTGAAGGATGCTGAGAAAATATCAACACACTGTTGGCAACACTGAACATAACCTCACGGTTTTGGCCACAATGATAAGTTATCTATGGCCAGAATATTCTATTCTATGGCCAAAATTGTTTGTTGTTTTTTGTTTTGGATGTTTGTGATGTGAAATTGTTTTAGTGGATATTAATCTTGGATACTAAAATAAATATAAATGGTAAGTTGTACTTTAATATTATGAAATATTGATTGAGGTTAGCAAATTATGTTGTTTTAATAGATTTCCTAGTATACACATACTTGATGCAGGTTAACTGCAATAATTTTTTTTATAGTAAATATTACCATGGAAGAGGACGAGGTACATTTATTTGATGACTTTGTCACTGAGGACAGTATTTACCTCATGGACTCTGATGATGAAGAAAAGGAAAACCAATCACTTTTAGACACTCAAATTACCTTTAAAAAAGGACAAAGTTGTATTGAACCAAGAAATATTGAAGGAAATAATAATGAAGAATGTAGAAAAGACTGTCAGGTTGAGTAAGTATTTTAAATTTAAAAATGCTTAACTTTGTTATTAGTACAAAATATTTATAAACACTGTATATTATCTTAAAACATTAAAACTAAATTAAACTTTCTGTATAAATTCAATTTTAGGACTGCAGTTGAAGAAATTTATAAAGAAAATGAAGCAAGTGATACAGATGTTGATGATGATAACAACAATGAGGATTCATCCACATCTGAAAGTGATGAAAAAACCAAAGAGAATTCAAAAAGTAAAATAAATAATAATGAAGTTAGGAGATCCACAAGGAGTGGAAAAAAAGTTGTCCCAATGTAAGTCATTTTTATCTGCCATATTATTTTCTACAAACTGTATAGGTACACAGCAAACGAAAAATTATAGAAGTGTATAGGATGACTCGGCGTTTGAATATCAAATCTTAAAGTTTTATCATAACTGTATTGAATCGTGCTTTGTTTTTATATTTTTCGGCTCTATACCTATGCACGACTATATTTAAAGTCAAACTCAATGGTGTCTTACAAGATACATTATTTTGATTTTCTATATTCAACAGAGGAGTAGAAACTCGACCCTGTCGAATGGTGCAGTCATATATGTCTCTAGAAATTATTAAAAAAGGGTTCAGTCCAATGGTGCAGCAACTTCGGATTCCTATTCTCCTCAGAGACATAGAAACTCAAGCTTTTCGAATTTTACTGGCAATGATTTTCGTTAATGTCCCCGAGAATTATACAAAAACAGCGCAATGCAATATCGCAACGGTTTCGACTTCTCTTTACTCTACCAAGTTATAGAAACTGGAGTCTCTCTAATACTGTTCTAGTCAATATTTCTGAGAGTATAAAAAGAGGGTGTAATATTGCAAGAAGTTTTGATCTTTTGATGAATGAATTTTCTCATTTCTCCATATGATTTTGTTGAAAATAGTTCCTTTCTTTGGTTCCTTTGTCTGATTTTTATTTACCGTAACAACTCAGGTATGTAAAGCACAGAGGATATGATGTTAAGTATATTTATGTATTATATAAAGTACCTATATTTGTATTAAAAATTTAAGAGGTTATGTTGAAAAATGATCGATATGCTATTAAACTTTAATAATTTAGTAATTAGGTCTGTTGGTAGACCCTGCACTATCTCCACTGGTATAGTTTTGTAATATTTAAATCTGGTTGATGAAAAAGTACACACCAGTGCAGGTTATTGTAGCATCTACGAACAAATGAATTAATGGCCCATTGGCAATTATTCCTTTAGGAAAAATATTCAACACAGCTTAATTAATTAATAAAATGAAAAAAATCACAATCATGTCGTATATAGTTTTTTTTAAGCATAAAATAATTTTTATATTAAAACTAGTTCAAAAGTGAAATTACGACCTCTATACTGTGGAGAGTATTGAAACGCTCGACTGACGAATACCACTCTATACCGTAGGGAGATTTAGAAATCGATATTCAAACGTGGCGTCATCCTATACACCTCTATAATTTTCCGTTTGCTGTGTAGGTAGATTTAAAAATAATGTAACTTGAATTTGTAATTGAAGTTTTTCACAATATATTAACAACTTCATAAAATAAAAAACAATATATTTCAAACAACTTATATCACTTTTTTGTTACATAACCTACATAGCAGAGATATTACATAGATATTTATAATTTAGAGTTGACGATAGTAGCGATGAAGAACGGGACTTCTCTGCCGATGAAGATTCATCATACACTCCTGAAGATGAAAAAGTTAAAGGGAACAAAAATAATCGACGATTTAAATCAGGGTTAGTTATAAACAATCTGGTATTTAATATGTATATTTTTTAGCAGATGAAACCTAACTTTGTCACAATTTTAGATCTAAAATTAACGAAAGTGATGAAGAAAGTGATGATTCTGATCCTGGAGTTAAAAATAGAAAAACCTCATGCAATATAAAGCAAGAAGATGATAAAAATTCTGAAGAAGATGATATAAATTCTTCACATAGTGAAGATGAAGAAAAATATGAGGATGAAGCCATGTTTGAGACGAAAATTGAAGTAAAATATCATGGGGTTCAATATGACGATGAAGATGAATCAGGGTGAGTTATTTTTCAGACAGGGCGTTCTTCAGGCCCCTGAAATAAAAGCACAATAAAC
The DNA here is from genome assembly GCA_921294245.1 of Brassicogethes aeneus. Classification (NCBI taxonomy): domain Eukaryota; kingdom Metazoa; phylum Arthropoda; class Insecta; order Coleoptera; family Nitidulidae; genus Brassicogethes; species Brassicogethes aeneus. The sequence continues at coordinate 1,447,280 of OV121140.1, forward strand.
TTTTTTAGAAGTTTATGAAAAATTTGTCATTGTGTGGTAATGTAAAATCGAATGTTTTTGTAGGACTGACTTTAAAGAAGACACATGCGAAAAAAACAGCAAAAGGTAAGCGTTTTTATTAATTTAAACTTTTCCACAGTCCCTAACAAAAAGTTGATTAAATATCGCGCATTTTAAATTTTTTATAGGGAATAGTATGCTACGTTTTTTCGATTAGATAGGGATTAAAAAATATTTTTTCCTCCAATTTGGGGATACAGTCGCCTTCAAAATAAACAATTCACAATTTTAACAAAAAGTCGGAGTAGTCCAGTCAGCAAATGTTTTTATACTTTAAGAATAAATAGTAGTGTATGATTAACTGTGTAAATATGCACGCCGCGTTGAAAATACCCATTAACGAAATTGTTAAGGAACGTATTACCAACAACTTTTGTTTGAATTTTTTTTTAGTATTATTAACTAATAAAAAGTTATAAACGCTTCAATAGGGACAAAACGAGTTTTTTTTGTATTTTCCAGCTAAACTTTGCACCCAAGGTAATATATCTTTAAAACCAAACTTCTAGCGCCTCTTTTGTTATTAGACAAGTTTCTACAGATAATCAAAAGAGCCGTGACTCAACTTTCAAAGTTTTTATTTTGTAATTTTTTTATATAAAATATATTGTTTATTTTTAGAAGGACATAGGGTATCAAATTAAAAATTATATTTTATCTACTCATTGCATATTTTTTTTGTGAATAATAATAAACACAAATTCCCTGCAAAAACGGGAATAATAAACTCATTATTCACGTTGTTAGGCATCAGTGATTGGCCCATTTCAATAAACACTGCGATTTGAACCAATCGGGTTTTAAATTGGGAGAAGGCGACTATAGTAACATTTAAAATTGGTAAAAAGTAAGGTTAACCATTTGACAGATGTCAGATTTTATTTATTTATTTTTGAAAATCAGGTAATCATCTACTTATTGGAGTAGATAAAGTATAGTATTAATATACTATTAATATCCCTGTAATCATTTGCCCTTATTTTATGGTCTGACCTTTCTTTAGTAAGTACACAAATAATAAATGGGTTTCTGTGATTTTTGAGGTCGCGTTTTGTTTTAGGGAACCATTAAAACGCGACGACTTCAAACACCGTTGTCCGCATTGCCTAAAAGCGTACACGGCAAGACATAATTTAAAACAGCACGTTGAAAGCCAACATGGCGACTCCACGCAAAGAAAAAAATACAAATGTCCACATTGCGACAAAATCTTCGGAAATTTGGCAACAAAAAAAGATCACATCAGGTCGAAACACGAGGGTCGCAAGTTCAATTGCCCGCATTGCCCGAATACGTTTGGAAGAATATATCATTTAAAACGGCACGTTAAAATAATGCATGGCGGTAGAAAAGAGTACCAATGTAGACAGTGTGACAAAAATTTTGTAAAAAAACTCTCTTTCACTCGACACATTAATATAGAACACAAAGGTTTCAAATACACGTGTACGCATTGCCCGAAAGCGTTCTCGAGCAACGCTATTTTAAGAAACCACGTTGAAAGCCAACACGGCGATCCCTCGATAACAAAAAAATACAACTGTTTGCAATGCGGCAAAACGCTTGCGAGCATTAACAATCTAAAGCTGCACCTTAAATCGATACACGAAGGTTTGAGATTCCCCTGCCAGCAGTGCTCAAAAACGTACAATAAGAAGGCGGCTTTGGATAAACACCTTCGAATCACGCACGCCATACAAAACCAGGAATACGAATGTCCACTTTGCGACGAAAAATTTTCAAGCAGGCTAACCAAAATCGCGCACATCGACAAAAAACACGACGGCCATCGCTACAAATGTCCGCATTGCCCGAAAACGTTCAAACACAGAAACATACATACGCACGTCCAAACCCAACACGTCGATCCTTTACAAAGAAAAAAATACAATTGTTGGCATTGCGACAAAAAATTCTCAAATTTAACCGGTGTATACAGGCACGCTAAAATAAAACACAAGGGTTTGGCACCCAATGCTCTAAAGCCGGAGTTATAGACTATAACTTATAGTTCTAAAAAGTAGGACAAAGAAGTAGGAGTAGCAGTAGCAGTAAGCCAGTGTTACCAATATAATATAATAAATGTCTTCATAAATGTCTGCAATGTGATTGGTTGCAGTAGGAGTATATATATAGCAGCAAGAAAAGTTAAAACTTGGCCATCTCTTACGCCAACGACCTTGGTTGCTACTGAACGCTACTCCAGCCATTCACATTGCAGCATTTATATTATTATATTGGCAACACTGGCTTACTGCTACTGCTACTCCTACTTTTTCCGGCTTAAAACTTACACCTCAAGCGAAAACTTAAGACCTATTTATAACATTTTATATAATTGTTAAAGTAAAACTTTTGGCGAAAATGTATGAAACACTTTTAGACGTTTTTTGTTATTGTCTTTGTATCAAATGTTAAAAATAAAAATGTGTTTTTAATAAAAACAAAATAAAAATATGAATAAACTTTTGACAGTTAAAAGTGTATTATTAATATCTAGTTTTGCCATTTTTAAACATTTTTTTATTTAAATTAATATCCATAAAAACATACCTATGTACTGTTAAGAACTTTTCGTCAACAGTAACTGACTTACCTCCACATTTCATACTTCTTGTATGGAAGATTTCCACTGGAAGTTTCCCTTGGAAGAAAAAACAACTTTTCGAAAATTTTGTATACATAAACAGCTGTTCTAGAACCACTGTTGCCAATAGTTTATAGATTCCCGTACGGCAATCTATAAATGGCACTAAGATTTTCGTATTGTTCATCTTTTACGGGAGGCAATCTATAAATAAGGCTTTATTGTTATTTGTTTAAGGATGCTGAAAATTTTGTTGTAGATGGTTAGATGGTTAAAATATAAATACACTGTTGGCAACACTGAACATAACCTCAATACTTATAAAATTTAATTCATAGATTTATGAGAATTATATGTATGAATTTGTGTAACAAAATGTACGTGGAAAGAAAATATTATATAAATGATTTAAGGGATTCTCTTGAGACCCTTGATCATATTAAAATTAAAACATAATAAGCTGGCCAAATAGCCTTTAAAGGTCATTACCCCGGAACACAGTCTCTTTGTTAAAATTTATGAAGAAGAAAAAATAAAAATTTTAAAACAACGCGGCGCAGTAGACTCATAGATTAGAAAGAGTAGACTGAGTAGGCTGTGGCCAGAATGATTGGTTATCTATGGCCAGAATTGTAATTGTTTGTTTTGGAGGTTTGAGATGTGAAATTGTTTTAGTGGATACTAAATTAAATATAAATGGTAAATATTATGAAAAACTTGTGTACGTAAATTTGAGGTTAGCAAATTATGTTGTTTACTAAATTTTTTTTTGGAATTATGATTTCCTTTACATATACCTAGCTATAAAATAAAAATAGCAAATACTTGCAATAATTATTTTACAGTATATTACCATGGAAGAGGACGAGGTACATTTATTTGATGACTTTGTCACTGAGGACAGTATTTACCTCATGGACTCTGATAATGAAGAAAAGGAAAACCAATCACTTTTATACACTCAAATTACCTTTAAAAACAGTTCTATTGAACCAAAAAATATTGAAGGAAATAATAGTGAAGAATGTAGAAAAGTCTGTCAGGTTGAGTAAGTATTTTAAATTTAAAAATGCCTAACTTTGTTATTAGTACAAAATATTTATAAAAACTGTATATTATCTTTTAAAACATTAAAACTAAATTCAATTTTAGGACTGCAGTTGAAGAAAGCTATAAAGAAAATGAAGCAAGTGATACAGATGTTGATGATGACAATGAGGATTCTTCCACATCTGAAAGTGATGAAAGAAACATGGAGTATTCAAAAAATAAAATTAATAATAAAGTTAGAAGATCCACAAGAAGTAGAACAAAAATTGTCCCAATGTAAGTCATTTTTATCCAACTTTTAACTGCCATATTTTTTTCTACAAACTATATATATATATATATAGATTTAAAAATAATGTAATTTGAATTTTAAAGAAAAAATAAGTACAATTTACAATTGATAGTGTTTTTCAATAAGTTTTTCACATTGATAACTTAATAAAATAAAAAACACCATTTTTCAATAGTATATTATACTACAAGGGCAGAAAGTGTGAGATTCCTGCTCTGCGCGCCATGATGCCCGAGGCGAAGCATCATGGCGCGCAGTTCAGGGCTCTCACACTTTCTGCCCGTGTAGTATATACTATTTTTCTTACTACCTCGGCCGAAAATACAACCCGGCCGAAAATACGGGAAAAAATTAAATTTGTATATCGAAACATATTGACATTGCCCCGACATTTTGAGGTTATATTAGTGTCGTAATCAGAGTTGCATATGTTGAGCACACGACTAAAAAATTTTTACTCCCGCTATTATAGAGTGTGCGCGTATAGCTTGACCAATGCATCAAACGTAAACTTTCTGCCGTGGAATCGGGGACGAAACAACGTATTTTCAGTCGAGGTAGTAAGAAAACAACTTTTATCACTTTTTTGTTACATAACCTACATAGATATTTAATTATACCTACTTATAATTTAGAGTTGATGATAGTAGCGATGAAGAACGTGACTTTTCTGCCGATGAAGATTCATCATACACTCCTGAAGATGAAGAAGTTAAAGGGAACAAAAATAATCGTCGATTTAAATCAGGGTTAGTTATAAACAATCTGGTATTTAATATGTATTTTTTTAGCAGATGAAACCTAACTTTGCCACAATTTTAGATCTAAAATTAACGATAGTGATAAAGAAAGTGACGATTCTGATCCTGGATATAAAAATAGAAAAACCTTGTGCAATATAAAGCAAGAAGATGATACAAATTCTGAAGATGATAAAAATTCTTCACATAGTGAAAAAACCTCATGCAATTTTAAAGAAGAAGAAAGGGATCAAAATTTCCTACATAATGAAGATGAAGAAAAAGATGAGAATGAAGCCATGTTTGAGGCGAAAATTGAAGTGGATTATCATGGGGTTAAGTATGAAGATGAATCAGGGTGAGTTATTTTTTAGACAGGATATAAGGACAATATATATAGGATATAAGGACAATAAACTTTTTTAGACATAAAAGTTTATGAAAAATTTGTCTTTGTGTGGTAATGTAAAATCGAATGTTTTTGTAGGACTGACTTTAAAGAAGACACAGGCGAAAAAAATAGCAAAAGGTAAGCGTTTTTATTAATTTAAACTTTTCCACAGTCCCTAACAAAAAGTTGATTAAATATCGCGCATTTTAATTTTTTTATGGGAAATAGTATGCTATGGTTTTTTCGATTAGATAGGGGATAAAAAATATTTTTTCCTCTAATTTGGGGATGCAGTCGCCTTCAAAATAAACAATTCACAATTTTTAACAAAAAGTCGGAGAAGTCCATTCAGCAAATGTTTTTATACTTTAAGGGTAATAGTAGAGTATGATTAACTCTGTAAATATGCACGACGCGTTGAAAATACCCATTACCGAAATTGTTAAGGAACTTACGTATTACCAACAACTTTTGTTTGAAATTTTTTTTAGTATTATTAACTAATAAAAAGTTATAAACGCTTAAATAGGGTCAAAATAAGGTTTTTTGTATTTTCCAGCTAAACCTTGCACCCAAGGTAATAAATCTTTAAAACAAAACTTCTAGCGTCTTTTGTTATTAGACAAGATTCTACGGCTAATCAAAAGATCCGTGACTCAACTTCCATAGTTTTTATTTTGTAATTTTTTTTATATTAAAAAAGATTCTTTATTTTTAGAAGGACATGGGGTATCAAATTAAAAATTATATTGTATCTACTCATTGCATATTTTTTTTGTGAATAATAATAAACACAAATTCCCTGCATAAAAACGAGAATAATGAACTCATTATTCACGTTGTTAGACATCAGTGATTGGCCCATTTCAATAAACACTGCGATTTGAACCAATCGGGTTTTAAATTGGGAGAAGGCGACTATACTAACATTTAAAATTGGTAAAAAGTAAGGTTAACCATTTGACAGATGTCAGATTTTATTTATTTATTTTTGAAAATCATGTTATCATCTACTTATTGGAGTAGATAAAGTTTAGTATTAATATATTAATATACTATTAATATCCCTGTAATCATTTGCCCTTATTTTATGGACTGACCTTTCTTTAGTAAGTTCACAAATGGGTTTCTGTGATTTTTGAGGTCGCGTTTTGTTTTAGGGAACCATTAAAACGCAACGATTTCAGACACCGTTGTCCGCATTGCCAGAAAACGTACTCAGTAAGGCATGATTTAAAACAGCACGTTGAAAGCCAACACGGCGACCCCAAGCAAAGAAAAAAATACATATGTCCACATTGCGACAAAATATTCGGAAATGTGAGAGGAAAACAAGTGCACATCAGATCAAAACACGAGGGCTTCGAGGTCAATTGCCCGCATTGCCCGAATACGTTTAGTAGAATACAAAATTTAAAACATCACGTTAAAGTAATACATAAAGGTAGACCAGGGTACCAATGTAGACAATGTGACAAACATTTTATGGAAAAGGACTCCCTCACCCTACACATTAATATAAAACACAAAGGTTTTAAGTACACGTGTCCACATTGCCCGAAAGCGTACTCAACCGAATATATTTTAAAATCCCACGTTGAAAGCCAACATGGCGATCCCTCGCAAACAAAAAAATACAACTGCTTACAATGCGACAAAATATTCACAACTAAATCCAGTCTAAAGCTGCACCGTAAATCAATACATGAAGGTTTGAAGTTCCCTTGCCCGCACTGTTCTAAAACGTACACCGAAAAGAGAACCTTGGAAAGACATCTTCGAAGCACGCACGCCATACAAACCCAAGGTTACAAATGTCCACTTTGCGACGAAAAATTTTTAAGCATGAAAAATAGAGGCGCGCACATCAACAAAAAACACGACGGCCATCGCTACAAATGTCCGCATTGCCCGAAAACGTTCAAATACAGAAACATGCAAACGCACTTCCAAACCCAACACGTCGATCGCTTGCAAATAAAAATACTCGAATGTCCACATTGCGGCAAAAATTTCCTAAGCCGAGTCAGTTTATACAATCACACTAAACTAAAACACAAGGGTGTAAAACATGGTTGAACACAATGATCTAAAACGAAATCATGTTCAAGAAAGACACAACAATAAATAAGGTCTCCAAAAAATACCCATAGAAGTGCACTCTGTATTTATCTCTGGTATTTGCTTTTATCTGGGGTTGTTAAAAAAAGAACGGAACAGCTCTTAACGTCGCAAAAAACAGGACTACCACAATAAAATCTCAACTCAAATGCAATTGACCATATGCAAGGAATGCGGTCGATGTTGCCAATGGTAAAAAAATAAAATTCCCTATTGGGAACATTCAATTATATTACGTTGGCTACATTGAAAATTTGAATTTCCCGCACAAACTAAATTAATTTTCATGTTTTTTTTTAATAATAATAAATAATAATAATTCCCACATTTGAAATTCGCACCTTAATTTATTATACAACATTGGAACTACCTTCTTTATCTCTGGGAACTACTAGAATGTATGTCAGTTTCTGCGGGAAATTCAAAATTTCAGTGTAGCCAACGTAATATAATTGAATGTTCCCAATAGGGAATTTTATTTTTTTACCATTGGCAACATCGACCGCATTCCTTGCATATGGTCAATTGGGTTTGTTCGGGTTCCCGAAATAAACGATTCAAAACTGTCAGTCATACGCTTAACTTTAAAATGATGTGTTTAAAAAAACTATTGTATTATTGTTCATCATGATACATAAAATAAAAGAACACGTGAACAGGTTTTCGGAACTGTTCTTTAGTAAAAATTGAACTGTTCGGACATGCTTAGGAATTTTACCTGTTCTTTAACATCTCTTTGTAATTATTTTATTTTTGTATCAAATTTTTTTTAATGAACAAAATAAACATATGAATAAACTGTTGAAAGTTGCATTATTAATAACTTGTTGTGCCCTTTTTAAACATTTAGTGGTTAGAAGCAAAAGGGTACAAGTGGATTTCAGCAAGAAAATAAGTGTAGAATTGGGTAGTATAGAGTCCAATTTTTCTTTTAAATATTTCCCCTGGCTTTGGCCAGAATTGGACGCAGTGTTGCCAACTGAAGGGTAATTATCCGATTTGCGGATATATTTGAAATTATAATTTCGAGAGTTGCGGATATTCTATTAATTTTTACTCTATTTTTTGTACTTGCTTTCAAAAAAAATAATTTCAATTGACTGAGGGATAATTTTTGACGTTGGCAACATTGATTATTTGTTTGTTAATATAAAGCGGGAAATCCCCGGGGCTTCGACCAGAGTTGCCAATTGTCTAAGCAGAAAAAATTAGGCTCAGTCAGGTCTTGGTCGTACACTTCGAGATGATTATCAACTTCAGTAAAACTAAAGCCTGATTTATAGATTGCCTTCCTTACGGGGGAAAGAAAGGAAGGCAATCTATAAATAAGGCGTTAGGTCTACGGAGAATTTTTGTAGGATGCTGAAAATTTTGTTGTAGGTGGAGACAATATCAAACGTACTGAACTGAAAATTAAAAAGTGCTGCGTAAAAATAAAAATTTTAAAACAACGCGGAGCAGTAGACCAAAGTACACCGGTGTTCTTTGCAGTAAACTCTGCCACGGCTTCGGCCAGAATGATTGGTTATCTATGGCCAGAATATTCTTTTTCTATGGCCAGAATTGTTCATTGTTATATGTAGGTAATTGTTTGTTTGTTGTTTTTTGCTTTGGATGTTTAAGATGTGAAATTGTTTTAGTGGATTCTAAATTAAATATAAATGGTATAAATATTATGAAAAATGTGTGTACGTAAATTTTGAGGTTAGCAAATTATGTTGTTTACTAATTTTTTTTTGGAATTATGATTTCCTTTACATATAGCTATAAAATAAAAATAGCAAATACTTGCAATAATTATTTTACAGTATATTACCATGGAAGAGGATGAGGTACATTTATTTGATGACTTTGTCACTGAGGACAGTATTTACCTCATGGACTCTGATGATGAAGAAAAGGAAAACCAATCACTTTTAGACACTAAAATTACCTTTAAAAACGGACAAAGTTCTATTGAACCAGAAAATATTGAAGGAAATAGTAGTGAAGAATGTAGAAAAGACTGTCAGGTTGAGTAAGTATTTTAAATTTAAAAATGCTTAACTTTGTAATTAGTAGATACAAAATATTTATAAAAATGGTATATTATCTTTTAAAACATTAAAACTAAATTCAATTTTAGGACTGCAGTTGAAGAAAGCTATAAAGAAAATGAAGCAAGTGATACAGATGTTGATGATGTCAATGAGGATTCTTCCACATCTGAAAGTGATGAAAGAAAGATAGAGTATTCAAAAAATAAAATTAATAATAAAGTTAGAAGATCCACAAGAAGTAGAACAAAAATTGTCCCAATGTAAGTAATTTTTATCTAACTTAACTGTCATATTATTTTCTACAAACTAGGTACTAGATTTAAAAATAATGTAATTTGAATTTAAAAGAAAAAATTAATACAATACACAATTAATAGTGTTTTTCAATAAGTTTTTCACAATATATTGACAACTTCATAAAATAAAAAACACCATTTTATAAACAACTTGTATCACTTTTTTGTTACATAGCTTACATAGATATTTAATTATACCTACTTATAATTTAGAGTTGATGATAGTAGCGATGAAGACTTTTCTGCCGATGAAGATTCATCATACACGCCTGAAGATGAAGAAGTTAAAGGGAACAAAAATAATCGTCGATTTAAATCAGGGTTAGTTATAAACAATCTGGTATTTAATATGTATTTTTTTAGCAGATGAAACCTAACTTTGCCACAATTTTAGATCTAAAATTATCGATAGTGATGAAGAAAGTGACGATTCTGATCCTGGAGATAAAAATAGAAAAACCTTGTGCAATATAAAACAAGAAGATGATACAAATTCTGAAGATGATAAAAATTCTTCACATAGTGAAAAAACATGCAATTTTAAAGAAGAAGAAAGGGATAGTGACTTTTCTGATGAAGAGAATCAAAATTTCCTACATAATGAAGATGAAGAAAAAGATGAGGATAAAGCCATGTTTGAGGCAAAAATTGAAGTGGATTATCATGGGGTTAAGTATGAAGATAAATCAGGGTGAGTTATTTTTTGGACAGGGCGTTCTCCAGGCCCCTGAAGTATAAGCATAATAAACTTTTTTAGACATATAAAAGTTTATGAAAAATTTGTCTATGTATGGTAATGTAAAATCGAATATTTTGTAGGACTGACTTTAAAGAAGACACAAAAAATACTGGCGAAAAAAAAAGCAAAAGGTAAGCGTTTTTATTAATTTAAACTTTTTCACAGTCCCTAACAAAAAGTTGATTAAATATCGCGCATTTTAATTTTTTTATAGGAAATAGTACTTATGCTATGTTTTTTTCGATTAGATAGGGGTTAAAAAATATTTTTTCCTCCAATTTGGGGATGCAGTCGCCTTCAAAATAAACAATTCACAATTTTTAACAAAAAGTCGGAGAAGTCCATTCAGCAAATGTTTTTATACTTTAAGGGTAAATATTAGAGTATGATTAACTCTGTAAATATGCACGACGCGTTGAAAATACCCATTACCGAAATTGTTAAGGAACGTACGTATTACCAACAACTTTTGTTTGAATTTTTTTTAGTATTATTAACTAATAAAAAGTTATAAACGCTTAAATAGGGTCAAAATAAGGTTTTTTTGTATTTCCAGCTAATCCTTGCACCCAAGGTAATAAATCTTTAAAACAAAACTTCTAGCGTCTTTTGTTATTAGACAAGTTTCTACGGCTAATCAAAAGACCCGTGACTCAACTTCCATAGTTTTTATTTTGTAATTTTTTTTATATTAAAAAAGATTGTTTATTTTTAATTAGAAGGACATGGGGTATCAAATTAAAAATTATATTGTACCTACTCATTGCATATTTTTTTTTGTGAATAATAATAAACACAAATTCCCTGCATAACAACGGGAATAATGAACTCATTATTCACGTTGTTAAACATCAGTGATTGGGAGAATGCGACTATAACAACATTTAAAATTGGTAAAAAGTAAGGTTAACCATTTGACAGATGTCAGATTTTATTTATTTATTTTTGAAAATCATGTAATCATTACTTGTTGGAGTAGATAAAGTATAGTATTAATATTTTAATAGACCATTAATATCCCTGTAATCATTTGCCCTTATTTTATGAACTGACCTTTCTTTAGTAAGTACACAAATATTAAATGGGTTTCTGTGATTTTTGAGGTGGCGTTTTGTTTTAGGGAACCATTAAAACGCAACGATTTCAGACACCGTTGTCCGCATTGCCAGAAATCGTACTCGGTAAGGTATAATTTAAAACAGCACGTTGAAAGCCAACACGGCAACTCCAAGCAAAGAAAAAAATACAAATGTCCACATTGCGACAAAATATTCGTAAATGTGAGAGCAAAACAAGTGCATATCAAAACAAAACACGAGGGCTTCGAGGTCAATTGCCCGCATTGCCCGAGTACGTTTAGGACAAGACAAAATTTAAAACATCACGTTAAAGTAATACATGACGGTAGACAAGGGTACCAATGTAGACAATGTGACAAACATTTTATGGAAAAGGACTCCCTCACCCTACACATTAATATAAAACACAAAGGTTTTAAGTACACGTGTCCACATTGCCCGAAAGCGTACTCAACCGAAGTTATTTTAAAATCCCACGTTGAGAGCCAACATGGCGATCCCTCGCAAACAAAAAAATACAACTGCTTGCAATGCGATAAAACATTCGCAACTATATCCAATCTAAAGCTGCACCTTAAATCAATACACGAAGGTTTGAAGTTCCCTTGCCCGCACTGTTCGAAAACGTACACCGAAAAGAGAAGCCTGGAAAGACACCTTCAAAGCACGCACGCCATACAAACCCATTACAAATGTCCACTTTGCGACGAAAAATTTTTAACCAGGAAAAATAGAGACGAGCACATCGACAAAAAACACGACGGCCATCGCTACAAATGTCCGCATTGCCCGAAAACGTTCAAACACAGAAACATACATATGCACGTCCAAACCCAACACGTCGATCGCTTGCAAAGAAAAAAACTCGAATGTTCACATTGCGGCAACAAATTCCTAAGCCGAGTCAGTTTATATCATCACAATAAACTAAAACACAAAGGTGTAAAACAAAGTTGAACACAATGCTATAAAATTTACACGCGAAAACTTAAGAGCCCACGTTCAAGAAAGACACAACAATAAATCTCTCCAAAAAATACCCAAAGAAGTGCACCCTGTATATATGCTTTTATCTGGGGTTGTTAAAAAAAAGAACGGAACTATTAACAACGTCGCAAAAAACAGGACTACCACAATAAAATCTCAAGTCAAATGCAATTGGGTTTGTTCGGGTTCTCGAAATAAACGATTCAAAACTGTCAGTCATGCGCTTAAAATGATGTGTTTAAAAAAAACTATTGTATTATTGTTCATCATAATAAATAAAATAAAAGAACAGGTGAACAGGTTTTCGGAACAGTTCTTTATTAAAAATTAAACTGTTCGGACCTGCTCAGGAATTTTACCTGTTCTTTAACATCTCTTTGTAATTATTTTATTTTTGTATCAAATGTTAATAATAAGAATGTTTTTTAATGAAAACAAAATAAAAATATGAATAAACTTTTGACAGTTGTATTATTAATAACTTGTAACTTTTTAAACATTTGAAGGGGTAAGAAGCAAAAGGGTACAAGTGCATTTCAGCACGAAAATAAGTGTAGAATTGGGTAGTATAGAGTCCAATTTTCTTTTAAATATTTCCCCTGGCTTTGGCCAGAATTGAATGTAGTGTTGCCAACTGAAGGGTAAATATCCGATTTGCGGATATATTTGAAATTATTATATATTAAAATTTCGAGAGTTGCGGATATTCTATTAATATTTACTGTATTTTTTGTACTTGCTTTCAAAAAAAAATAATTTCAATTGACTGGGGGATAATTTTTGACGTTGGCAACATTGATTATTTGTTTATCAATATAAAGCGGGAAATCCCCGTGGCTTCGACCAGAGTTGCCAACTGTCTAAGCAGAAAAATTTAGGCTCAGTCAGGTCTTGGTCGTACACTTCGAGAAGATTATCAACTCCACTAAAACTAAAGCGTGATTTATAGATTGCCTTCCTTACGGGATAAAGAAAGGAAGGCAATCCATAAATAAGGCGTTAGGTCTACGGAGAATTGTAGGATGCTGAAAATTTTATTGTAGGTGGAGACAATATCAATGAACTGTTGGCAACACTGAACATAACCTTAATACATATAAAATTAAAAAGTGCTGCGTAAAAATAAAAATTTTAAAACAACGCGGAGCAGTAGACCAAAGGACACCGGTGTTCTTTGCACTAAACTCAGCCACGGCTTCGGCCAGAATGATTGGTTATCTATGGCCAGAATATTCTTTTTCTATGGCCAGAATTGTTCATTGTTATATATAACATATATGTAATTGTTTGTTGTTTTTTGTTTTGGATGTTTAAGATGTGAAATTGTTTAGTGGATACTAAATTAAATATAAATGGTATACCAACTTATAAGTTGTAATTATTATTATTATTGTATTATGAAATATGTGTATACGTAAATTTTGAGGTTAGCAAATTATGTTGTTTACTAATTTTCTGTTTGGAATTACTTATGTAAATTGTTAACTTGTTGACCGATTAAAAGATTTCCTTTACATATGGCTATAAAATAAAAATAGCAAAATAGCAGTACCTATACACATACTTGATGCAGGTTAATTGTAATAACTTTTTTACAGTAAATATTACCATGGAAGAGGATGAGGTACATTTATTTGATGACTTTGTCACTGAAGACAGTATTTACCTCATGGACTCTGAGGATTTAGAAAAGGAAAAGCAATCACTTTTAGACACTCAAATTACCTTTAAAAAAGGACAAAGTTGTATTGAACCAAAAAATATTGAAGAAAATAATAATGAAGAGAGTAGAAAAGACCATTGGGTTGAGTAAGTGTTTTAAAGTTAAAAATTAGTAAATTTGTTATCATTACAAAATATTTATAAAATATGTATATTATATACCTTAAAACTAAATTCAACTTCCTGTATAAATTCAATTTTAGGACTGCAGTTGAAGAAAGTTATAAAGAAAATGAAGCAACCCCAGTAGCACCAAATATTAGTTAAATATTAAATAAATATATTTATGTAATATACAAAACGACAGATTTTTAAGATTTAATGTATATTTGAAGTGTATATGTATTTAATATATAAAAATAATATTTCTTTTATATGAGTCGTATAGATTCAAAACCCGCCAAATCCATTTATTGAAAGTAAAGGACAGAAGACATGTTTCCATAACAACATAATTAATATGTATTGCAAACATATCTACTGTCCTTTACTTTCAATAAATGGATTTGGCGGGTTTTGAATCTATACGACTCATATGTTACATAAATATTTAAAAATAATATGTATTAAATATAAGAAAGCTATCTGTATGCAATAACTCTAAGTAATATTGCATAAATGTGAATAAAAAATAGTACATAAATATTTTAAAAATATATGTATTAATTATTCAAAAGCAATGTAAATGTAATATTAAAAATATTATATTTTAAAGTAATATTTAGTAAATATTACGAAATAATATTACATGAATAATTAAAGAGAACATGTCCTCATTAAATGCAGAACTAGCCTATGTCCATTTTTGTCAAATTTATCAAACAGGGTTGTCAAAATTATCGAATTTTTAGAAAATTATGTTTAACAATAATACAAAATTAAGCCGTATTAAATTTATAAACAACCTTTATAATCTGTGTTTATTAGGGTGATTCATTTCCGCAAAGTTTTTGTTTTCTTCGGTGCTCAAGCAAAATATTAATCTGCATATAAAAAAAAAAATTCTCAACAAGTTTGAGCTCTTAATATCAATTTTAAGTACTTGCAGTTTAAATTTAAAGTTTTCCCATTTAAAATGCATGTAAAAAAAATGTTTTTTTTTTCAAATTTCTAATGCTTACCCACCTTTGACAATATTGCAAATCGGTTTAATACACCTTATGGGGAATTTCACGCTCTTTAAAATTGCTTTTGAGTTTTTTTTTGTAACTCGCATTGGTTCACCAGTAGGAGTCGTCCAAGGACAGTTTTTGAAAAAAATCGTTTTTTTTTTTAAATTTTTTCTAACAAACCGCAAAAAGTAGGGAGAAAAGTTTTTGTTTTCTTCGGTGCTCAAGCAAAATATTAATCTGCATATAGAAAAAAAAATTCTCAACAATTTTGAGCTCTTAATATCAATTTTAAGTACTTGCAGTTTAAATTTAAAGTTTTCCCATTTAAAATGCATGTAAAAAAAATGTTTTTTTTTCAAATTTCTAATGCTTATCCACCTTTGACAATATTGCAAATCGGTTTAATACACCTTATGGGGAATTCCACGCTCTTTAAAATTGCTTTTGAGGTTTTTTTTGTAACTCGCATTGGTTCACCAGTAGGAGTCGTCAAAGGACAGTTTTTAAATAAAATCGTTTTTTTTTTAATTTTTTCTAACAAACCGCAAAAAGTAGTGAGAAAAAAGGGCTGAATCATAAAAAAAAGTTATCCAACCAATATTTAATGAATTTACAGCCATTTTTATAACTGAAAACGTAAGAAATTGATAATTACCAACTCATAATGTTATTTAGATTGATTTTTTCTTTTTATTTTCATTATATTTCCCTACACTAAGAAGTTTTTTAAAATTATTAATTTCTCACTTATAATGAATATGAAAACAACAGATAAATTCATAAAAAAATAGCAAAAAAGTATAAATGAAGATTATTTAATTTTTTGAAGCGAAATTTGAAATATGTTACATAACCTTCTGTATATTCCGATTAAAGTTTTGTTGTTTTTTTATGAATTTATGTGTTGTTTTCATATTCATTATGAGTGAGAAATCATAATAATTTTAAAAAAGTTCTTAGTGTAGGGAAATATAATGATAATAAATAGAAAAAATCAATCTAAATAACATAATGAGTTGGTATTTATCAATTTCTTACGTTTTCAGTTATAAAAATGGCAGTAAATTCATTAAGTATTGGTTGGATAACTTTTTTTTTATGAATCAGCCCTTTATTCTCACTACTTTTGTCAATTTGCTCGAAAAAATAAAAAAAAACGATTTTTTTCAAAAACTGTCCTTTGACGACTCCTACTGGTGAACCAATGCGAGTTACAAAAAAAAACCCAAAAGCAATTTTAAAGAGCGTGAAATTCCCCATAAGGTGTATTAAACCGATTTGCAATATTGTCAATATTGTCAAAGCATTAGAAATTTGAAAAAAAAACATTTTTTTTACATGCATTTTAAATGGGAAAACTTTAAATTTAAACTGCAAGTACTGAAAATTGATTTTAAGAGCTCTACCTTGGTGAACATTTTTTTTTCTATAGGTAGATTAATATTTTGCTTGAGCACCGAAAAAAAACAAAAACTTTGCGGAAATGAATCACCCTAGTGTTTATAAAATAACTCCGTCAATTTGTAAATGCTACAACGGCTTCTGTATTGTTTTTCCGTCAGGCGGGAGAAAGAAAGTCAATCTATAAATTTGATTTTCATTAAAAAAATTGTTGGAAAATGGTGGAATTTGGAAAACTGTCCAACACAAGGGGATTAAATTATGTTACAATTATCAATAATGGTACGGATAATTAATTTAATCTTTTTTAAAGGACAATTATGTTACAATTGTGGTTTGTTCTGTGAATTGTGTTAACACTTAAATAAGTTAGTTAAATAGGTATAATATATTAAGCATATTATAAATAGGTATAATTATTAAGCATATTGCCTTCCTTCCTTCTTTCCTTCCTCCTGTAAAAGATGAGCAATATGAAAACTATAATGTTATGCCTCTTGAAAACATCTATAAATACCAGGTATCTGTTTATATACACCAAGTTAATCTTAATACTCGCCATTCCAATATTTCATTAAAATTTCGCAACGACTACCATGACCATAACACACGTCATAAGTCTGATGTAAACCTAGAAAGGGTTTTATCAATGAGAGGTAAAGGTTGCATATATCATAATGGTGTCAAAATTTACAATGCGTTGCCTATTGAAATCAGAAACAAACACATTAGGGGTTTTACGTCTGGTTTGAGATGTTTTCTGGAGTCTGACTTGAGATATCTTTTGGAGTCTGAGCTGTAATGGTCACCAGTGTGGTCTATGCTCAGACCGCACTGATGGTTGTTGTTCGGGCTTTGGGGGACGCCTCGGGTTAGACTTCCAAGCTAGGGTGTTTCAACGGGTATTGTCATTTTATTTTATTTTTATTCTCTTTTCCGTCCTTGCATTATCAAACATGTAATGTACCTATCTATAGTATAGAAACTAGCTTAAGCTTTTAAAACATGACGAAATGTGAAATGAATATCTACTACTACTACTTTTATATTTTTATTTTTTATTGTTTGTATATTTTTGTTGTATTGTTGTGAGAGGATGAATCCGTATAGAGTGTTAACGTGCACTCTCTGGATTTTTCAAAATAAACGTATTTTCTTTCTTTCTTTCTTTCTTTCAAACAGTTGTGCTGTTTATAGATTAGAGTACGGGAATCTATACAAAGCACTACGGACCGTAGTCTACGGTTTTCATATTGTTTATCTCTTACGGGAAGAAGGAAGGAAGGCAATATATAAACCAGGCTTTATGGTCGTCGTTTCAAATTGCCTTCTAGGTAAATCTGCAAATCTCATTTAAGATATATAAAATATTAATGTTTTTTTAAATATTTTATTAACACTTTAACTGCCATGAGTTTTTTACAAGTAAGGTCCACTGGGCCACCATGTTTTTAGCTTTTAATTCTCAATAAAAATATTCCAAAACTTCTATAATACATTAGCTCCATTTTTTTTATTATTTTACCCCATTCTAACCCCGTGCAACCCACAACATAACATAAAAGAAATAAATATTTGTTATTATTACCATTTTTTGTCCAGCATTATTTTGTTAATTTATTGTTATTTTTTCATTGACTCGATGGAAATAAAATCTTTTTATCATTTTTCTCATCGACATTTTTATTATGCACAAACTAAATTTTTGGCTCGATTTTTGACATACTTTTGAATGAAGGGTTTGTCATCTTAAAAATGTTAAACAAAAAATGTCGGCTAAGTCTCTACCGGTGTACATCAACTCCACGACGATCATTCTAACATATAAAACCCATGTTATGCATCCTTCTTTACATACACATGGCTGAAAAAATTTTATTGTGCGTATATACAAAATCATACACATGGCACAATAGACTCGGGTGTATTTTTTTCATACACATGGCAGTTAACGTGTTAATTTAGTAATTATAATTATAAAACATGTATTTATGTTTTTTTAAGATATTTTTTTAATATCTATTCCAGATAATATTTAAAATAATTAATTTTGAATACTTTTGAATATTATATAAATATTTTAAAATTATTTTAAATAGCTATAAAAATATATATATTTTCATAATATTTAATGGATATAATAAAAATATTCTAAAACGTATATTTTTTTATTAATATCTATTAAATATTCACTGATCATAAAAAAATAAATATATTTTAAATAAATTTATTAAATATTTACTACGTATTTAAAAACAAATATTTCCAAAATAATATTAGCTAAATATTTACTGTATATTAAAAAACATATATTTAAAAAATATATTTATTTTATATTAAATTAATATTTAAATATTTAAAAAACATTGAATATTCATTAAATATTAAATATATATTTAATGAATATTTGGTGCTACTGGGGAAGTGATACAGATGTTGATGATGATGACAACAACAAGGATTCATCCACATCTGAGAGTGATGAAAAAACCAAAGAGAATTCAAAAAGTAAAATGAATAATAATGAAGTTAGAAGATCCACAAGAAGTAGAACAAAAATTGTCCCAATGTAAGTCATTTTTATCCAACTTTTAACTGCCATATTTTTTTCTATAAACTATATATAGATTTAAAAATAATGTAATTTGAATTTTAAAGAAAAAAATAATACAATTCACAATTGATAGTGTTTTTAAGAAGTTTTTCACAATAGGTATATTGACAACTTCATAAAATAAAAAACACCATTTTTCAAACAACTTATATCACTTTTTCTTACATAACCTACACAGATATTTAATTATACCTACTTATAATTTAGAGTTGATGATAGTAGCGATGAAGAACGTGACTTTTCTGCCGATGAAGATTCATCATACACTCCTGAAGATGAAGAAATTAAAGGGAACGAAAATAATCGACGATTTAAAACAGGGTTAGTAAGAAACAATCTGGTATTTAATATGTATATATTTTAGCAGATGAAACCTAACTTTGCCACAATTTTAGATCTAAAATTAACGAAAGTGATGAAGAAAGTGACGATTCTGATCCTGGAGTTAAAAATAGAAAAACCTCATGCAATATAAAGCAAGAAGATGATAAAAATTCTGAAGAAAATGATATAAATTCTTCACATGGTGAAGATGAAGAAAAAGATGAGGATGAAGCCATGTTTGAGACGAAAATTGAAGTGAAATATCATGGGGTTCAATATGACAATGAAGATGAACCAGGGTGAGTTATTTTTCAGACAGGGAGCTCTCCAGGCTTTTTTAGACATGTGTTTATGAAAAATTTGTTTTTGTGTGGTAATGTAAAATCGAATGTTTTTGTAGGACTGACTTTAAAGAAGGCACAAAAAGTACTGGCGAAAAAAATAGCAAAAGGTAAGCGTTTTTATTAATTTAAACTTTTCCACAGTCCCTAACAAAAAGTTGATTAAAGATCGCGCCTCTTAATTTTTTTATAGAAAATAGTATGTTACGTTTTTTTCGATTAGATAGGGGTTAAAAAATATTTTTTCCTCCAATTTGGGGATACAGTCGCCTTCAGAATAAACAATTCACAATTATAACAAAAAGTCGGAGTAGTCCAGTCAGCAAATTTTTCTATACTTTAAGGATAAATAGTAGAGTATGATTAACTGTGTAAATATACACGACGCGTTGAAAATACCCATTACCGAAATTGTTAAGGAACGTATTACCAATAACTTGTGTTTGAAACTTTTTTTAGTATTATTAACTAATAAAAAGTTATAAACGCTTATCAAAACAAGGTTTTTTGTATTTTCCAGGTAAACCTTGCACCCAACGTAATAAATCTTTAAAACAAAACTTCTAGCGCCTCTATAGTTATTAGACAAGTTTCTAAGGATAATCAAAATAGCCGTGACTCAATTTACAAAGTCTTTATTTTGTAATTTTTTTTATATTAAAAAAGATTGTTTATTTTTAGAAGAACATGGGGTATCAAATTAAAAATTGTATTGTAGGTATCTAGGTAGTCATTGCATAATAATTTTTTTTGTGAATAATAATAAACAAATTCCCTGCATAACAACGGGAATAATGAACTCATTATTCACGTTGTTAGACATGAGTGATTGGCCCATTTCAATAAACACTGTGATTTGAACCAATCGGGTTTTAAATTGGGAGAAGGCGACTATAGTAACATTTAAAATTGGTAAAAAGTAAGGATAACAATTTGACAGTTGTCAGATTTTATTTATTTATTTTTGAAAATCATGTAATCATTACTTATTGGAGTAGATAAAGTATAGTATTAATATTTTAATATACCATTAATATCCCTGTAATCATTTGCCCTTATTTTATGGACTTACCCTTCTTTAGTAAGTACACAAATAATAAATGGGTTTCTGTGATTTTTGAGGTCGCGTTTTGTTTTAGGGAACCATTAAAACGCGACGACTTTAAACACCGTTGTCCGCATTGCCAGAAATCGTACTCAGTAAGGTATAATTTAAAACAGCACGTTGAAAGCCAACACGGCAACTCCAAGCAAAGAAAAAAATACAAATGCCCACATTGCGACAAAATCTTCGGAAATTTGGCAACAAAAAAAGATCACATCAGGTCGAAACACGAGGGCTTCAAGGTCAATTGCCCGCATTGCCCGAGTACGTTTAGGACAAGACAAAATTTAAAACATCACGTTAAAGTAATACATGACGGTAGACAAGGGTACCAATGTAGACAATGTGACAAACATTTTATGGAAAAGGACTCCCTCACCCTACACATTAATAGAAAACACAAATGTTTTAAGTACACGTGTCCACATTGCCCGAAAGCGTACTCAACCGAAGTTATTTTAAAAACCCACGTTGAAAGCCAACATGGCGATCCCTCGCAAACAAAAAAATACAACTGCTTACAATGCGACAAAACATTCTCAACTAAATCCAATCTAAAGCTGCACCTTAAATCAATACACGAAGGTTTGAAGTTCCCTTGCCCGCACTGTTCTAAAACGTACACCGAAAAGAGAACCTTGGAAAGACATCTTCGAAGCACGCACGCCATACAAACCCAAGATTACAAATGTCCACTTTGCGACGAAAAATTTTCAAGCATGAAAAATAGAGGCGCGCACATCGACAAAAAACACGACGGCCATCGCTACAAATGTCCGCATTGCCCGAAAACGTTCAAACACAGAAACATGCATACGCACTTCCAAAACCAACACGTCGATCGCTTGCAAAGAAAAAAACACGAATGTCCACGTTGCGGAAAAAAATTTCTAAGCCGAGCCAGTTTGTGCAATCACAATAAAATAAAACACAGGGGTGTAAAACATAGTTGTACACAATGCTCTAAAACTTACACCTCAAGCGAAAACTTAAGAACCCACGTTCGAAAAAGACACAACAATAAATAAGGTCTCCAAAAAATACCCATAGACGTGCACCCTGTATATATGCTTCTAACTGGGGTTTTAAAAAAAAAGAACGGAACAGCTCTTAACAATAGGTTAGAGGTAACCTGTTCAGTGAACTGTACTTTTGTAAAAGAACGGTACCGTTTACCGAGAACCAGTGTTGCCAACTACTGTAAAAAAAAATAAAAAAAAAGTACGGCTTTTACTCACCACCACCACAAAACACCACCACATGGTAATTCTAGGTTATGTCATCCCGGTTCGCGTTTGAGGGCGTTCGAAAATTCGAATTTCGAAAGGGTAGTCTGAATCGAGTCACATGCAGTTGGGAGCAGCTCGTGACACCCAAACACGAGAGATCTAAACTCGATGGGTCTAAAATTTAAAAGCGCGGTGGGTCTAAAATGTGTGGCAACGTCGCACTTCAAATAAGGTTTGGTTCACATTTTTCTTAAATGAAATGTAAATTTTCGGTCGGTTGGGTATCTACCTACATTTTTGTTTTCGACATGTAGAAAACCTTTTTCGACGTTTTCGACGGTAGAAAACGTAAAAAAGTAGAATACTGTCAAATATCAAAAAATGTGAGGTTATGCAAGTTTGTTGTTTATTATGATTTGTTAAATGTTGTGAAAAATCAGACACCTACCATAAATTTGAAGTTATTTGGAGTTTTTTAACATTATTATGGTGGGAAAAAAAGGGCCACGTTTGGTTGGGAGACCCCAACATAATTTTTGGCATGAGGGCAAATTTTTATCAATTATAGAGTGGAAGGAGAAGATCGAATAAGGTAATTAACGTAGGTAGAAAACCCTATAGGTTTTCGACGCAAGTCGAAAACAAGTTTTCTACCCTTTTCTACCAAGGTAAATTACCTAAGGTTTTCTACTGACCCAACCCTGCCTCTGATATACCCATAACCAACAAAATTTACAAAGTTACTGGTGCCATCATAAAGGTACAATTGGCGTCCTCGAAATGTGAACGATTTTTGGTTGTCATGGATTTTTTTCATAAAATTAATTCGTTTATTCCTGGCTTCGGCCAGTGGTGTTACAAATAGAGGGGATAATACTAAGAATAAGAATATTTTTTAATAATATTTTAACAAACAGTAATATATACAATATTACAAATAAATTAACTTTAATTTGGTTTTGTACAACAATATTAACAAGTAGGTAATTAACAAATAAAAATAACATAGCAAATTTAACATATTGCTCAAGAAAATTGGTCTTTGAGTGAAATAGCTGCAGATTTAAATGTCTTAAGCTTGTAGCAAAGTGGTGGAAACTTGCCGAAGGTGTGGGTGGTAGGTTTTTAAAGACTGTAATTCCTGAACACGCTTTATTCTGTTAAGACAAATTCACCCTCAAATTGGTAACATTTCTTGATTCTTCGGTTATTAAATCTAAAAACTGTTTCACCACTTAATTTAAGTGAACATAAAATAATATATTAATTTAGTTACCTGTTTCACCAGATAACTTTTCGTTTAATAAAACGAACATTAATCCCGAGGATGATAACAAAATGTAAAGATCTAAAACGTTGCAAGCAACTGCTAAAGACAACAGGCAAATGGTGGCCGAGTATCACCAAAAAAACTATTAAATTTCGCGGGGAATTATTAAGGCGGAAAATTTGAATTAAGACGTGTTACCAACTTTACACAATGATAATATCGTATAATGAATAAAGTAGTACAAACATAACCAAATCGCTTCAAGCTCTTCAATAATTTTCAACAGCATTCCGTGAATTATTTCGTTTTGCTGGCTTAAAAAACTGGCAAAACAGTTATGTGGTTGTTGTTTACCCACTCTGTAACGCGAGCTGTGTGAACTGGTGCATTGTCCTGTAATATAATATATATTAGAATCATTTTTCTATACTATACAGTTTTCTAACATGTTGGAATAGGTATAACATTGCCATGAAATGGTTCTTCAGGGCAACACTAATACATGTCAGCGTCGTCAACCCGTCCTTTTGAAACATTCTAAATTTAGAAATAATATAATTAATATATTAGATGACCTTTTTAAAAATAATTTGACGAGTAAGCATTTAATATGTATTTTAAATATGTGGATACCTAACTAATATTGTATGTTTTCAGTACTTCCAGAGGATGCCGAAAGTCAAAACTGGTTGAGATAATTAATAAATAAAAATATCCATGTGGCCAAAAGCAAAAAATTCACATGGCCTAATTGTTGGAACCAGTATATCATCAGTTTATCCCACCTATAGTGAGTGAGAGAAAGGGGAGAAACATACAAGAAGGATAGTAAAGTATAGTATGTGACACAGGTGTGAAACAGAATCGGCAAAACTGGAAACATGACCCCTAATTGATAGTTGTGTGCCATTGGGTCCTGTTTGGCTTTAAGAACTTTTTAAGGAGCCTTATTGATATATGTAAAATAGTTTTAAAATGTAAGTATTATGTTTTAAATTCAAAACTTGTTGGCTTTTTAGCAAACCTTGGTTTTTCATTACTTAGGTTGAGTTGGTTCATAAAAAAGAATAATTTGGTTATTAGGCCTTGTGACAATACAAATTAAGCAAAAAAAATGCAAAATGCACACTAGTTATAAACTTGTTAGTGTTCTAAAATATATTTGTAAAAACTTATAATTTATATTTCAAATGTTAAATCTTATAAATTTGTTAGCCTATAGTTTGTAACCAAGGTTTACTATAATTATTATAGTCAATAATTCTCTTTTGGATGCATTTTGCTACATAATAGCCCCATAAAATTTTTTGAAAAACGTGTTTTTAAATATATTTATATACCTATGTAAAAGAGAAAAATTCAACCAAAAAGAATGCAACCTCGAATGAAAATGGTCCAGACCATTTAAAAAAATTAATCTTTTTTAATGTTTAAGGTTACTTCTTTTAAAAGCTAGAATTTTTTTAATTAATAGTTTATCAGTCTAAATGTTTGTTATATTAGTTTTCTACCAAAAATTGCCCAATATATTTTTGCTTTAAATTTTATGTTTGTTAATTAAATTATTTTTAAAAGGAGTTGGAAAATGGAAGCCATAGGACACCAACCTGAGAGCATAAACCTTAATTACACAAATGCAACACAACCTACAAGTTTGAATCTATTGTACACCAAGTGGAGGACATAAACCCTACTTACGTGAAATTCAATGCAAGAAAGAAGACATTCTTGCAAGATGCAGTTCTACTGCACTAGTTGCATATTTTATCCAATACTATAAACTATAATGAATCTTTGCCATTGAATACACTAAATTCAATAGTGATACTTTCACATGTAACATTTTTGTACTGCATTTTGTAATATCTTAAAGTCAAATGATACCTATGCATATTCTTATTTTTGTAAAGAAATATTAATGTCATATTAAAAAAAATACCAAACAGTTAGGTATAGGTACTTTATTATTAGTTTATTTTTGTAAAAGTAACTTTTTATTATTAAATTTGTAAGGTTTAAACCTACAATTGTATTTTTACTCTTCAAGGAAACGACCTTTAATAATTGTTTATTGATTTATTTTCAGTTTAAAATCCGTAGTATCCAAATAATTTTTAAATAAACAAATCATGCGTCATTTTTGTTATGATTCATATGTCACGTGACGTGTTGACTTCTGTCAAAATATTTTGCTTTTTGTTTGTAATGGTGGAGTTGTGTTTTTCTTCTAATCTGCGGTTTCAAAAAATGACTTATTTTAGAAAGATGGTCACTTTAACATATGTATACCCAGTTTTTAAGTTTGACACACATTGCAAACAAAGGGATTATTTATAATTTATTATCTATGATTATTATTCATTATCTATGATTACTTCGTTGCAAAACCGGAGATTTATTCGATTGCCATTTTCATAAAATAAATACAAAATACAAAATGTTATACCATTGAGTTACTCAATGGTTATACCCTAAGACCCTGTCTTAGGTTATACCTTAACCGGTCTTCAATCTTAGAATTGAATTTAAATTAATGATTTCTGTACCAACTTTAATAGATATGGTATAGATGGCTCCACAATAATTTAAAAACATATACTTACCAAGTATATGTTTAAAAATATACGTATATGTATAAAAATATACATGTACGTGTACGACTGGTCATGTAATGTCTATAAAGCAGTGGCGGATTTACCAGCAGGCTGAGTAGGCTCGAGCCTAGGGCGGCAGATTTTGGGGGCGGCAAATTTGGGGAACGATTTTTTTTTACCTCATAGAAATCAAAAAGATTTTTCTATGACGGTTTTCTGATGTCTTACAGATAGAAGTCTGCAACAAATTTTGTCGATGACTTTTCTCTCTCACTTGTCATTGCACATTCCGAGAGTAGCAAACTTCCATATTCTAGAGTAAAACAGCTAGTTCGCCGCCCCTCAACCAGTAATCGGCCTCTCGCCTCTGCGCCCTTTGCCCACACTTCTTATGAGTGAAAAGAGCGAAATTGTAAAAAATATGCCCCTCTTCCCACTAACAACCCATACATGCCAGTCTTACTACTGGTTGGAGGCTACGAACTGGATGGTTTGTATATAATTTTTCGATTTTTATTCGAATATAATGAATAATTTAGTGAATAATTTTACCGATTTCAATTTTATGAATCGACTATTATGTGTTTCACATGCACTAGTAGCTTCAGAAAATCGATTGGAATTCAAAAAAATCTTTGTGCGTAGAGTCGAAATTAATGAACAAGATTACTTACGACATCATCGATGATATTGCCAACAAAAAATCGCGCAAAAAGGCATTGTAACGAACTTCTATTTCGTCGTAAGTAATCTTGGTCATTAATTCCGACTTGACTGAGTCGATTATTTTTAACTGTTTGAAAGCGCAATAATAGTTATTTATGTATTAAGGGCATAAAAAGGTTTTTATGGCCCGAGGTTTTTATGGCGCGAGGGCTAAAAAAGCGTCGTAGGACCATAAAAACCAGTTATGCCAGCAATGCATACAAAACTTTATGCACGATTAATATATTATTATTTTTAATATATTATTGTTTTTAAAGACGTTTACGTCAAAGAATTTTTGTTATAATTGTCATATTATAATGTCATCGTGCATAAATATTATTGACATCAGTCAGTTTTAAAGTTTAAAGATGAATGAAATTGAGGAAGCAACATAAACATGACTAATTGTAATAACTGTATTGTTAATATAAATTTAAAATAAAATAAGCTCATAGTTTTGCGCCTAATGTTTTTAATTTTTGACGTTTCATTATAGCCCGCTGGGTCATAATAACGCCCGCGGGCTATAAAAAGACGTTTACGTCAAAGAATTTTTGTTATAATTGTCATATTATAATGTCATTGTGCATAAAGATTATTTATTCACGTTTACCAAATGTTCATTATTGTGTAAATAGCATACATTACCCCGCCCATACATGATTGAGCTTCGATTAGCTCAAAAATACACCGAAAATTTATTTTACGTGCAATTTCAACGAAATTGTTGCATTGTAAAAATAATGTATGATATGACAATTGTTGAGGCAAGGGCGGCAAAAACTATTCAGCCTATACCTTGAAAATTTGTAAATCCGCCACTGCTATAAAGTAAAACATTTTTACTAAAAATGTATTAAAAAAACATCAAGCAATGTATTAAAAAAAAATGGGACCAAAAGGTCCTAAAGGCCCCGGGTTAAATAAAATATTTACAGACTCTGTAATACAGAGTATACCTGTGTAAAATGAAAAAGTATATAGGGTTGTTGGTACACTGAGAAAAAAATGGGACAAATAAGCTGTGTAGCTAATACTTTTATTAATAGTGAATATATTGTTTATTACCTCTAAATAGTCGAATAATAACGATAAATATACTTTAGTAAAACTTTATGTGTCGGGAATAAAAATATATTTAGTATAAATAAACTGCAGGGTACATGTACCCTTGTCCCATATTTAAATATTTTTTTATTTGATAGCAATAAACTTTTTTCTCAGTGTATTGTCCCAAGGAAAACCAACCTTAAGGTTTAAAGTTTTCATTTTAACCCTGAATTTCGGGACTACAATGTAAACTTTAAAACTATATATGACCCAACACATGTGTTTTAAAGTTGAAGGGGAGTCTCTTAGACTCCATGTCCATCCCATCAGGATGTTTCTAGGATAACTTGGGATGAACCTCATACATTCTGGGAACATCCTTAGGTCGTTTTTAGTATGTTATATTTTATATTCCCAAATGACTTTTAGAAAGGTTTGAAATAAATCGAAAATTTTCAAAATAAGTTTTATTTTGAAAGGACACAGTTTATGGAGACAAACAGGCACCAATACCATTACTACTTAAAGCTTGCAGCACGTTATTTCTTAACGAATACAATACTGTAACTGTAATAATGTTTAAATACTTAAAACATATTTAATTTAAAGTAAAAAACTGAAATACTGTAAATACTCAGTAAATACATATAAAATAATATAAATAAATAATATAAAAGGAAACAAATAAGCACCCCAAAGACCTTTAAGGAACCAAATACCCCAGCTACATAAAATTCTAAAAGTATAATGAAAAAAACATACACATACATACATAATAATATTATATACCTATAGCTAAAATTAAACATTTAATTCAATTTTTTTTATTTCTCCTCTTAACCTTCTTTCTTTTGCCCTTCTTAACCAATCTCCAATTCGTTGCTCAGCCTCTTTGTAATTAATTGAATGCTCATATTTCTGTGCACATTCTGAAATAAAAATTATATTGTTAAGAAAAAGTTTCCAGGTAACTACCAACATAGAAACACGACCCACTCAGCTGCGGGTTCGATGCTTCTATAGTTTGATAAAAAAAATTGGAAATATTCTTTTATTTTAAGTGGGGTAAAAAAATATAAAAAAAATCTGCAAAATCAAAAGGGGTTGGGTTTAAAAGTCTATTTTTATTTACCGACTATCGGTTTGCTTAATGATAAGCTTCCAAACATAGTTTTTCCTTTTTTCCCTAAGAAGGAGAACTGTTCAGCTAGACTATCTGTAATTATGGGTGCGAGACATCATCTTATAAATTCATAGATTCCAAGTTGTGAAAAAACTGAACCTATAAATCAGAATAAGAAACTATACTCACTAATGTAACTACTACTGTATATGAAAATTCTAGGATAATAGATAAAAAAGAAATTACCAATGCTGAATAATTTTCAGAATCTGAAAGGAAGTTTTCAAAAACTTCCTTACGATATTCTGCTCCACATTTTCCCACTTTGGAATTAATTTCTAACAACAGTGTCTGTATATAATATATATTATATAACAGTTGTGGATTGCAACAACAACTAGTACGTGTTTTGAATGTTTCACCTAAAATGCATTCATTAGGTACACTAACAGTTTTAAGAACAGCTCAGAAAACTTACCTATATTGTTCTTTATTAATTCTAGGGCGCTTTTCGAAGTTGATGGAATAGGGCTCTTTTTAGAAAAATTACTGCCTGCTAGCAGTAAGCTTGGAAATCTGTAACAGTGAAATTTAATTAGTATTGACATAAAAGTAATAAACAGAACAACATTAATTAAATACATTATAAATATTATTATACCACCTTCCAAATTACTGCACTTTTCTTCAACAAGCTAAGAGGATATCTAAGTTGGTGGAGGAGGTAATTTTTTGGATTTTTGCCTAGAGGCTCCTCGTTTTCCTAGTCAGAATATTATAATAATCCAGCGAGTCTGAGAGACTCCATGTCACTGTTAAAGTAAAACTTTTTCATGTCACCAGTTATACATACATACCTATAGGTATATATAGGTACATTAAACATTAACATTTATATCAGAATATTATAATAATCCAGCGAGTCTGAGAGACTCCATGTCACTGTTAAAGTAAAACTTTTTCATGTCACCAGTTATACATACATACCTATAGGTATATATAGGTACATTAAACATTAACATTTATATCAATCTTTATAAAGGTATACCTTCTAAACAATTTACTTGGTAAAATTGTCATAAAACTTGTTATAACTCCTTTCATAATATATAATCCAATCTATACATGGCAAAGCAAAAAACTAAAGCATACCTACAGTAGGTAACCTACTCCATACAAAAATAACTCTCCATGAGTCCTGGATAACACCAAGATACACTTAAATGTAACTCACAATAGGTATGTGTATATCTTGCAATTTATTCCAATACCTATTAGGTAGTGTCTCCCCGACCGTCGGACGGACGTAGAAAAGTGTGTGCTCGACCGTCGGACGGACGTAGAAATGTGTGTGCTCGACCGTCGTCTTGGTTATGCAGGTACACTGCATTGTGCCATACCAAACCAACCCAAACTTAACAACCCAACCCAACCGACCCCGCCCCATTGGGCCCCTCCCGCCCCATTGAGCAATAGAGGTATAATATATCTAAGGGCAGGCTGGATTGTGACAATGGGGCGGGAGGGGCCCAATGGGGCGGGGTCGGTTGGGTTGGGTTGTTAAGTTTGGGTTAGTTTGGTATGGCACAATGCAGTGTACCTGCATAACCAAGATGACAGCTATTTGTCATAACCTTGAGGAATACTTTGCTACATTTACCCTCTAGTTGAAAATGAGGTTAAAATATGCGACGGTTGAGCACACACATTTCTTCGTCCGTCCGACGGTCGAGCACACTTTTTTCTACGTCCGTCCGACGGTCGGGGAGACACTACCTAATTATTATTGTATATTTGTATTTTCCGATATTCTAAAAAAGGGGATTTTATATTTATCTGTATTTTTGTTTGATGCTGCTTTGGCAATGGAATCCACCCTTTCATTCAAAATAATCCCTGAAGGACCTTTTCCACCACAATTTTTAATTTTGCATATCTGTTTCAGAAGTACCTACTTTACTTTGACCGAAATCTTGTATGAACGAAAGTAGGTGAATCTCATTTAAGAAAATAAGATTTTTTATGAAAAATGTGAACGAAGCCTTACGCCTTTGACGTTTCAAAAACAACGTTGCCACACATTTTAGACCCATCGCGCTTTTAAATTTTAGACCCATCGAGTTTAGATCTCTCGTGTTTGGGTGTCACGAAGCGTACCCATGCAGTTTCGCTGTTTTTATTGCTTGCAAAGTTTAATTTTAGCATTTCAATTGGACTAATACGAAAATACTAGAATTATTACTAGATTAATTCGTAATTACTAAAAATATTGCTAGATACTGTTTTAAAAAACTTCATTACTAAAACTGAGTTGATATTACCAGATCTGGTAATGGTATTACCAAGTTGGCAACACTGCCGAGAACCGACTTCTTCTTCTTAATTCTAAACACAATTCTGCGTTCAGAGGAATGACCTTTGGCCAGAACATTATATTATTAAAATTTTCTTTATTATGATCAAGGGTATTATTTAAAAGAATCTGAGATTAACTTATCCCTTGCATCATTTATATATTCTTAATTATTTATCAATTTTTATAGAACCATGTCATCTTTTCCAATTGTCTTTAATCTTCAATCATTCGATCCATCTCTTCAATTAGTTAGCGATTTGCGGATATATTTGAAATTATTATTTCTAGAGTTATATTTTATTGATTTTTACTGTATTTTTGTAAGTATTTCTTTGTCTTGTAGTTTAAACTTGCTTTCAAAAATAAAATAATTTCAATTGACTGTGGGGATAATTTTAATATTTGACGTTGGCAACATTGATTATTTGTTTGTCAATAAACTTGGTTGTTTTTTGTTTTTAGATGTAATGCTATGTGGTAATGTTAACATGTTTTAGTGGATATAAATTTTATATACTAAATTAAATATAAATGGTAAGTACTTTATTATTACTAAATATGTTGTATGTAAATTTTGAGGTTAGCAAATTATGAAACTGAAAATATGTCCAATCCAATAATCTATTTGGTGCACCCTATATTGCTATATTTGAACATTATGTAAAATTACTATTTAATAATTTAATTTTTTTAATAGTGAATAATACCATGGAAGAGGAAAAGGTACATTTGTTTGATGACTTTGTCACTGAAGACAGTATTTACCTCCTAAACTCTAAGGGGGTAGAAAAGGAAAACCAATCACTTTTAGACCCTCCAATTACCTTTAAAAAAGAACAAAGTCCTTTTAAATCAAAAAATATTGAAGAAAATGATTGTGAAGAACATAGAAATGATTGTCGGGTTGAGTAAGTATTTTAGATTTAAAAATGCATAACTTTGTTAATATTACAAAATATTTATATCATACCTCTGGAACCTATAAGATTGCGTAAAAAATCATTCCTCTGGTATACATACAAACATTTCTTAGCAGATAAAACCACAAATATATTTAAACATAATTTTAGATCTAAATTTAATGCTAGTGATAAAAAAAGTGACGATTCTGGTGCTGGAGAAGAAGAAAGGGATAGTGACTTTTCTGAAGAAGAGGATAAAAATTCCCTTCATAATGAAGATGAAGAAAAAGATGAGGATGAAGCAATGTTTGAGACCAAAATTGAAGTGGAATATCATGGGGTTAAATATGAATCAGGGTTAGTTATTTAGAGAAAAAAAATAATAATAAAAAATTTCTCTTTGTGTGGTAATGCAAAATTAAATATTTTTGTAGGACTGACTTTAAAGAAGACACAAAAAATACTGTCAACAAAAATAGTCCTTTAAAACCTAGGAAAAGGTAAGCGTTTTATCTTAATTAATTTGTTTTACAGTACCTGACCATAAGTTGCATAAAAGTTACCATAGGGGTTAAAAAAATGTTTTTATTACTATTAGTAGGTATTATTTTTTCTTAAAAACTCAGAATAAGTCTTAGTAAAGCCTGGTTCTAACAGAAAAGTAATTTAATTTAAGATGTAATTTAATTTAACTTAAAAGTTAAAAACCCAACAATCCTTTGTAACGTTCATACAGTGATGTAATTTAAAACTTAATTTAATAGTTGGCCAACTTTTATCTTTTAAATTAAATTACGTTATTTCAAGGTTATTTCGTATTATCTAACCTATTTTGGGAGAATCTAACCTATTTTGTGTAAACGGTTTTAATAATAAGACAAATATTTCGATTGTAATTACCAAAGTAAGCCATATATATCTAAAACTTTAAGTTTTATATACATTAAGTAAGCACTATCTTTAAAATATTGTTTTTAATTTCAAACACTATTAAATTACGTTATAACGTATATAAAGTAAGTATACTTTTTGTATGAACGCAAGTAAATTAAATTAAATTACTTTTAAAGTTAAATTAAATTATATTACGTTATTTCTCTGTTAGAACCCAGCTTAAGTCAGAGATGTTGTATTTGGTTATAGTAAAAGAAAACACGATGAAAAGTATTTATAAAAATTAATTTTTGTGTTGTTATAAGGCTTATAACAAAACAGAATCAATGTTTACAATACATGGAAGCCAAGTTTATTTCAATTTATCACAATAAAACAGTTGAGACATACGTTTGCTTTAAGTACATACAGATCATGAAACTCGATATTGCGTTTAAAGTCAAATGTGTTTTTAGAACAATTGTTTTTAACAATTGTCAGATGAATATTTGCGTATAAAAGAAACTATTAAAGTAAAACGTACAGTGGCAACAATGAAAGCAAGTCAACTGTGTTATTGTGATGGACTGAATAAACTTGGCTTACAACAACACGCGTTCTCGAGTAAACAAAAAAATAACATTTTTACGACCATTTGAAGTTATTTTTTGTTTTAGGAAAGCATTAGAAGGCTTTAAAAACCGTTGTTCACATTGCTTGAAAACGTACACATCAAAGTCTAACCTAAACCATCACATTAAACTTAAACATGGCAATCCGTTGCAAAGAAAAAAATACAAATGTCCGCATTGCCCGAGAGCGTACTTAACGAAATTTATATTAAAACAGCACGTTGAAAGTCAGCACGGGAATCCCCTGCAAAGAATCAAATACAAATGTTTGCATTGCACAAAAGTTTTCACGACGAGAGTTTATTTAAAACACCACGTTCTAAGCCAACATGGCGATCCCCTACAAAGAGTTAAATACAAATGTCCGCATTGCCCAAAGGAGTTTACAACGAGAGTTTATTTTAAACACCACATTCAAACCCAACACAAACAACAAAGAATTAATTACAAGTGTCCGCATTGCACGAAAGCTTTCACAACAAGAGAGTATTTACAGTACCACGTGCAAAACAAACATGGCGATCTCCAACAAAGAACTAAACACGCAAGTCCAAAAGCTCACAAAAGCAGCGCGGATGTAAAAAGACATGTCGACTCCCTACAAAGACATAAATGTCCGCATTGCCCGAAAGCCTACACGAGATGTTCCAATTTGAAAAAACACGTTGAAAGCCAACACCAAAGAAAAAAATACAACTGCCCGCATTGCCCGAAAGCGTACTCAAGCAGAGTTACCTTAAAGGACCACGTTAAAGGGCAACACGGCGACTCCACGCAAAGAAAAAAATACGCGTGTCCACAGTGCGACAAAATACTCCTGACTGTGACGGAAAAAAACAGGCACATCAGGTCGAAACACGAGGGGTTGAAGATCAGTTGTCCGCACTGCCCGAATGCGTTCGCGATGAAATCCACTTTAAAACACCACCTTAAAAACACACACGGGGTGGATCCGTCGCAAGAAAAAAAGTACGAATGTACGCACTGTGGCAATAAATTCACAGAGAAAGGGACTTTAAACCGACACGTTAAAGTAATACACAGCGGTTTTAAGAACAGATGTCCCCATTGCCCGAAAGAGTTCGCAACAAGTTCCTATTTAAAAAGCCACGTCCAAGATCAACATGGCGATCCCTTGCAAAGAAAAAAGTTCAAGTGTCCGCATTGCGACAAAATGTTACTATCTTCGCCAGGTTTAAAGTTCCACATAATGACAGCACACGAGCATGTTGAATACACTTGTACATATTGCACGAAAATATTTAAATCGAAGTTTTCCTTCAAAAAACACGTTCAAATGCGTTGCGAAAAAAATACGAATTCCCTCATTTCAACAAAAAACTAACAACTGCAAGAATATACAACCATGAAATATTAAATAACATGACGCCCTGTTTACGTCATATTTAAGTCATTGCGTTTACTGGGGAGTGATGTCGCACGTTAACAACATTGAAAGTGAGGTTAAGTTGCATTTAGCCCCAGCTAAACCCACGTGATTCACTAGCGAGAGTTTTAAAAATGGAGGAAGTGTTTCATTGGAAACTCTAGGAATATCTGGTTGCGTTAGAAAACTCGACTGGACAGTCGCAGTAAATGGACATCCCTATTACCCAGTAAATGGAACTATAGGGACCTTTTTTGCTGGTTACTTTTAAATTACTGTCACTATCTTGTGATATAACTACCATAGATGAATAAATTTTCCCCACTAAAAACGTATTATTAATACATGCAAGTTTTATCCTTTTCAAACATTTTTTAATTTCATCCAAGTCTTTTAGTCGAGCACCATTTTATTGCTTATAAACTAAAAAAAAATGGCAAAGGTAACAATTCCCAACCTTTCTATGATTTCTGCGCGATTTTCTCACCAAAAATTTTATGTTGGTTCGTTGCTCTGAAAAATAGACGCCAAATCGCACCTGTTTATTCAACCAAAATCAAATTTTTACTGAATGATCGCAACAATTATAGAAATCTACAGTTGTCCGCATTGCCTAGGTATCTAACCTCAAACTGTGGTTTTTTGTAAGTAGGCACATAGTCTTATTTTCCGGTAGTTTAAAGTTGGCGCCTTTCTTTTCGCTTTCACAAAAAAGCGGATAATTTTAAATGACTGGAGGAATAATTTGACATTGGCAACACTGATTGTATGTTCATAAAAAACTTTGTTGTTTTTTGTTTTGGATGTTTGAAATGCAATTGTTTTAGTGGATATAAGATCTTGGTTTAGTAGACTACTAAACCAAGATATAAGATATAACATACTAAATTAAAGGTAAACGGTAAGTTGTACTTTATTATTATTAATCATGCTATACGTAAATTTTGAGGTTAGAAAATTATGTTGTTTTGGTTTACTGAATTTTTGTTTGGACTTATTATATTTATTTACCTGTTGACCAATCAAAAGCTTTCCTTTTACCTATATATGGGAATAATATACAAATAGCAAAAGTAAGCAATTTTTTCTAAAGTCAGATATACTAGGTGCAATAATGGGTATCTTTTTTATTTAAAGAGCTACAAGGTTGGTTAAATTACAAGTCTATTAAAGAGGTATTTTAAAATTGGAAAAAAATCTGCGGTTCTCGATTAATTGCACATTATGTAAGACTAATGTATAATAATTTAATTTTTTACAGTAAATTATACCATGGAAGAGGATATTTATGAAAGGTATGGTTTTAAAACATTAAAATAGTAAATTATTTTTTTTAGTAAACACCCTATAACGCACCCTGTATATTAGCTTAACTACTCAACAAAAAATATGTTAACATAAATTTGTAAGATTTTTTCAGTTTACCTATAGGTAATCAAACATTTTTATAACTTTAATTTTTTTTAAATGGACAAAATTATATTTTGAGTTAATTTACAACCAATTTCACCCACTTTCAAGATTTTTTGTTTTTCTTTTAAATACTGTAAAAAAACCATTTGTAGTGAGTCAAACATTTTTTTATGGTTAAAGCTCTATCTTTTATCCTTTTTAATTTTAAAAGAAATCGCATAACTTTATTTTTGTTTTTAACGTTTTTATATATGTATATACAACTGTGGTGCCTAATTAATAAAATATTATATCAACCTCTATAAATCCAATTTTAGCACTGCAGTTGAAGAAAGTTATAACAAAAATGAAGCAACAGATAAAGATGTTGATGCGAGAAATGCGCAAAAATATTATTTTATAGTAAACTTTCTTGAAATGTCATTCCTCTGGCACAAATATATTTAAAAATAATTTTAGATCTGAAATCAACAATAGTGACAATTCCGATCCTGGAGACGAATGTAAAAAAACCTCATTCAATATTAAGGAAGAAAGAAGAGATATATCTCACTATAGTGACTATTCTGAAGAAGATAATAAAAATTTCCTTCATATTAAAGATGAAGAAAAAGATTGTGGAGATGAATGTAAAAAAACCACATTCAATATTAAGAAAGAAAGAAGGGATAGTGACTTTTGTGAAGAGGATATTAAAAATTTCCTATATAATGCAGATGAAGAAAAAGATCCTGCAGATGAATGTGAAAAAACCTTAAGCAATATTATTAAGGAAGAAAAAAGGGATAGTGACTTTTCTGATAAAGATGATAAAAATTTCCTACATAATGAAGATGAAGGAAAAGATGAGTTTGAAGCCATGCTTGAGACAAAAGTTGAAGTGGAATATAATGGGGTTAAGAATGAAGATGGAGATGAACCGGGGTGAGTTATTTAGAAACACTACCAAGTCTTCCCACCTAAAACTGTTGTCAAATGTTTTGAAAAAAATTCCTTTCACTTGAAAACTTTTACTGCATAAGATTATTTATTTATGTAGCGTTTGCTGTAATAAGCTTCGAGAGAATAAACAATAAATAATCTTTTGAGCTTATTTTTTGTTTTAGGAAAACATTAGAAGGCGGCAAATACGACGGCTTCAAAATTTGTTGTTTACATTGCTCGAAAACGTTTAAATTAGAGTCTAACCTAAAAAATCACGTTCGAATTAAACATGGCGATCCCTTGCAAAGAAACAAATGCAAATGTCCGTATTGCCCAAGAGTGTACCGGAAAAGATATACTTTAAAACAGCACGTTGAGAGTCAGCACGGGAATCCCCTACAAAGAATTAAATACAAATGTTTACATTGCACAAAAGTTTTCGCATCAAGAGATTATGCGAAACACCACGTTCAAATCCATTATGGCGATCCTCTACAACGTTACAACTACAAATGTCCACATTGCCCAAAAGCTTACACAAGAAGTTATTATTTGAAAAGGCACGTTGAAAACCAACACGGCGGACCCTTGCAAAGAAAAAAATACAAATGTGCACATTGCCCAAAAGCTTACTCGAGCAGAGATGCTTTAAATCGCCACTTTAAAGTCCTTCATGGCGACTCTCAAAGAAAACAACACACGTGTCCACATTGCGATAAAATATTCTTCAGTGTGAAATCAAGAGACATGCACATAAGATCAAAACACGAAGGTTTTAAGATCAAATGTCCGCATTGCCCGGTTGCGTTATCAACAAAAATAACATTGAAACAGCACATTAAAAACAAACACGGCGATCCGAAAGAGTACAAATGTACAAAATGCGACGATGAGTTCGTAGAAAAGGACTCTTTAACCCGACACATTAAAGTTAAACATGACGGTTTTGAACACAAGTGTTCGCATTGCCAGAAGGTGTACAGTAAATTAGTTTATTTGAATCAGCACGTTGAAAGCCAACATGGCGATCCCTTGCAAAGAAAACAGTATAACTGCTCACAATGCGACAAAACATCTTCATCTATGTACAACCTAAAGGTCCATATTAAAGCAGCACATGAAGGATTTAAATTCTCTTGCCCACACTGCCCAAAAATCTACACTGAAAAGAAAGTCTTAAATAGACACCTTCAAATCATACACGGCATAAAACAAGAATACAAATGTCCACACTGCGAGGAAAACTTCTTAAATAGAAGCCTACTACATACGCACATTAAAATAAAACACAGCGGTAAATTCAGTTGCCCTCATTGCCCGAAAGAGTTCACAAGAAGTTTGTACTTAAAAAGCCACGTTGAAAACAAACACGACGATCCGTCACAAAGAAAAAAATACAAATGTCCACATTGCGCAAAAGAGTTCACAACTAGTTATTACTTAAAAAGCCACGTTGACAACCAACATGGCGATCCCTTGCAAAGAATTAGACACGAATGTCGGCATTGCACCAAAGCTTTTGCGACAAGTTTTTATTTGAAAAACCACGTTCAATTGCAACACGGCGATCCCCAAGAAATAAAAAAATACAAATGTCCACACTGCCCAAAAGCTTTCATAAGAAGTTACACTTTAAAAGGCCATGTTGAAAATCAACATGGCGATCCCTCGCAAAGAAAAAAATACGACTGTTCGCAATGCGACAAAATATTTTCATCGGTTGAAAGTTTAAAAAGGCACGTAAAAGTAACACATGAATCCATTAAAGACAGTTGTTCGCATTGCCCAAAATCATATACATCAAAGGCGTACTTAAAACGCCACGTTCTAAACCAACATGGCGATACCTTGCGAAAAAAAAAATTGCAACCAAAAACTAACAACTGCAACCAACATAAAGAAATACTACACAGCAAGAAAAAAGCTAAA
The DNA here is from genome assembly GCA_921294245.1 of Brassicogethes aeneus. NCBI lineage: Eukaryota > Metazoa > Arthropoda > Insecta > Coleoptera > Nitidulidae > Brassicogethes > Brassicogethes aeneus. The sequence goes on from OV121140.1 coordinate 1,486,670, forward strand.
AAAAATACAAATGTTCAAGACATTGCCACAGCATAAGAAATTTTAAGTAATGGCATGACGTCAGTGTTTCGTCATATTTATTAGGGCAAGATGTTTATGTCATATTTAACTCTTAAATGATTTAGGCGTGACCTATATCTAAAGCGTTACTTTACATGACGTCATTGTGTTTATTGGGGAGTACTGTCGCACGTTAACAACTTTAAAAGTGAGGTTAAGTTGCATTTAGCGCTTATTTCCCCACAGCTAACCCCACGTGACTCACTAGCGAGAGTTTCAGTCTTCATAATGTATTTTAAAAATGGAGGAAGTGTTTCATTGGAAACTCTAGGGATGTCTGGTTGCGTTAGGATTTTTGACTGGGCAGTCACCAGTAAGAGGAGATCCCTATTACCCAGTAAATAGAACTAGGGACCTTTTTTGCTTGTTACTTTTAATTTACTCTGACTATCTTGTGATTTACTACTGAATAAATTTTCAACTCTTAAAAACGTATTATTAATAACATGCATACCTATTTAGAGGCCTATTCCCTTTCGCTAAACATGCATGTTCATGAACTACGTATGTTTCGTAACATATGAGCCTATTCCCTTTCAATTATTTCGTCTATAGACGCATGCGCTCGAAGAATTTCTTAAACATCCATGTTTATAAACATCATCGGTGTTAAAATGGCTATTCCGTTTCCAAAATTCGATGTTTGGTGAACATACATGATGTTTGAAAACGTATGTTTACGAACGCTTGCCTAAGAGGTGCTGTTAAGGTTTTTTATCTTGCATTAATCATAAATTGCGGCGATGTTTGGCACAGTATACAGTACAGCTGATACTAGTATCATTATCAAGCATAGTAATTATAAATTAATTACTTTTTCATAATTAATACCTAATTAATTATAATTATAAATGATAAATAATTATTTATAATTGAGAATAGGACAAATCATATAAGGTTTTACACCAAACAAATAATAATATATTTTTTGGTACTTAATTTTAAAAATATTTTTGATTTGTTTTTTAATTATTAAAATGTAAGTATTTACTAATTATAATACCTACCAGAATACAAATTTTGCTTTACTGATTTTTTTAATATAATTTTATTATAATAATAAATATTTATTTTGAGAAAAACAGAAAATTAAAAAAAAACTGAGTGTGAAGAGAGAATGTGGAGGAGGAAAGTCAAGACTTATATGTATGTTACAAGAGTGTCTAAAAACGACCTCTAAAACTATATATATATATACTTATTGGTAGAATAAAAAATAACTTGGAAAAATATATTTTATTAAAAAAATACAACAAATATAAAATATCAAATACCTATGTAATATTATTACTCAAAAATATAGACAAAATATTAGTCAAAGAAAAGTTTAACTAATAAAATACAAAAAATATGCATCTAAAAACACTTTTTCTTCACATGGGAGCTAAAACTTTTTGGTTTAATTTTAAAATCTTATAGGTTTTATCAATACCTTGTAAAACCTCTACACCTTCACTACTCGTCAGAGTTTGAGTTTGACTTTCTCTTTATGCCTCTCTGTTGTAGAAGGCACCCTTCCACCCGACCTTAAAGGCTGGTCAATGAAGAGTTCCAACAATGGTATTACCTCCACCTTACCCTCCACCACTAACTTTCACAGCGCTTCCTCTATTACGGGTAGTAATTTATCCTTAAAGTAATTAAGTTGTTTTACTGGCTCCCCGACATTGCCAGTCTCCATGTGAGAAATGCGTAGTTTTCTTGCCATTTTCAATACACTAAAAGTGTGTAAAAATAAGTAACAAATAATTATTTTAAGATATTTTATGATTACCCTTTTCCATATAAGGATGGACTTAATGGCCCCGCCAGAAGATCTGTGCTTTGGCTAGTTCAGCATAAAACGTTTTTCCCAAGTATTAGAATTTGTGGATTTTCCCAAATTGTTTTAAGTTCATTTAATATATTAAATATCACCAATGATTTTTAAAACAATTATCTAACACAATTTTAGTTTACGATCTGCGACTTTTAGGTTATAAAACTAAGAAACTCCCTGTCCTAAAAACATTTATCGCTGTTCAGAAAGATTCAAGGTCAAGACTCTCAACATATGAGAAACGGAATAACCTTAAACATAGGTGATGTTGGGCTTGTCGTTGGGTGAACATACATGTTAAGAAATCGATGTTTACGAACAGCAAGAAAGGGAATAGGCCTCTTAAACTGAATAAAAATTTAATGAGACCTACCAACTTTGTAAAAAAGTAAAAACAAACGCGTTAATAATGAATTAACAATTATTGTCATTGTAGCCAAGCTTATAAAAAGGAAAGTTTAGGCCACCGTACGTGATATTATATATTCTGTGTTTTTTTAATGTATTTTCTTTTATTTTCCCCTTTCACAAAAAAAACGTATCTTTGCGTTTAATTTCAGATGACTGGGGGATAATTTTAATATTTGACATTGGCAACACTGGTTATAATGTTCGTAAACAAACCCCTGTGTAAACAAACGTTGTTTGTTTGTTTTGAATATTTGAGATTCGAAATTGTTTTAGTGGATATAAAACTTGGATACTAAATTAAATATAAATGGTAAGTTACTTAAATATAATGAGTTGTACATTAATATTAAATAATATTATGATGTACGTAAATTTTAAGGTTAGCCAATTATGTTTACTGGATTTTTGTTACAATTATTTTATTTGTTAACCTGTTAAACATTGATTAATTTTATAAAAGGTTTTGTAGAAAAGTTGCGATACAAAGTAATAGAAAAACAAACATATATATTTAATTTGTCATTTTAAAATTGTAAAAAATTCTGCGTTTTTTAAATAATTAAAATCTATCAAATCCAAAAATCTACTTGGGGTTTGCTATAATTGCACATTATGTAAAATAAATCTTAATTTTTTTTACAGTAAAAATATTTATAATACCATGAAAGACAAAGACGTACATTTATTTGATGACTTTGTCACTGAAGACATACCCAGCAAACACATAAGTCTGGTAATGTAATGGCCCATTACAGCGTTTAATGGTTAAATGATGGCATTTTTAACCCAAGCTGTTCTTGTACTGGGCCTCTACAGGAATTTTTCGTTAATAAATGTCAATTTAGACCAAAGGCTGTCGTGGTAAGGTCTTGCAATGGCCCTCCTCAGGCAATGATATTTATAATTTAACATTAAAGGCCCACATATGGCAATTATAAGTATTAAGTTAATGGAACTGTAAAACACCATTACAGTGCCAAATGTTTTCCTTTGCTTTACATCATATTTACTAATGAATTGCCTCATGTTAGTTGTATTATGCATATGCATATATGTATACATAGAAAAATAATATAGGTTTTGAGATATATTAATTAATTATCTAATAGGTGTATTTTATAATTAATTATATTAATGAACTAAACAACTAGGTAGTACCTTTTTCAAGTAAGTATTTTTACTGTACAATTTTTACATTAATGTCGTACTATTTAATAACCTATTTTATGTGACCTATTTTAAAATTTTAAATCTTTAAATCCAATATAAAAATAGGTACTTCAAAGAATTAAGCCAAAATCCATGGCGCAACTTTTAGCGCACCATATTTTGAATATTTAACCCTATTTAATTATCTCTATTCAAAACGAAGCTTTTTTCTAGAAAAACTTGCAAATTAGAATCCCATTATATAAGACCATTCCTACAGTGCACTGCAGTCGTCAATGATTTAGCAATAGAATAGAGATCTCTTATTTTATAATATTTGTTAAGTTTTTTTTTAATTAAATATGTTATGTTATAATTATGTTTGAATTACATGTATTTTATAACACATTAAACACTTTGTATTTTTTAATTTTTTGAAAGTTTTAGGGACATTCCATGATAACGAAATTTATGTCCCGACTGTTATCTATATAGTAAAGTACCTATATATTATGGTGGATTAAATTTGGTAGGTATATATTAATATATAAATAATAAATAATAATAAATTTATTAGGTCGGATATTACACGATAATCGGGAATTTTTATCCCTACCGTCAAAAATCGGTCGGGATAAAATATTTCAATTATCATGGAATATCCGTACCTAGTAAATATATAAGTACCACATTTAATCCGACATAATAGGTAGGTACTTTACTTATCCATTAAAGAATATTTAACTAACCACTATAGAATCTTTAACACCCCATATAAGAACCTTTAGCTTGCCACATTTGTACCTTTAACCTGCCATATCGGAACCTTTAGCGGTTCTTGTAAGTGTCTTTATCGACTGCCGTTACATGCCCATAAAAGGTGAACGCGACATAATATGTAGAGGTCCATTAAAGTCAGCCTTTATAGGGCCTTTAGTTTATTAAAGGCACGCGTTTAAAGGGCCATTACAGAACCTTTACGGTTGTGTTTGCTGGGTAAACTCTAAGGGGGTAAAAAAGGAAAACCAATCACCTCTAGACACTCTGATTCCATTGACAAAATTACAAAGTTCTATTGAACCAAAAAATATTAAAGAAAATTATTATGAAGAACTTGGAAATGATTGTTTGGTTGGGTAAGTATTTTAGATTTAAAAATGCATAAGTTTATTTTTATTACAAAATATTTAGAAACGGTATGATTTTGAAACATTAAAATGTTAAAATATTTTTTTGGAAAAAAAAGTCCCATCTTATCCTTACAAATTATATAATTTGTAAGGATAAGATGCACAAACAATGTTGCCTTATAAAAAAAGCGCAAAAATATTATTTTATAGTAAATTTTACAAAAAGTTTGAAATATTATTCCTCTGGTATGTTACCAATACATTTATAAACTAAATTAATAAAACATGGTTTATTTGATACAAAGTAATAGAAAAACAAACATATATATTTAATTTATCAATTTAAATATCAATGAGGAAGTTTGTGTAAAATATCATTCCTCTGGTATTGACATATGTACACTTTTATCAGATAAAATCTCACTACAAAGCCACAAATACGTTTAAAAATTAATTTTAGATTCAAAATCAACAATAGTGATAAAGAAAGTGACGATTCTGATCCTGGAGATAAATGTGAAATAACCTCATGCAATATTAAGGAAGAAAAAAAGGACAGGGACTTTTCTGAAGAAGATGATAAAAATTCCTCACATAATGAAGATGAGGAAAAAGATGAGTATGAAGCCATGTTTGAGACGAAAATTGAGGTGGAATATCATGGGGTTAAGTATGAAGATGAAGATGAATCAGGGTGAGTTAGTAGGAAAAAATTACACATGGCGTTTCACAGGCCCCGGAAATATAGGCACAATGAACTTTTTTAGACATAGTTCTATTTCATGTAGAAGTTTATGAAAAATTTGCCTTGTGTGGTAATGTAAAATTGAATGTTTTTGTAGGACCGACAGTAAAGTTTTAAATAAAGATGACCATGGCGAAAAAAATAGTCCTTCCAAAGGCAGGGAAATGTAAGTGTTTTTCTAATTTAAACTTTGTATGTAGCTTGAATAAGCTTCCAGGAAACAAACAATAAATAATCTTTTGAGCTTATTTTTTGTTTTAGGAAAACATTAGAAGGCGGCAAACCCGACGGCTTCAAAATCAGTTGTTCACATTGCTCGAAAACGTTTAAATTAGAGTCTAACCTAAAAAATCACGTTCGAATTAAACATGGCGATTCCTTGGATAGATACAAATACAAATGTAAACATTGCCCAAGAGTGTACTCAAGAAGATTTACTTTAACACAGCATGTTGAAAGTCAGCACGGGAATCCCCTACAAAGAATCAAATACAAATGTTTGCATTGCACAAAAGTTTTCGCAACAAGAGTTTATTTAAAACACCACGTTCAAATCCATCATGACGGTCCCCTACAAAGAAATAAATACAAATGTACACATTGTCCAAAATCGTACTTATACAAAACTAATTTAAATCGCCATTTTATATACTGTCACGGCGACTCAACACAAAGAAAAAAAAACACTTGTCCACATTGCGATAAAATATTTGCGGATGTGAATTCAAAAAACGTGCACATCAGGTCAAAACACGAAGGCTTTATGATCGATTGCCCGCATTGCCCCAAATCGTTCTCGTCAAAATTTAAGTTAAAAGGGCACATTGAAAAACATTGCGATCCGAAAGAGCACAAATGTCCTAAATGTGACAATAAATTCAAAGACAAAGACTCTTTAACCCATCACATTAAATATAAACACAAAGGTTATAAACACAAGTGTCCACATTGCCAGAAGGTGTATAATATAATAGGTAATTTAAATCAGCACGTTAAAAGCCAACATGGCGATCCCTTGCAAAGAAAAAAATACAACTGTCCACAATGCAACAAAACATTTTCAACTATTGTCACTCTAAAGGTCCACATTAAATCTGTACATGAAGGATTTAAATTCTCTTGCCCACATTGCTCAAAAAAGTACACAGTAAAGAGACTCTTGGATCATCATCTTAAAATCATACATGGCGTAAAACAAGAACACAAATGTCCACATTGTGACGAAAACTTCTTAAAAAAAAGCCATTTATGTTCGCACCTTAAAATAAAACACAGCGGTTCTAAATTCACTTGTCCTAATTGCCCAAAAGAGTTCGCAAAAAGTTATTATTTAAAGAGCCACGTTCAAAATCAACATGGCGATCCCCTGCAAATAAAAAAATACGAATGTTCACATTGCGATAAAAGTTTTCTAACAAGAAGAAATTTAGGCCAGCATATTAAAATAAAACACAGCGATTTTAAATACGTTAAATACGTTGAAAGTCTGCACGGCGATCCCCGACAAAGAATTAAATACAAATGTTTACATTGCACAAAAGTTTTCGCGACAAGAGATTATATAAAACTACACGTTCAAATCCCTCATGACGGTCCCCTACAAAGAAATAAATACAAATGTACACATTGTCCAAAGTCGTACTCAAGCAAAACTAATTTAAATCGCCACGTTATATACCATCACAGCGACTCGACACAAATAAAAAGCACGTGTCCACATTGCGATAAAATATTTGCGAATGTGTGTTCAAGAAACGCGCACATCAGGGCAATACACGAAGGTTTTAAGGTCGATTGTCCGCATTGCCCCAAATCGTTCTCGACAAAATTTAGGTTGAACGAGCACCTTAAAAAACATTGCAATCTGAAAGAGCACAAATGTCCTAAATGTGACAATAAATTCAAAGACAAAGACTCTTTAACCCAACACATTAAAGATAAACACAAAGGTTTTAAACACAAGTGTCCACATTGCCAGAAGGTGTATAGTAAAATATTTCTATTAAATCAGCACGTTGAGAGTCAACATGGCGATCCCTTGCAAAGAAAAAAATATAACTGCTCACAATGCAACAAAACATATTCAACTATTCACACTCTAAAGATCCACATTAAATTTATACATGAAGGATTTAAATTCTCTTGCCCACATTGCCCAAAAATGTACTCTGAAAAGAGACTCTTGGATAATCATCTTAAAATCATACATGACGTAAAACAAGGACACAAATGTCCACATTGTGACGAAAACTTCTTAAAAAAAAGCCATTTATGTTCGCACCTTAAAATAAAACACAGCGATTATAAATTCACTTGTCCTAATTGCCCAAAAGAGTTCGCAAAAAGTTGTTATTTAAAAAGACACGTTCAAAACAAACATGGCGATCCCTCGCAAAGAAAAAAATACAAATGTCCACATTGCGCAAAAGAGTTCACAACTAGTTATTACTTAAAAAGCCACGTTGACAACCAACATGGCGATCCCTTGCAATGAAAAAATACAAATGTTCACATTGCGACAAAAGTTTACTAAAAGGAAAATATTCTTGTACCAGTCTAATATGCACATACACCTTAAAACATCACAAAAGAGAAATAACGAAATAAGGCCCATAACCTCGAATTTAAAAACAAATTGTATCTAAAAAGTTATAGGTAGATACTTATATCTTATTTTTTAGAAACCTAAACCTCCAATAGCCTTATGTATGTATATAGGAATAAATAATAAAAACACATTTTATTAATATAATAATAAATATATTTTGCAGTTAAAGGCGTATTATTAACAACAAATTTTCCCCCTTTTAAACTAAACATAGTTTCAGAATCAAATTTTTAATCAAGAAGAAAAGGTAGGTAATTCTCTCATCCACGTATTCCCAGACAGCACATATACGACCATTGTACATCCAAACGTCCAATGTAAGTCCATTTGACGTCCAATGGATATCTTGTGCTGTATGGGTTGGAGTAGACGCGTAACGCCTATACTGCCCAACACAAGAAAACGCATTTAGAATTTTTTGTAGTTAGGTACTAGTAGTACCGTACTACCTTTCTCCATAGTAGGGTAGTATAGGCAATATATTGCTAAAAGTATAAACTAAAACTTGGTTTATTTCATAAACAAGTTTAAATAAAATTATATATTAAGTATTTATAGGTTTTTATTAAATTAAAAATATACCGTTTATGAAAAATAATACCTACCTATTTTGTTGATTTTGAAACAAAAATAGAATGCACTTAAAAGTATTTGAGAAAACAACAACTTTGGGAATAAATGGGTTAAAACGCTGTAGTGATACTAAAATGAACTCAAATCTGTCTAAATACACATAAATTAACATTTTTACTTACCTAACAAGTAAAATTTGGATATAACAAATGATACACCGCACTTTACAGCGTTTTCAGCCATTTGCAAAATTGAAATTACAAACGGACGCGTTTGTAAACAACCAATCACAACAAAGAAAAAATCACGTGCTTTATTCCACCAATACTTTGGTTTGTTTACAAACGTCTCAGTTTTCCAGGCCCACTTGATGTATTTTACTGTTGTCAAATTCGCCTTATTTGGAAAAAGGTAAAAGCAACGTTGTCACATTGAAGCATAATAACAGCAAAGTTGCCAAAATCGACTTCAAATTTAAATAAATGGTTTAGATTGCGTCTTAAAAATAGTTTTGTATTTTTTATTGTTACAAGCTAAATGAAATTTTCAAATTGTGCAGATAACAAATTTTATACAAAAAACTAGTGTTGGATGACATAATAACCGGTTATTATAATAATAAATAATAATAATTATAATCATTATATATAATGACTTGTCAAAATTGATAAATATTAGATCTGTCAGACTTCCAAAGCTATAGTTGATTGACAGAATATTGCCGTGTTAAACGAATTAAAGTATATGAGTAAAAATACTTTAATACTATAATAATTAGTATAATATATTATTAGTATAATATATTATATATTTAAAATAAACGTAAAAAATTGAATTTATTTAGTGACATTTGAGTTGTTATTTTTTCATATTGGCAACTTGCAAATTTGACACTTAACTTAAAATTATTCTGACGAAGCTGCAAAAATAATATTTGGGGAATAATTAAGATGTCTAAGGATAAAGGAATTGTAAGATACATTTTGTTATCATTATATTATTCATATTAACCGTTACTGAACCTACAATTTGAATATAATCCAGGCAAAGTGGAAGTTTTGATATTCTAACCTAAAATATCCTATTGGATGACAAAGGTTTATTTTTAATTCTGTTGTAGCTTTTAAGAGTTCAATCCTCAGAGGGTACAAAGCGACTGGAAATAAGCCAATCAGCGACCACTTGCCGCCTATATGAGAGCATTTATGAGCTGTTCGAACTGAACAGTTACACATTTTCTTTGTTCAAAGAAAAGAACAAGAAAAGTGAAGTGGTCAGCAGTAAAACTAACACAGTGCGTAATGCAGGGCTCCGACATGGCGACATGATTTATTTGGCTTCCAATGATGGGTCTACATTGTTTCCTAGTACTGTAAGTAGCTTGGTGAGATATCTCAAGTTTACTCCTACATTCTTTGTTACTGATTTATTTAATGGTTTTAGTCTAATAATAATCAGCACGGGGAACCACTCGAAGAGCCTGTACCTTCAACCAGTTCAGGTTTTTCAGGTTCTAGACCAAATTCTAGCAGAGCTGCAGTGAGAAGTTCCATTGCTGTTAAGGAAGATGATGTTGATGTTCAGTTATATAAACTTGATGGAAAGGTTGAGAGGGAAAGAGACGACAAACTGTAAGTTGCATGTTTTTATAGTTACACATTTAAGAATAGTTAAACAAATGTCAAAAATATATTCAGAATGTTTTAAATGTTAAAAACTATGTGTTGGAATGTCAAATTACCTTTTAGAATATCAAAGCACGTTTTAGAATGTTAAGAATTATTTCTTTAAAATTCTAAAAGGCAATTTTGAATGTTTTTTGATATTCTTAAATATACATTTTATTTTAATAGAACTGTTTTATGCAATTAAAGATTAGAATGTTAAAAGCTCATCATAGAATGTTTAAAGCACATTTTAGAATGTTAAGAATATTATTTTTGACGTGTTCTGAAATAAAATGTGTTTTTTGGATTTTTTTCCTTGACATTCTAAAATGTGCTTTCAACATTCTATAATGAGTTTTTTACATTCTACATTTTTTTTGACATTCTTAAAAACAAATTTTATTTTAAAGAACTGTTTTATACAATTAAAAATGACAATGACAAGAATGTCAAAAAAAAATTTTAGAATGTTAAAAACTCATAGAATGTTTAAAGCACATTTTATAATGTTAAGAATATTTTCTTTAAAATTAAAGGCATTTTTGACGTGTTCTGGAATAAAATGTGTTTTTTGGATTTTTTTCCTTGACATTCTAAAATGTGCTTTTAACATTCTATAATGAGTTTTTAACGTTCTAAAATGTGTTTTTAACATTCTAAAATGTTTTTTGACATGCTTAAAAACACATTTTATTTTAAAAGAACTGTTTTATTCAATTAAAAATAACGATATTTTTTTAAGAATGTCAAAAAATTTAGAATGTTAAAAACTCATCATAGAATGTTTAAAACACATTTTAGAATGTTAAGAATAATTTCTTTAAAATTCCAAAGGGCACATAGAATAAAATGTGTTTTTTGGATTTTTTTTCTTGGCATTCTAAAATGTGCTTTCAACATTCTATAATCTGTTTTTTAACATTTTAAAATGTTTTTTGATATTCTTAAATATACATTTTATTTAAAAAGAACTGTTTTATACAATTAAAAATTACGAAATTTTTTAAGAATGTCAAAAACAAATTTTAGGATGTTAAAAACTCATCATAGAATGTTTAAAGCACATTTTAGAATGTTAAGAATTATTTCTTTAAAATTCTAAAAGGCATTTTTGACGTGTTCTGGAATAAAATGTGTTTTTTAAATTTTTCTCTTGATATTCTATAATGAGTTTTTTAACATTCTAAAATGTTTTTTGATATTCCTTAATATACATTTTATTTTATATAATTAAAAATTACGATATTTTCTTAAGAATGTCAAAAACAAATTTTAGAATGTTAAGAATAATTTCTTTAAAATTCCAAAAGCCATTTCGTGTTATAGAATAAAATGTGTTTTTTGGATTTTTTTCTTGACGTTCGGAAATGTGCTTTCAACATTCTATAATGAGTTTTTTAACATTCTAAAATGTGTTTTTGACATTCTTAAAAACACATTTTATTAACTTCAAAAATGCATTTTGAATGTTTAACTTAATTTTTTGTAAGAATGTCAAAAACACATTTTAGAATGTTAAAAATTTATCATAGAATGTTGAAAGCACATTTTATTTTCAAAGAACGTCAAAAATACCTTTTAGAGTGTTAAAAGTAGGTATATTTTAAGAATCTCAAAAAACATTTTTAAATAATATGTATTCCAAAATAACGTCAAAGTGCGTTTTTAATATTTAACAATTAAAAATAAAGAGAGTTAAAAGCATATTTTAGTTAGTCAAAACACATTTAAAAATGCAACTGGCACAGATATTTAGAAAGATTGATTTAGGTGTCGTCATAACGCAAACTCCAGATGTGTTCACTGTTCCCCGTTGGAGCCCTACGACGAGGCCTATTTGCGGGAGCACAACATCAAGCACCTCTCGTTTCACTCGTACATCAAAAAGCAAACTTCTGGGGTGGATAGGGGCAAATTTTTGGCTCTGGACGACATCTCTTGCAGAATTAAGGAGGGGTGCAAAGATCATCCTCCATGGCCCAGAGGCATCTGCTCCAAATGTCAGCCAAATGCTATCACACTCAATCAACAAGTATGCGATTGATTTTTTTGGTCGAATGTTTTGTTATTTTGGTTTTTCGTAGGTTTATCGTCATGTCGATAACGTTGCATTTGAAAATACCAATTTGGTGGAGAAGTTTTTGAATTATTGGCGCACCACGGGTCTACAGAGAATTGGATTTATGTATGGAACTTATGAAGTTCACAGTGATGTACCTTTAGGTAAGTAATAGAATTGCTATTCTACAAGTTTTATGTTATTTTTATGATGTTTAAAAATATGACGATCTTTCCAATGGTTTGCTTAAATTGACGTTAAAATCGATATATTGGGTTTTTGACAAATTTGCGCACAACGTCAAAAATTAAAAATGTCTGTTTCTTCTACAAATTTTATGTCATTTTTATGAATTTTGAAAAGTGTACTAAAATTATGGCGTTCTTTCTAGTGGTGGGTTTGGATTAACGTTAAAATGGATACTTTAGGTTTTTGACAAGTTGGCGCCCTTATGTCAAAAATTAAAAATGTCTGTAACTTCTACAAATGTTATGTTATTTTTACGATTTTTGAAAAGTTTACTAAAAATATGACGATATTTCCATTGGTGGGTTAAGATTAACGTTAAAATGGATATATTCGGTATTTGACGAATTGGCTTCTACTTCTACTTCTACAAATTTTATGTTATTTTTATAATTTTTGGAAAGTGCACTAAAATTATAGCGATATTTCCAGTGGTGGGTTTGGATTAACGTTAAAATGGATATTTTAGGTTTTTGACAAATTGGCGCCCCACGTCAAAAATTTAAAATGTCTGTAACTTCTACAAATTTTATGTTATTTTTATGATTTTTGGAGGGTTTACTAAAAATATGACAATATTTCCAGTGGGGGGTTTTAGATTAACGTTAAAATGGATAATTTAGTTTTTTTGACAAATTGGCGCCCTTACGTCAAAAATTAAAAATATCTGTAACTTCTACAAATTTTATGCTATTTTTATGATTTTTGGAATGTATACTAAAAATATGACGATATTTCCAGTGGTGGGTTTAAATTAACGTTAAAATGGATATTTTAGGTTTTAGACAAATTGGCGCCCACGTTAAAAATTTAAAATGTCTGTAACTTCTACAAATTTTATGTTATTTTTATGATTTTTGGAAAGTGTACTAAAAATATGAAGATATTTCCAATGATGTGTTTAAATTAACGTTAAAATTGATATTTTAGGTTTTTAACAAGCTCGCGCCGAAGGTCAAAAATTTAATGTCTGTAACCTACAAATTTTATGTTATTTTTATGATTTTTGGAAAGTTTACTAAAAATATGAAGATATTTCCAGTGGTGTCTTTGTATTAACGTTAAAATGGATAATTTAGGTTTTTGACAAATTGGCGCCCCACGTTAAAAATTTAAAATGTCTGTAACTTTTACAAATTTTATGTTATCTTTATGATTTTTTGGAAATTGTGCTAAAAATATAACGATGTTTCCAGTGGTGGGTTTGGATTAACGGTAAAATTGACGTTTTAGGTTTTTGACAAATTGGCGCCCAACTTATATACAGGGTCCAGCATCAGAATTGAACGGTTTTGAAAAGGCTGCTATGGAAATACTATTGATTTGGTATATGTCAAATAATGACAGATTTATACCTTATTGCCGAAGGTTTCGTGTGCAATGTCAAACTGGCCGGTTAATCAACGGATCTTTGCTGTAAATTTGTTTACCCTGACCCAGTCCTTCGTACAAACGCAGAGACGCTTTCGTCGTGAATATAATTTTCCAGTGCGAGCTGAAGCCCCATAAAAAAGGCCATTTTGAGATGGGTAAGAGATTTTAACGAAAGAGGCAGTGTAAAATCAAAATTTGCCGGTGGAACTCGTACAGTTCGTACACAAAAATATTGGAAGAGTCAGAGAAGCGTTTAAGCGCAGTCAACGACGTTCTGTAGTTCGGCACTCGATTGCTCTACACAGACGAATGTTACATCTGGATTTAAAACTCCATCCAAAAAACCGACAGTCCAGAGGCTAAATCCCATTCATAAAGTCAATCGACTCAATTTCTGCACACAATTTTTAATTGCAATTGTACACGAAACTTTCGGCAATAAGGAACAAGTCTGTCACTATTTGACATAATATATCAAATCAAAAGTATTTCCATATAGCAGCATTTTTGAAACCGTTCAATTCTGATGCCGGACCCTGTATTTGGTGTTATTTTTATGATTTTTGTGAGGTGTACTAAACATTTTACAATCTTTTCATTTTTATCATTGATTTTTTAAAATTATTTATGCATCATATGTTAAGACACTGTTTCCAGTGCCAAATAAGCAAAATTCTGTCGTAAAATCCAAATAGGATTTTTCCCAAGGTCCTGTAAGATCAATTTTTAAATCAGGTATCAGAGCCAACGTGGTCTCGATCTACGAGCCGCCGCAAGACAGCACCCGCGACTCTGTCCGCCTGCTGCCGGACGACCGCGAGGAGACGGTCGAGTCCATGGCCTCCGCGTTGGGCCTGCGACGCGTCGGCTGGATCTTCACCGACCTCGTGGCCGAGGACGTGTCCAAAGGCACCGTCAAGCACACCAGGAACATCGACAGCCACTTCCTGTCGGCGCAGGAGTGCATCATGGCCGGCCACTACCAGAACATGCACCCCAACGCCACCAAGTTCTCCTCGAGCGGCTGCTTCGGCTCCAAGTTCGTCACGGTCTGCGTCACAGGTAAAGCCTTCCTTCCTTCCTTTCTCCCGTAAAAGATAAACAATAAGAAAGGCGTAGTGCAATTTACGGAAATCTATAAATGGCACTACGATTTTCGTATTGTTCATCTTTTACGGGAGAAAGGAAGGAAGGAAGGCAATCTATAAATCAGGCTTAACGGTTTCGTCGTCGAAAGTCGACTCTATAGACGGTTGCTTTTCCAGGGGATAAAACCAATCAGGTTCACATGGAGGGCTATCAGGTGTCGAGCCAGTGCATGGCTTTGGTGCGCGATAATTGTCTGCTGCCAACCAAAGACGCCCCGGAGTTGGGCTACATCAGGGAATCCTCCGATAAACAGTACGTTCCTGATGTTTACTATAAGGTAAGTGCATTTTTTTATTTTTTATTGAAAAAGTGAATCAAATACTTTTTTAATTTAAATTTGTCCTATAACTAAAGTGAATAGTAGGTATTCGAATAATTTTTTTCGTTGTAATTTGACAAATGCGCGTCAATCAAAAATGGCCTATAACTTTTTTGTCATCAAGTTTGCGGATATTGCGGTTGAATTTTTGGAATCTTAAAACTTTGTTTAAAAGATTCCTTGTCAATTCTTGTAAAGTTTACTAAAAATATGACGATACTTCCAGTGGTGGGTTTAGATTAACGTTAAAATGAATATTTTAGGTTTTTGACAAATTGGACCCCTCGTAAAAAATTTAAAATGTTATGTTATTTTTATGATTTTTGGAATTTATACTATAAATATGATAATCTTTCCAATGTTATGCTATAATTAACGTAAAAATTGATATTTTAGATTTTTGACAAGTTGGCGCCCAACGTCAAAAATTTAAAATGTTTGTAAATTCTACAAATGTTATGTTATTTTTATGATTTTTGGAAAGTATACTAAAAATATGACTATATTTTCAGTGGTGGGTTTAGATTAACGTTAAAATGGATATTTCAGGTTTTTGACAATTTGGCGCCCCACGTCAAATATTTAAAATGTTTGTAAATTCTACAAATTTTATGTGATTTTTATGATTTTTAGAATGTATACTAAAAATATGAAGATCTTTTCAATAATGTGCTTAAATTAACGTTAAAATTTTTATTTTAGGTTTTTGACAAATTGGTGCCCAACGTCAGAAACTTAAAATGTCTGTAACTTCTACAAATTTTATGTTATTTTTATGATTTTTGGAATGTTTACTGAAAATATGACGATATTTCCAGTGGTGGGTTTAGGTTTACGTTAAAATGGATATTTTAGGTTTTTGACAAATTGGCGCCCAACGTCAAGAATTTAAAATGTCTAACTTTTACAAATTTTATGTTATTTTTATGATTTTTGGAATGTATACTAAAAATATAAAGACCTTTCCAATGATGTGCTTAAATTAACGTTAAAATGGATATTTTAGGTTTTTGACAAATTGGCGCCCCACGTCAAAAATTTAAAATGTCTTTAACTTTTACAAATTTTATGGTATTTTTATAATTTTTGGAAAGTATACTAAAAATATGACAATATTTCCAATGATGTGCTTAAATTAACGTTTAAATTGATATTTTAGGGTTTTGACAAATTGGCGCCCCACGTGAAAAATTCAAATTTTATGTTATTTTTATGATTTTTAGAATTAGAATTTTTAAAATCTTAAAACATTGTTTTAAAGATTCCTTGTCAAATTTTTCAAACAATGTTTTAAGATTCCCAAAATTTTACTGTCATATCTACAAATATAGTAACAAAAAAGTCATAGGCTATTTATGATCGACGCGAATTTGTCAAATTTTCACACCGCAAAATATGAAAAAAGTTCCCAAAAAGATAGGGTATAAAATACTTTATAAGGGAGCTACACCCCTTTGAAACAAAATATAGTATATTTCTAAACATTTTATAAATCAAGATTTTTGTTCATTACAATACAAAATGCTCAAAAAATCGTTTTGGTCAAAAGTATGATTTTAATTTACTTTTTACAATCCTCAAATTTAAAATGACTTTATACTTACCTTTAATAAGCTTTTTTTAAATTGCACACATATAATTCTGAAAAGGTAGAGGTTAGAAGAGAAATAAAACACCAACAAATTATTTTGTTCTGACGCGGAAAGTAATTTATTTGAAATTTAACGTGAGATGGTAGGTACTCAGTTATCACAAATATAGTCGGGTCTTTAACAAGGCACAAACACTGGCGCTACAATACATAAAATATTTCGCAATTCAAGGGTATTCAGGATTATTTTCTTTTAAATAAATGTTTCGTTTCATCAAGTCAGCCCACCCACAAACTGAACAAACAATCCCAGTCTTTTACTACCTATACATTTTTTACACTTGTGGATGGGCTGTTTAATATTCGCGAAACAGCTACGACTAAAGCTAGACTCTGAAAAATGTACAACGACGCTATAAACTAGAACGATTTCTTTTTGTTAGATATACATTAATTGCCACAACTAATTTTTTATGAGGTTAGATTGAGACACCAATCAATAAGGTGATGATTTCGTTTTTCAGGTAATGAAAAAATATACTTTTGCTATCTTCGCTTTGGTTCTGTTACGAAAAATTATTGTTCCCGATTGCGGCGAAAAAAACTACACAGTCGAAGTAGTGTTATGTTGATGATGACTCGATAAAACACGTTTAACTACACCGACACATTTAGACACATATTTTTAAGTAGGCTTACATTAATAGGCTACTGCTATTCGGCTAAAACTCGTCTATATATTATGTTTATATAAATACGCCTCTTCGATTTCATTTGTACTGCGCGTGGATTAAAAGAGAGAGAGAGAGCAAAGCCAAAAAGGTTTAAGGCACAACTAAACGTTTTTTACTATAGCGAAAGGGTCCCCGATAGAAAACATGATATGCCCGATAAATTCGATGTTCCGCAAGGGTCCGACGCGAGACTGTCAGTAACGATTCAGACGAACAAAATAAAAACGTTTTTTTTTTTTGATAAATAACTTAAACCTACCGATTTACCGTGCTTACACCTACAGAGTTACACTGCCTTCGTTTTTAAGCGGGAAAATACAAGTGTAACTTTTTTTAATTAATGTACATAACTTTGGCTGTGATCTTGAACGCATTTGCAGCAGTTCAAGTTGAATTTAACAATTTCCTTTGCATGTATGACAATTAAAACGATTTAAAATGTTGAAACGGACAAATTGGCGCCCCACGTCAAAAATTTAAAATGTAACAATTTTTATGATTTTCGGAAACTGTGCTAAAATTATGACGATCTTTCCAGTGGTGGGCTTGGATTAACGTTAAAATGGATATTTTAGGTTTCTGACAAATTGGCGCCCAACGTCAAAAATTAAGAACGTCTGTAACTTCTACAAATTTTACGTTATTTTTATGATTTTTGGAAAGTACACTAAAAATATGACGATATTTCCAATGATGTGCTTAAATTATAGTTAAAATGGATATTTTAGGTTTTTGACGTCAAAAATTAAAAACTTTTACAAATTTTATGTGGAAAATACAAGTGTAACTTTTTCGTAAAAAATAATCAATTGATAGAATTTAAACAAGTTTATAGTGCTCTGGCACTGGAACTAACAGCTATAAGGTACGTGGATAGAAAAAGGAAGCATAATTCGCGAAATAAATTTAACCATTCCCAACCGACGATTCGATAATATTTTACAATTTTTTTTTCTTTTAAACTCTGTATCTTTAATAATAACGCTCCGTTCGCTATAAACTACAACATAACGTTAACGATTACGAATACTATAATATAATGATTATATTTTCCGTTAAGCTACGACAAACTAAAACCCTCGAGTATTTTTTGTGTATAACTCCCAACGACGCGACTTTTTACATACAACATACGAAAATATATATTTTCTCAAGTTTATAAGCTATGACGGTTTCGTTCGCAAAAAGCACATAGATCTATACACGGACAAATGTTTTGTTTGAATGGTCCCCCGGATCTCCATAATGTTTGATTTTTGATGTATAATATAATTCGTTAGCGTGCGGTGCCATCTGTCAGTCTTTACGTATGCGATTTTTTAATTCGTTTAAATTCGAGATCCGGGCGGGCCGCGATACGGCGGAAACGAAAAAACATGTCGATTTTGACGAAGAGAGTGATAAAAGCAACATTTACATCGATATAGTTTTTTCGTTTTGCTTTGCTTATTGTTTCTACAACTTGCCGCACTTGGCGATGACAATGTTCTTCGTGGGTTTCCCCGCGGTGTCCCCGTACGTGCTAATTTTTTCCACCAGCTCCAAACCTTCGACGACATGCCCGAAAATCCCCGTGAAACCCCGCATCTCCTGCAGAATGATTCTGAATTGCGAGCCGACCATACCGAGATTGTCGTGGCGTTTCTGCGTTCTGCGCATGCCCACGGTACCTCTCACCGCCATCAGTTTAGTGTCGTCGGGCAAAAAGTACGAATCCTCGAATATGCTGCGTCCCCCTCTACCGTTATTCAACTCAAAATCGCCTGTGATGACGCTTTCCCCTTCCCAGCACTGGAAGATCTGGCAGCCTTTGTAACCCATGCCGGCCTCGCCTAAAATGTAATAATTTAACCTCAACATCACCCAAAACATCGTCTTAGTTACCTGTGGTCAAAACCCCGAAATTTTTAGCCATCTTCGGCGCTACGTCAGCCCTAACCTCGATTACAACTCGTCCCAACTGCGCCCCGTTGACTTCGACGTTGAAATAAAACATGGGGCACATATTGGCGGGGTTCCTCACCTGCGGAGAGTGCATCATGCTCTGCATCAGAAGACTGTTGTCTTGGTAGATGGTTTTCGGCGGCGCCAAAACCAAATGCTGCTGAGATGGCGCCGACGGCGGCTGGGAAGCCCCCATGTACGAGTTCTGCCCCGCCGAGTTGTGATTGTGGTACTCCATGTTGCCGTTTACGTTCGTCTATTACGTTACGTCATATTATTATTATTACAATTACGCATCGAGAGAGCGGTATTTACCTGTTTTGATAGCATGTGCCGCGAGTACAGCTGCGACATGCAATAGTTGGCCAGGAACAAGATCGGGTTCTGCTGGTTCTGCGCGGGCACCCGGGAGTTCCCCGCGAACGAAGCGTCGCCATTTTGAATGTTGCTCAATGCCTGCTTGAGCAACTGAAAATCGAAAATTACCGTCGAGTTTCGTATTAGATCGTCTAGTTGGCATTGCAAATACATTTCCTAAAAGAACCGAACGATAATTTCCGAACTCCACTGTTAATATCGACAGGTTTTTGACATTTGCATTTAAGATTTTTTTTAGCACAGAAAATGAGTTGCAAGTCTAGTTCTCGTAGGAATGTTCGTTTTGCAAAGATTCGTCCTCTCCTTATCAATAATTAAATGTATCAATACCCACAACCACGAAAATGATGTTCTCAAGTTTTAAGGTTTAAAACAGATTCTACTAAGAATAGATAATACTAAGATTTGATGCCTTAAAATATAATCAAGAATATCAGAATCTTATTAGATAGCTTCGGAATGTTTGAAATCAGAATACGAGTACCGCATGGTTCAATTCTTGGCCCTCTGTTGTTTGCTATCCATATTAATGATTTCAATCTAAATGCTTAGGATATTTTGTCAAAACCCTTCGATATTTGAACGAATTAACCCACCTGGTACCTCATCTGCAAGCGCTGCTTCTCGACGCCGACGCTGGAGCAGAGCTGATGAACGTCGCTCAAATTTTCCGCCATCGAGAGGTTGAGGCGCAGCTTGGCGAGCGCGTCTCTGGTTTCCGTCACCTCGAAATGCGACGCGTTGTTGGTGAGGTCGGCTTCGACGTGCGTCTTGAGCGTGACGCACGCCTCCAAAATTTTGAGCAGGAACTCGCGCTGCTGCACCGCCAACCGCTGAATCTCGCCGAGCATCTTGTTCATCGACGCCAGGTCGATCTGCAGCTCCGCCACCAGCTGGTCTTTCGCTTCGACCTAAAAGTCATTTTTTTTTAAATCTTTCTTTGTATTTCGTCGCCGCTTTTGTTTAATTTCGTTCGTGTTCCTCACCAGCTTCGATAGATAGCTGTATCAGTATCGAGTTGCTGTATGGTGCGGAACACCGACGAAATTACGATTCCTTACCCTTATATAGCTTTTAGAATCATTCACAGCGGTGAGATGAAAGTAAGTGGTGCCATCTACCGTCTTTCGACGCAGTCTGGCTTTTAAGTAATTTTATCGAAAAATAAATAAATGTCCCTACCTGAGATTTGATTTGATGGGCGGAATGATCGCTGGTGTTTGCGCATGCGCGGCACACTGGCGAGCAACACGTGTGACACCAAAGCGCCAACGGCATGGCATGTGTGTGGCAATTTTCCGAAATTACCTAAAATTTAACCAAATTCAAAAAAATTCTATCAAACAAAATTTGTATAAGTAAAATTCACTTAATTTTTATTATTATTATAATCAAGTAGTAAAAAAACAATATTTTATAGAATTTATTTTAGTTTACTCCAAGCAACATTTTTTTAAATTTATTACCTGATAGGGAATATCAGATACTTAAATCATATTTTTATTGAAAATAAATAACACAGTTCCGATAATAGTATATTATGTATCAAGTTTGATAAACGCCATTTTATACACGAATTGAATTTAGGCACGAGCGAACTTGCGAGCGAGTGCTTAAATTAATGAGTGTATAGAAAAGTTTATAAACGAGGTGCATACTATACTTTTTCTACGACAAATACTTATTATCTTAAAATGATTAAATCATAAATTTGCATAGAGCGCCATCTATGAAACAACAGGGGAAACTGTCAAATGTCACATTTTTACATTTTATAAACACAATTATAAAGGTTGTCAATGTGTATTTAATAGGTCACTTGTTGTCATGGAAACATGTACGATAAAGGGCCTTTTAAAGGTGGGAGTATAAAAAATAGTATATACAAGTTTAATGCACGCCATTTTAGACACGGGTTTAATTTAGGCACGAGCGAGTGCTTAATTAAATGAAGAAATATTTAATATCGAAAAAGTGATTTAAATTAAATATTTATATAAAGCGACATCTACACGAAAATAAAGTAACCATCGCAATAAACATTTTTGGTCTTAATTTTCACCATTAACATTGCCCGGTATTATTTTAATTAAACTAAATTAAACAATGTTAAAAAAATATTCTATCCTTTGATTTTTGTATTGCTATAATTGCAAAATATTATCACAAAGTCTTAAAATTTCCTACACGGGTACTAAAAGTGACAGTTGTATTTATTGGAATTCCCGTTAGAATTTCTAACTTAAAATCTCAATTTTTTTTGTGTAAATCAAAACTTATCCCTTGAAAATAGACAAACAATAAAACAGTTTTATGTCCATTTAAAAGTGTCATGGAAACGTGAATTAAAATCTAAAAACCTTGTTAGCTGGCTTGTCGGGCGGCTTGACCCTCAGCTGGGCGAAATTTTTGGCCAGGCACAGCACAGGGGCGTACGTGGGCAAAGATTCGGGCCCCATCTCCCCCAATTCGGTCCTCTTCCAGCAGTAGACGCAGTACAACTCCTGACCGCCGCCTTTGTTCAGCCCTGTGCGCATGCACTGCAGGCAGAAGTAATGCTTGCAGCTGAGCAGCTTCGGGCTCTGCTCGGTCTCGTTGAACTTCTGCTTGCAGTAGCCGCAAAGCATTAGCTCCTCGAATTCCGGTGCTGCCACGTTGTCCATGTTTCCTAGAAATAAGTTGTTTCGTACAAAGTATTAATAAAGATATTTCTACTGTGGAAAATGTGGTTTTACAGTGCAGGGACGGGAAGTAGTACTTTCCGTACAGTTTGATCAAAATTACTCACAAAAAACTTGATATATTTATATTTTTTTGAAGCCCATTATAGTATTTCTTTTATAATCCTCTTTGGTGTTATGAATATCACATTTCAGCATATTGATTTTACTTTAAATTATTTAGTTTTCTGTCCCTTAAAATCACGATTTGTATTATCAAATAATAATTTTTTTTATTTTTAACTCTAAAGAATAATAATAATTCATAACAATTTTTATGGAATTTATATAACCTTGTGGGTGCAATTAAATACATTTAAAATTTTCATTTAACAAAAACTCGTAGGCATATTTTATATTTAAAACGGTACAAATTATAATTTTGCCTCCAAAACAAATATTTTGTAAATCTGAATAAATTATTTGATCTCTATAATTATACTTCGCGCGTATAAAAATTTATTTCTGATAACATTTTTAAAGTTGTTTTTTTTCATTTAGTTTAACAACAATTATTGTGAAACGTTTTGTGTTTTCTAAATAATTTAGGTGAATAAAAATATAAAATTTGTACCATTTCCGGTACATCATAATAGAACAAAAACAATGAAAAATTCTATATACAGTGTGACCCATTTATTTGCGACTCACCCCTGTAAAATATTTATTTATTGTGCGATTTTAACCGGATTTTAGATCTTGATAAACTGCATTTTTAAAACAAAAAACGCCATATTTTTACAAAATACAAAGCCTACTATGTCAGTTTTTTAAAAGTAAATTTTTAAAAATTCATATTGACGATTTTTTTAAACAAAGCACGGCACTGGATTCACCACCCCTCAAAACTAAACTTTATTGAAAAATTTTAAGTAGAAAAATGCACAATAACTACAAAAATTTATCCATGAAAAAACATTGAAATAAAATTAGTACTATTTAAATTCAGTTTTCGATTTCGATTTTTTTTAATCACCCCAATATATATATTTATTATAGAGATAATATTTGCACCTTTTTAACTATATTTTGTTGAATTTAAAGGCTATTTTTACTGTGTTGAATTGGGTCAGTAAACTTTTGCTGGGTACATATTAATAAAAGTTCAAAATAATAACATTTATTATAAGTTTTCCTGGTTGTAGCTAATACTAAAAAAGCGTATATTTCATGTCAGTGTTGAGGATCAATATTTTATATTAATACTTTTAGGTTAGAACGTTTAACAAAGTCATAAAATTTAAGAGATCAAAAATTGATTTTTTAACATTTTTTAACAATTAAAATTATAGTTATGGGTAAAATTAAATAACATTCTTTGCTATACCTAGTTATTTTGTTTTAAAGAAAGGCCGTGGGAAGTATGAAAAAAACGTATAAACAAATAGTTACATAACCTAAATAGGCTAATCGATAATGCGTGTGTTTAAGGAATGTGTTAGGTTTTCGTATTTCATACACAATTCATGTAAAATGTCGTAATGTTTGATAAATTCGATTTGGTGTGACGTTTTGGCGCCAATTGTACACCCGTGACGGGCGTTTGATTGGCCAGCGGGATAATGCAATCGACAAGTGGCAAGAAAGGGACCATGGGTAGCAATAATTTTGATGGTAATGGTGTCTCCCTGCACCCTAGGAGCGATAAATTGTTTGGCTTACCGTATTTTTTAACGATGTATTACACAGCCAATATTTAGTTCCGAATTTAGTACGTTTACGGTTGTTTTTTATTTGGTCGGTAAATGGATCGTCGTTATTTGTTTTGGTTATACGTTTTTGTACTATTTTATCGGTTACGGTTTGTTTCTCGCTTAAATTACATTACAGACGGGCAGGCGCCGATGTCGGCGGCCCTGTTTTCGCCTTTTCGATACGTAAAAACTGAAAATGTTGGAGTGGCCGCTACGCGAGGTGCCACATCATTTTGTCGACTGACATTACCGTTAAGTTAGCCGATGATGCGCCATTGTTTGCCCTTGAAACGTCACAGCTCACTTCGCGGCGACTCACAACGCGCCAACTTCGAAATCGATTCACTACTACTACGTCGTACACTCGGCGCAACAAGTTTCCATTCGGATGGGGCGGTCCGACCGCGGCCAATCTATAAATTTACCTCGGACAAAGAACAAAGGCAACCCCCTTTCAAGGATACAAAGTCCCCCTAATTACATTTTATTAGTATTATTTTATAAAACTTTGTTGTTTTTTTTCATTTTGCTAATATTAATATATATATGGAATATTATTGATCCGACACTGTAAAGAATAGCCTTTAAATGCAACAAAATATGGAAATAATAATGTAATAATTCAAAAGATTGTTTGCCTAGTAATAAACATAAATTATTTTTTTATTTGTATTTATCTAAATTATTAAGATTATACCTACCTACTTGTTTCACAATTGTTGCTGTTAGACTAAAAAATGACAAAAATTAACATTCTTAAGACAGTTATATATTTTACCTACGACATAGAATAATGTTTTATTTTATGTTAATGAACCTTAAAATTCTTATTAATATTTTTATTGATGAACCATTAAAAAATAGAAAAAATACCATGCATACTAAGTTTACGGGCTATTATAACCCTTATAGTGGGAGACATATCTTAAGAATATCAACTGTGATAATTAAGTTGACAGTCTTAAAACAATTTTATCCAGCTTATATTGATATTCCTAAAACAATTATATTTACCTTAAATTGACATTCTTAATATAGTTATAACTATATATACATATATATATTCTACCTTAAATTTTTTTAAAACAGTTATACCTAAATTAAGCTTACAGTTAAATCTGGCTTAAGTTGACATTCTTAAAACAGTAATATTCTAGCTTAAGTTGACATTCATAAGGCAGCAGCTTAAATAGCTTATAGCTAGAAAAAATTGACATTCTTAAGAGAGTTATACCTATCTTACACAGCAAACGAAAAATTATAGAAGTGTATAGGATGACGCCACGTTTGAATATCGTTTTCTAAATCTCCCCACGGTATAGATTTGTATTCGTCAGTCGAGCGTTTCAATACTCTCCACAGTATAGAGGTCGTAATTTCACTTTTGAACTGGTAGGTATTAATATAAAAAAAAATAAAAAAATTATTTTATGCTTAAAAAAAACTATATACGACATGATTGTGATTTTGTTCATTTTATTAATTAATTAAGCTGTGTTGAATATTTTTCCTAAAGGAATAATTGCCAATGGGCCATTAATTCATTTGTTCGTAGATGCTACAATAACCTGCACTGGTGTGTACTTTTTTATCAACCAGATTTAAATATTGCTGTACTAACATATACCAGTGGAGATAGTGCAGGGTCTACCAACAGACCTCATTACTAAATTATTAAAGTTTAATACTTAGCATATCGATCATTTGTTCAACATAACCTCTGAAATTTTTAATACAAATATAGGTACTTTATATAATACATAAATATACTTAACATCATATCCTCTGTGCTTTACCTACCTGAGTTGTTACAGTAAATAAAAATCAGACAAAGGAACCAAAGAAAGGAACTATTTTCAACAAAATCATATGCAGAAATGAGAAAATTCAAACTACTTGCATCCATCAAAAGATCAAAACTTCTTGCAATATTGAATTACACCCTCTTTTTATACTCTCAGAAATATTGACTAGAACAGTATTAGTGAGACTCCAGTTTCTATAACTTGGTAGAGTAAAGAGAAGTCGAAACCGTTGCGATATTGCATTGCGCTGTTTTTGTATAATTCTCGGGGACATTAACGAAAATCATTGCCAGTAAAATTCGAAAAGCTTGAGTTTCTATGTCTCTGAGGAGAATAGGAATCCGAAGTTGCTGCACCATTGGACTGAACCCTTTTTTAATAATTTCTAGAGACATAAATGACTGCACCATTCGACAGGGTCGAGTTTCTACCTCTCTGTTGAATATAGAAAATCAAAATAATGTATCTTGTAAGACACCATTGAGTTTGACTTTAAATATAGTCGTGCATAGGTATAGAGCCGAAAAATATAAAAACAAAGCACGATTCAATACAGTTGTGATAAAACTTTAAGATTTGATATTCAAACGCGGAGTCATCCTATACACTTCTATAATTTTCCGTTTGCTGTGAATGTTTAATCCCAATAGGATGTCAATTTAAGCTAGATAAAACTGACTTAAACTGACCGATATAAGGGTTTTTGTTCGTTGTTTTAGGAAAAAGATTCTTATGGCAACGAAGTGTCTCGTTTGGCGCGCCCTCTGCCGGTGGAGTACTTGCTAGTCGACGTGCCGGCCTCCACCCCGGTGAATCCCACGTACACTTTCAACGGCGACGTCTCGAAGCAGCCGTTCGCCATAGAAAACCGCTTCGTCGACGGGCACATACAGGACTTCCAATCGCTCACCAACTATCTGGCGCAGTTCGCCTTCAACGAGTTCCACCTCGCGATCAACGACTTCCATCTGCTGCTCTACATCGCCACGATGGACATGCTGCCCATGAAGGAGTACATGGGGCCCCTGCTGCAAGCGCTGAGGACCAAGGACCGCGCTGCCGCGGAGGAGTGGTCCAGGTCCGAGCACTGGGCCACCTTGGAGCAGCTGATCGCGGCCAGCTCACCCCCGCCGTCGAGGTGAAGTTTACCTAAAAGAGTTGCAGGATAGATTGACATTTTTCGTTTTCCGTTCCAGGCCCGGAAGCGTCGCCTCCGGAAGCATAGCCTCGGCGTCCGTCGGGTCTCCGGGAGGAGAGGCGAGATGGACCTGCCCTTTTTGCACCTTCCTCAACCAGGCGGATCACCAGAACTGCGAGATGTGCAACTTGCCGCGATCAAACAGAACTCACTAAGGTAGGATGAATTTGTTTTGATTTTGTTTGATTTTTTATTCAGTTGTTTAAAAATGTCAAATTAATAAATCGTAATGTTAAAGTGACATTTTTAATTCGATGAATACAAATTTTGTAATTGAAATTAACAATGTCATAAGAGAAATTTATAATTCGAAAAATATCTCCTTTGATATTATTAATTCATTCATTTAAAAATTTCTCTTATCATATTTTTAATTCGAATTATAAATTTATCTGATATTTTTAATTCGTTTAAGAATTTTTACCATAATAATTTAAATTTGAATTATAAATTTCTCCTATGATTTTTTTAATTCCTTTAAACCTTTCTCCAATAATATTTTTTACTAAAGAATTATAGAATTGCACATTGATGTTTTTAATTCAAATTAAAAATATATCTTTTGATATTTTTAATTCGAATTATAAATTTCTCCTATGATATTTTTTTGTTTATTTGTAAATTTTTAATTGGAATTATAAATTTCTCCTGTAATATTTTTAATTCATTTTAAAATTTCTCTTATGATATTTTTAATTCGAATTATAAATTTTTCTAATATTTTTAGTTCATTTAAGAATTTTTACCATAATAATTTGAATTTGAATTATAAATTTCTCCTATATTTTTTGTTAATTCCTTTAAACCTTTCTCCTATAATATTTTTAACTAGAATTACAAATATCTCCTATGGTGTTTTTAATTCGAATTAAAAATATCTCCTTTGATATTTTTAATTCGAATTATAAATTTCTTCTGTAATATTTTTTTGTTCATTTGAAAATTTTTAATTTGAATTATAAATTAATTTCTCCGATATTTTTAATTCATTTAAAAATTCCTCTTATCATATTTTTAATTCGAATTATAAATTTATCTGATATTTTTAATTCGTTTAATTTTTACCATAATAATTTTAATTTGAATTATAAATTTCTCCTATGATTTTTTAAGTTCCTTTAAACCTTTCTCCTATATTTTTAACTAGAATTACAAATATCTCCTATGGTGTTTCTAATTAAAAATATCTCTTTTGATATTTTTAATAAATATCTTGTATATTCTTTTGTTCATTCGAAAATTTAAAATTTTAATTATAAATTAATTTCTCCTTTGATATTTTTAATTCATTTAAAAATTTCTCTTATGATATTTTTAATTCAAATATCTCTGATATTTTTAATTGATTTAGAATCTTAAAAATGTCAACTTAACCTGGAAAATGGTTTTATTTTTTCAGGATTTTACCTTGGAGGAATGCACTTGGGTATAATGTGATTAAATTTACATTTAATCTTATTATTAATCGTCTGAAATATTTAATACGCAACATTACACCAAACACTTACCTATATAAAATAAAAAGACGGTCATATTTTTCTAAATCAATCAATATTATGTTTTAAAAAATATAGGGCACCGTTTTATTGTTTGTTCGGGAAATACTTTTGTGTGTTAAAGCTAGATTGATATTTTCAATTTTTTCAAATTATTACATGATATTTTTTATCCACTAATTGAAAATATCACATAAGAATAATTCCTGAGTATAAATAAAACGGCCCCCTAACGCGTGTATTTATTTTGAAAAAAAAATGTAAATGTAAATAAATATAACTGGTTATATTATTTAATTTTGTTTTTGTAGATATAAGTTGTGTTTCATTTAAACTGTATGTATGGTGAATTGAATAAAATTTAGTAAAACGCATTTTATTGCCATTTTATTTAAACAAAAATTAACCATTAATAACAACCTAAAGTTCCCCATCCCCCCTCGAATATTTGGCGTTCTTTTTATCCTTCCAACCGTATGAGGGAGGTTTGGCATCAGAGCAATAGCACGCCACTTTTTGGGCTTCCAAATAGGACTTGCAGCCCAGTGTGAGTGTCCCAGTGAAGAGCATTTTAGCTGCACCTTTACAAGCTAAAAAATATTTATTAAAAGAAAAACATACTATAAATTATAGTTAAAATACCTTTCATTATTGTAGGCCCGCCCAGACTCTTTTCGTACGTATCGCAATATTTATAAAGGCATCTTTTAAAGTCCACATCGCAAGTCTCCTTATTTTTATTGCAAGTATCGTAGCAAATGTCATGCAAATCGCAACATTTCGTCATCTCTTTAACCGGTAGATATTCCGAGTTGATGTTGAGTCCCAGAGAACCGCAACCGTCAGCTTTTGGCACGTGATTTCTGTTTGGTTTTGGGGGAAAACCTTAAAAAAAAACTTAAATGAGTTTTATATTTCAATTTTGTGGTAAAAATTGCAGGTAAAAACTAAACAACTTTGGTTCAGTAAAGTTCATTTTTTTATCAAGGACTGCGGCAACGTTGCAAATTTGGTTGGTAAATACGGAACCAAAGTTGGTAACATTGATTAAAACAAACTAAACTAGTTATAAATGTAATTGTGGTTATGTTTAAATGATTCTAAGTTACATTGAACGTTTGTCAAGTTGAGTCGTCAAAATTCGTAGTTAAAAATGCTATTAATTTGGCTTTGGTGGTGCGTAGATGAGTAAACTCATACAAAAAGTAGTTAAATATAGGTGACTACGGCCCAGGAGAGACAAAGTATTCCTAGCGGATAATAATCTTCGCTTTAAAAGGAATTTATATAAAAAAAAAATTAAATTTTATTAAACACGTGGATGTTGTCCAATCATTGGACTCCAATGGTGAATGGGTATTTTGTTATTCTTTTTCAAACCAAATGGATGCTAATTTCAAAGACAGGAAAATTACCTACTAGATTTTTCACAAAAAGGTTGAACCTAACAGCAAAATTTTTATTTTTTGTTTTTTTATTTCCACTATTTTTTAAAATTTCAAAATATTTTGATCTGCATAGCTGAAAATAACGTGTGATTGAATATTTGTAAAACCAAAAACGTTACTTTTTTACTCCAAAAATGTCCATAAGTACTTTTTCTGCCATTGCGGCATTTGGCATAACTTCATCGAAATAAAGTTTTGCCCCAAAAAGTTCTTTAACTTTAGAATCTGATATTATTTTTGGCATAGTTATCTTTTTATATCGATATTATGTAATAATTAACAAGTAAATTATTAATTCAGCAGAAGTCCCATTTTTTAAATACTGGCTTCCAACTTCAAATAAATTGCGACAAAACGGCAAGTCTGGCAACGCCGTTTTAAACTACCGATGGACGTAAATGATTCATTTGAACTATTTGCTTATTTTTTGTAATTGCCCTGATTTTCTAAATACATAAATGCATAATTGCAGCGATAATTACACTTTGTACTATCATTAAACTATTTTTAGATTACAACGTTAAATACAAGGTAAAATATGAACAAAATCAAATATTACAAAATTGCTTTTTCTTACCATTTGGGCACTTAAAAATGCACTCTTCGTCCACCGCAGCATCAAAAACGTCGTGCAGATTTCTAAATTTCTGCGCCAAATTGATGACGTTCTTGAAAACGTCGCCGAAAACGCTTTCCGCCGATAGGACGGCATCCCTCAAGTTACCTAAAATACCCGAACCATAACCGGAGTAAATGTACCCGACAAAAGTTAGTAAATAAATCGTCAATTTTCCATAGGGAATGTTCATTTTTAACGCGCACTCTCTACACGTAAAATTCGAGCTTTCACTGATTTTTGAGGTTATGTTGATGTTGTTATTTTTAGAAAACACGTATACGTAGAGTTACGTCAGGGTGAGTTACGTGGTGGATTTTAATATGATGTTGAATCTAGGCTGACTATTTTTTGGCATTAATAGTGTCTGTTTAATATTGGATTGTGCTTTATAAAGGCTTTGTTCCAACCAGAATCAGACTAACCCGGATCGTGTTGGAACAAAGCTGTTTTTATTTTTTCTTGGGTTTGTCCGAGTCTTTGGGTTTATCTATGGACTCTCTGTGTTTAGATTTATCTTTGGACTCGTTGGTTTTGCTAGTAGACCCCTCATTTTTTGATTTATCAGTAGAATTCTTATTTTTGAATGTATCTTTAGATTCTTGATCCTTCTCAATGGATTTTCCAGTAGATTCTGCGTTTTTTAATACATCTTTAGACCCTTTGTCATTGGATTTATCCATGGACTCGATGGTTTTGCTAGTTGACCCCCCATTTTTCAAATTATCAGTAGAAGTCCTAGTTTTTGATGTATCTTTATGACCTATAGGTTCTTTATCCTTGGACTCTTTGTCATTGGATAAATCCACAGGTTTTTTGTTTTTAGGAGCCCAAGCACATTCAAGTACAGGACCCTGGTCTTTCGGTAAATCTATAGAGTCTTTGTCTATGGTTTTATCGCAAAGTGGTTGTAGCATCCCTTTATGGTGAATATACTGGATATCAGACCCTCCACCAATAAAAGTACCATTTATAAAAACTCTTGGTACCTAAAATTGGCTTTTAAATCATAGATAAGTACAGCATAGAAAAAATACAGTTCTGGCTCCAGTAATGCTTTCCAAAAATAACTGAATTTCCATCATATCATCTCTTAAATTTAGCTCTATGGTGGTATAACTTTGATTTATCTCATCAAAAGCCTGTAAACTGAAATTTGGATTCCTGAAATTTTTTATAATTTATTTTACCATTTTTGCCATTTGGCTGTATGGGCAGTACGATTTGGAAAATATCACAATTTTGTCGCTTTTAATCATATCATTAACAAGTTGTTCTATTTGTTTTAAATTTGGGTCTTCTTCTTTGGTCAGTTCATTTTGTTTTTGAGGTTTTGTTACTTCATTGAACACTACCATTAAGAATTTTTATTTTTTCTTACCTAAAGTTCATTTTAATTTGAACTCTGGTGTCAAATTGACATATTTGATTTTAAGTTGGTATTATACGAGTATATTTTTCTTAATGTTGGTAGTAGTAGTAGTTGTCATGACACTTTTGACAGCTGTTGTCATATTGGCTTAACATAACCTAATATGTATTATGAAATACGAAGTGACTAGGTGCACGTTAGAGTGCGTATAAAATACGCTGTGCAATTTTATTATTCTCACGCGGTGACGTCACCAAAGGTAACATAACCTAAGATTCTTTCAAGAATCTAATTTGTTCTGTGAATCTAATTTTCGCGGTTTTGAGGTTTTTTAAACGTTGGCAGATTTGTGAAATCTGCCCTGTTACAAGTGTACGTAAAATGTATTGCCATGGCCAAAAACAACAATAATGATGAGTTAAAACTAACTATTGGAAAATCGTTCATTTCATATGAAGAACTGTGTAAGTTTATGCGTGATTATGGAGCTAAAAAGAAACAAGCTTTTTGGAAGAGAAGTAGTCGAAAAATAGAGGCAAGCCAAGGTATCAAAAGGGTTATTAAAGTGGAACTTATCTACTATGAAATAACCTATGCCTGCATCCATGGAGGGCAAAAATTCTCTTCCAAAAGTAAAGGGCTACGAAAAAAAAAGTAGGTAAATAATGCAATCATGTCATAACTGCTAAAATTTAATTTTTAGAACATTAAGGTTTGAACAACCATGTCAGGCATTTCTTAAAATACGTGCATCGTCAGATGGAACAAAACTTGAAATTAAAAGTTTCAGTGAAGATCATCTTCATAGTGAAGCACCAGAGGTTTCAATTCACTAATTCCCTAAATCATAAATCTAATTTTAATTTTTTTAGAAAACCTATAAGCTCCTGCCTCAAAATAGAAAACTTAACTGTTCTGAACAAGAAAAATTGTTGTCATTTGTGAAGGTAAAGGGCAACAAAAAAAACATTCAAGTTTGTAAAGGGAAAGCGAATATATCATTAACTGAAAAACGAAAGGTAGCCTTATCAGTAAATTCTTCTTTAACAAATTTGATGGTGTATGCGTCCGATAATGAATTTTTTACTCGTGTCAATACACTTAAAGAAATAGAAAATTTATGGAGGCAGGGCATTGAAGTATGTGTAACCCCAATTGCACCTTTAAGGGAATGCAACTAAAGAGGACAATATTACAAATATGAGCGATAAACTGGTTTTTTCTAAAATTAATGACATTAAGAAAGAAAATATTGAGGGGGATACTGAGCAAGCAACTTTTCTCCCAGACAGCTTAAACCAAACGCTTGATAACAATACCTTTAATATGAGTTTTGTGAGTTGTAATCCTCAAGAAATTGATAAGATGGACACTGCTCCCTATTGTAAATGACCAATAGAAACCAATAAAAAATAATTAATTGGTTTAAATTGGTTTGAAATGTGTTTTGGCGCTATGAATCACCAATTCATTCCAGTTGAATTCCTATTGGTAATTTCCAATGAAGTCAGCGGCTTGAATTGGAAAATACCAATCCATGCCTATGCTTGTCTCTATTGGCTAAATCCAATAAATGCACATGGAATGAATTGGTAATTCATAGCACCAAACCCATTCCAACCAATTTAAACCAATTAATTTTTTTAAATTTGGATTAGAAAATACCTACCAGTTTATTTTTCATTCAAAAATAATTTTAGATCCCAGAAGGATAACCGGGTAAAAACCAGAATTAATTTTTTACAGAAGAGACAAAAAATTTATTGTTACTGAGTAATTTTATTTCTTTATTATTTTTTTTGTGATATATGTATGTTTTAATACATATAACTTACTATCGCCTAAATCCCTAAATCTTACACATATATACATTTTTTTAATATATACTGTCCGTTCAGGCTAAGTTGAGCGGTCTTAGGAATGTCACCCCGTCCATCATCTTTATGTTCAGGCAAAATTAAATACATGTACTTCGGTAGCCGCTCTGTACTAACAAACGGCAAGCCGCTGCACTGATAAATCATCTTCTTGTTACCGAAATCTCGCGACGATTCGATAATTAATTTAATCAACGGCCACATTATCTCCCACCAAAGCGCTCAACTTAGCCTGAACGGACTGTAAGTACACTACTAACACTAGGCACTTAAGACTGAAATCGACTAATAACATAAACCGCTAATAAATGGCGTCCAAAGACTTGTTGTTTTTTCTTTATGATGGCGTCTTAACCTCGTTGATTTTGCGCAGCTACACGAGAGCCCTCTTGCGATATTTGTATTTTATTGGGAATAACCAATTAGCAGATTTTTCGAATCTTACACTACCAAAAGGCTTTAATCTGTATTTATATATACGAAGTTAACGTGAGAATAAAATTAAAATCTTTTGACGTTAGCGTGAGAATAAAAATTAAATTGCGTTCACGTTAGCGTCAGAATAAGAATAAAATTGCGTTCACGCTAGCGTGAGACTAGACACAGCGTATAAAATATTGTATTTGTGATTAAAAAACGTTTATTGGACAAATATGAAGAACAAATATAATCAAAACCTGTATCAAGGTAAGTTTATTAAAAAAAAAGGTTAAAATCAAACAAATTTATTAAGAGTCTCAATAAAAAAGCTTTAACATTAATTAAGGAACGGCATCTCATATTTAATACTTATGAAACAATTTTCTG
The DNA here is from genome assembly GCA_921294245.1 of Brassicogethes aeneus. NCBI lineage: Eukaryota > Metazoa > Arthropoda > Insecta > Coleoptera > Nitidulidae > Brassicogethes > Brassicogethes aeneus. The sequence continues at coordinate 1,521,659 of OV121140.1, forward strand.
TAATTCTCCTTTTTCGAGTAAGGCTTTAACATCAGAACCACCTCCCAGGCAGTCTCCTTTAACAAAAACCCTTGGGACCTAAAAGTTACTATGCAATACTTTAAAACCTTAAAAAACATGAAACTTACAGTTCTTGCCCCGGTTAAGTCGCCCAGTATTCCTTGGATTTCATCGCCATCGTCCCTCTCATCAAGTTCTATGAGGGTGTATTTCTCCTTTATTTTGTCGAATACCTATGTAATGCAAGGTTATTAAAATTATCTATTTGGTTGTACGATTTACTTACTTCCTTGGCCATTGTGCAGTAGGGGCAGTAGGATTTTGAGAATATTACGATCTTGTCGCTTTTAATAACACTTTGAACGTAATCTTTCTTTTCCCCGCTCATTTTTACTGGTTTCGATGTTCTGGAATTCAAGACAATAATCAGACTGAATGGTGAACATGTAGAGATAACATTAAAGATAAGGTTGTGGTTAAAATACTTGAAAACAAGAATCACGCGTTATTTTTAAGCGTTATTTACTTACCTACCTCAGTTTTGAGTACAATGATTTAAGTAGATTAGCAATGACGGTAGAAATTCTATGAAACAACAGCGAGAAATGCTTTTATTTGCAAAAAAAATTCCCAAGGTCATTGGAAATCGATATTTTTAAATTTTTGATTAATATTAATATAATTACCTGAAACCAAACATTTGGTCGAATATGCTTTTAAGGAAATCCATTTTGATGATTTATTTATACTAGAATTTGTTAAAAAAGATTAATTATTTAGTAATTTTAAAGTTCGACATCTGTCAGTTGGTAGAAATAAGTGAGTTGATATTACAGGTATCTTTAATACAAAGGCTGAGTTTGCAACTTTGACAAGTAGAGGACGATGTTTTTTTCACATACTTTTTATTTAAAACACATGACCCAGAGACAATTCAAATATCTCTAATTAAATAATAATGTTAAAATTAATTATTATTAATATTAATAAAATAATTATTTTAACTTTAAAAGTAAAGTAAAGAATATCATCATCAACTTTGTATTAACTTATTTGATAAATCGCAAGTTAAAAAAAATAACAAAAAGGAAAGGTAGGTCTTTTTGTCCCACACAAAAAATGAACATTTCTCCTGAGCCTAAAAAACCAAAACACTGACAGTGAAAAAATAAAATTAAGGTCATTTCACAATATGATGCGTTGCCATGGAATTTCTACAAAAGTTTGTGTTGTCCCACCTCTAATCATTCTGCTAGAGCAGGCCTGTGATTGGCTTCTTTATTTTATTAATAACCAATTGGTGCTGATCGGCAACAGCAAAGACTATAAGACTTAAAAAACGAAATAAAACAAATTTATTATGGTTGTGGATAAATTTATTTTGGATAAATTCTTCCTTATGCACTTTATAATATTGGCAGTTTATTTATAGTACAAATATGTATTTCTTAAACAGGCCTTAATAAAGTTGCATCCAACTTGTAGGTTTGTTTTTTCCTATTCAATGAAACCTTGACGTGGGTGAAAAGTTCAATTATAAGCGAAATTTCTTGATAGTCTTTTGTTTTGGGGTACTTAATGGTGACTTTATACATGGTCATGTCATTGGAAGACTCCTCTTTGCTTGTGTTGATTTTAATGGGTTCTGCAGTCCACTCTGAACCATCTGGGAGAGTCTGGAAGAAAAAATGCCATGGAACAAACCTCAAAAAGGTTTGTTCCAAAGAAAACTTACATTTTTGTATATCCGTACGATACTTCCGGTTTTGGTGACGATCGCATCGAAAGATTTGTCTTTTACATCGACTACAACCGCGTCTTCAATGAACGGCTGGTGTTTTTCTATGTAGCAGGCCAAATATAACTCCGAGCTGGATTCTCCCGCTCTTTTGGCGTTGTATTTTTGGCCGTTGCAGTTGGCGGCAATGCCGGCGACGTAGTCCACGTCCCATTGGGGGGAATCGCAGTATCCTTAAGAGATTCCTATTAGATTACCTCGTTACCGCAAGTTTTAACTCTTTAGCTTACCGAGAGATGCCGCTAGAAGTCTGTGTACCATTATGTCGGCGTATCTTCTTATCGGGGAGGTGAAATGGGTGTACAAAGGCACGCTCAGGGCAAAATGCCGGTAATCTTCCCCCTCGCTGGCGCAAAAATACCTAGCTCTCGTCATGGGTTTGGAAAACAGGTGGTAGAGCACTGCGCACCTATCGAATCCCGCTTCATCTTCACCGATGTATTTTTTTAGCGAAGAACTTATGCTGCCGGCGTTGGAAATGTCGATGAAAATACCGTAAACCTCCAAGTTTTTCTGCAGTTTATCCATCATGGTTTGTTTTGGAGGTTCGTGGCATCTTAGAAAAGCCACGTCGGGAAAATCGCCGTTGATTTTCTCGGCCACGGAAATATTCGCGAGCAACATGAACTCCTCAATTAATCTGTGCGCCTCCTTATTTTCGTATATAAAGAACGTTTGCGGGTCGCCATTGGCGGGATCGAGTTTAAAGGAGAGCTTAACTTGATTGATTTTAAGGGCGCCATTTTGAATGCGTTTTTGTTTGAGTTGGATTGCGATTTTCTGCAGAATATTCACAGTTCTGCTGAGATCTTTGCTAGTAAAATTGTTGTGGATTGTTGGCAATTCGCCATCTTTGAATTCGCGGTCTGGGTCCTCAATCATCATCTAAGAAGGCGGTTTTTTTGATGATGAGAAAACAAATTGATATAATTTTAACTCACCTGGGCATGTTCATAAGCCAGCTGTACAGAGGAATTAATTACAGTCCTAGCAAAACTTGTATGAACAATTTCAGATTCCGGTGTCATTTCCCAAAACACGGAAAAGGCGCATTTATCGGTTCCTGGCAGTAAGGAACAATGAAAACACATTTCCTTAGGCAACATATGGTAAACATTGTTCACCATGTATATTGTGGTAGCTTTTTTTGCCACCGAAACGTCCAGAGGGGAACCGTCTTTGAGGTAGTAGGCTACATCCGAAATGTGGACGCCTATTTTGTAGTTACCTAAGAGAAAAATGTTCAAAAGTTTCACTATGGCGGTATCTATTAATTTAGAAGATTTTTCAGTCAAACAAAAAGTATTCTTTGAAGAAATGTTTACTGAACAATTTTACGAAAAAAAATCATAAATTGGTGATCGCATTTTGACCACAGACGACACTAAAGTAAAGACTTTTTATAAAAAATCTGTTTACATGTTTGAATATGATGATATCTTATTTAATTTAGAAGATTTTTTGTTCAAACAAAAAGTAATCTTTGAAGAAATGTTCACTGTACAATTTAGCGAAAGAAAATCACAAATTGGTGATTACATTTTCACCACAGATGACACCAAAGTTAAAACATTTTTTTATTTTGGTTTTTATTAAAATCTGTTTACTTGTTTAAATATGATGATATCTTATTTAATTTAAAAGATTTTTTGGTCAAACAAAAAGTATTCTTTGAAACTGAACAATTTAAATATGATGATACCTTATTTAATTTAGAAAATTTTTTGGTCAAACAAAAAGTAATCTTTGAAGAAATGTTCACTGAACAATTTGGTGAAAGAAAATCATAAATTGGTGATCGCATTTTAAAAAATATACTTACCATTTGGTAACTCTTCCACTGAAACGGCATCATCCAAATCCCTGGCTGTTAAAGGGTCAATAGTAAAAATGCAGTCCTTCCTTAGATCCAAACGGTATTCAAACTCTTTATCATCAATGTTTTTGGGTAAATTCATACTTTCAACTAATTTTGGATTGTGTGGGTATGGATCCAAATTGTACTCCTTCAAAATGGACAACTCCTCCACTTTTAAATCTCCCTCCAAACCTATGTTCTCCCTAACTATCCCCAAGGCATATTTAGGGATTTCCCATTGTAGTATTTCAACCATGAAGAGGTTTTTTTCGTACATTTTGGGTTTTTCATTGAAGCCTTTTGGCCATGTTTCCTTATGTACACGGATAAAAGGAAGTCTTCTATCCCTGGGATAAAAAATCGCGAAATCCTTTCTGTTACTGCGTCGGTTTTTTGAATCAGGTGTGACGTTTTTGGGTTCTGGCATTTTTAGGTGACCAATGGCCAAACGAGTGTGAACTTTTTTAGCAATGAACACCACTCTACAAGTAGCCCTACCATCAACCCATTGGTTCCTTGGTTTTATCTCCAAAACAACTTCATCTCCCTCCAAAGCCCGATTTCTATCAGCCACACTTACAATGTAGTAGTCATTTAAGCTGGTGTTTTTGTTGCTTACGTATGCTTCATGACCCATTTTGGGGTTTATCCTTATACTACCTTGAACCAAAGTGTTACTTTCTAAACCGGTTTTGACTTGTTCTGGTGTGTAATATGGGGTGAATCTCTCATTTATATCTGTTTGTCTTTTTTGTGGAGATGAATTGTTCTGGCTTGTACCTGGTTCATTTTGTTTTTTACTTGGTGTTTGTTTGTTATCTTTATTATAAAACTTACGATTTCTCATTTTATCAATATTATTGTCATTGACGGATAATTTTTGGAGGGATCTAACTAGTTTATTGGTTATAAACACACATGGGGTGCTGTCGATTTTGAATGTTTTCAATTGAATTTTCCTTCTGGTTTCATTGCGTTTTCTTATGAAATGTCCAGATGTCTGACTTGATATTGCTTTGATGGTTAGTTGGCATTCAAAATCTATTAAGTCCAAGTCTTGTGCAATATGTTGTTTGTTGTGAATTTCTCGAGTTGGTTCACTTTTTTTTCTTGGTTTTCTACGTGTTCTTTTAACACTACCAGGTTGTTCTATGTGAAAAATTTTCTTCTCTCCTGTTGAAACGGACCCAATCTCTGATAAAATCTTATTTTTCCTTAATTCATTCCTTTTCTCCTTACGTGCACTCCGTCTATTTGGGTTTAACCCCTTTTTTTCTACGTTAGGTCCACCCTCCATTTTTTTAAATTTAATAACTTATACTTTATAAATGAAACGATTTATTATCACATTCTTAGAATAAAATACGCGAATATTATTTATTTAAAACACTACTTTAATCACAATATTTTGTTGGGTAGCATTGTGCAACTCAGATAAAGAAGGTGCAACTGTCAAAATAGGAGAATAGGTTAAGTACCCAGCCACAAAAAGTTTCACTATTTATAGACAATACAAAAAAAAATTATCTATGCATTATCAATGTTAGCTTAAGATAGTAATTTTATTTATAAACAATAAGTATTTTATCTTTATTTTATAATTATTTTTATTAAACAGTGGGGCCAACTTTTTTATCGCTAACCTTAAATCCTGTTTTGGTTCAAAATTACCGCCACTTCTATTGGTAACACTGCAGAATTTGATTTGATTAAATTCTGTATTGTAGATAAATATTTAAATGTAATAACGACATTAATTTTAAAAATTTCATTAATAATGATGATAAAATTACGTAAAGTTTGTATTTTTCCGAATTTGTTATTCCACTTGGGAGGTTGCGCACGCGCTTCGCCTAATTAATTCATCAGCTGTTTGGTATAGAAAATGGCAGAAACTTAGTGTTTGTATACGGAACAAGTAGTGAAGGTCGGCTTTGTTAGTAAAGTAATAAGAAGTTTAGAAGCTTTAAAACACAATTAACAGCGTTTAGTGGGCAGCCCGTCGTAGTGTTGCATTTAACGATCGTAATCAATTAACAGGACTCATGAATAACACAAATTCTTCGGATTCGAATGGCAGTAGGAATTACTTTGTAAATTTTAACCAGGATATCACGTAAGTTGTGTGTTTTGCTGCGGATTTTTGCATTTTCTCGTTGACAGCTATCGCGGTTGCGAAATTTACATGTTGTAACGTCGATTAACGTAGTTTAAGAACAAAGAGTTGTCTTTTTTGTATCTGTCATTATTTTTGGGTGTTCCAAAAGAGAAAGGCTGCATTTCAATGCCAATACATGAAAAACTACACTATTTACCTATATATTGCATAAACGATAAACAATTATTCCTTTTTGGAAGTAGGTCAGTTAAAATAAATATAAACAAACCTCCAAAAAAATGACAAGAATGATAATTGTTTCTATGACAACAGATAACAATCCATAGACCACTATAAGAATGCTAAATTTTTATTTCGTTTAAATTTAATAATAAAACCTTGAAAATCGTTATGTTTTTAAACCAATTTTTGTTTTTATTTTTTTTAGTAAGTAAGTAACCTTTTAAAACTGTTGTTTTGTATGTTTAATATATTTATCAAAATAATGATTTTTTTGTTTACCAATGATTCTCACAAATAATATATATTTTGTTTATAAACAAAGGATACACACTATTTATTGTTTATCAAGTGGGTTTAAAGTTTTTTTTTTCTATTCTCTATCTAGGTGTATAAATAAAAAATTGTTTAATTTTGTTTGCATTTGGGACCTTGAAATTGCACACTAAAGTATACTGAAGTAGTCCATGGCAATGAAAATTTAAATGAATTAAACATACCCACCTAGTGTTTGTAATTTACGAATTTTGCTTGTGTTGTAATAAATAGTACATTTATAAAGGTCATTTTTATAAAATCGTAAATAATGTAATGATATGTATGTTTTAAAAAATAAAGAAGGTGTCTTCGACACGTGTAGAAGACGTAAACAATTTTTTTGCGTTGCGTTCTATTGCAAAATGTGATTCATAAAGATTAACTGTAGTTTATCAAAACAGGAAAACCTACCTATCAAATAATTTTTACGTGCGCATTATTAGTTTGATGTTTATTGCTGCTTTATATTTTGTATTTATTAATTACAAATTAATTATTTAGAGAAAATAAAATTAAACGCATATTTTTAATCCTTCCAAAATGATAATTTATTCATAACATTCAGTAATCAGACCTAAAAATCTAAACAAATGATTATAATATATATTAAGGAAGTGTCTACAGTCCCGTCATAATTTGACGTCACATACTGTAAAGCAGTATAAAGCCTGAATTATAGATTGCCTTCCTTCCTTTCTCCCGTAGAAGATGAACATTACGTAATTGTCACCATTAACATTTCCCGTGTAGGAATTTTTAATACTTTGTGATAATATTTTGCAATTATGGTAATAAAAAAAATCAAAGAATAAAATATTTTCTTGACAAAATCATATTTTGAAGTTATTTTAATAATAGTATCAATAATCAATCAATCAATAAATCAAATTAATAACGGGCAATGTGACAATTACGTCAAAAATGTTTATTTAAATCGTAGTGCCAGTTATAGATTTCCGTACCGTAAGGACGGCATTCCTTCCTCCCGTAGAAATTTTTAAGTTTTATCTTTCACCGTAAAGGTCTTTGACATGACCAATCACAGTGCTTGTTATGGACATGCGCTGTAGGGTGACAGCGCGTAGACACAAAATATTTAAAATACATGATTGTTTAGTAATATTTAAGATAGGTGTTCAGTTTATTAAATAATTTGTGTCTCTAAATAGGATATTTAGATATTGTTTATGGTCAATGTCCTTCATTTTTAGAAACGTTGCTTTGTAAAATTCTGTAGTTTCCCTGGCTTGGTAAAGTGGGCGAGTCTTCCAACGTCTTGTTCTATGTTTTCATTATACCTACTGCCCTACTATGGAGAAAGGCAGTAACTACAAATGCGTTTTCTTGTGCTATGAAGCTATGAGCATTTTGTATCTTAATTCAACAAAGAAATGCAGTAAACTATCTTTTAAGTTAAATAAATCAGTTAAATACCTACTGCTTTTTATAAAAATGTAATTTTTGCTTATTTCCCACAAATTTCTGGTTTAGCAGTTACTGCATTTCTCCATAGTTGGGAAGTAAACTACAAGCTGCCTGGGCAATTAAAATTGTGATCACTGCACTAATATATAAATGTTTATCTTTCATATTTACACACAATGGGTAAAACGCAGAATATAAACAAAAACAAATGTCAACCAATTTAGGTGTCATCGAGCATGGTTACGGAAATCTCTAAATTGACTTTTTACAAGACGCACAAATCGTACGGGCACGACTACGGGAGGAAGGAAGGCAATCTATAATTCAGGCTTAAGGGTTTAAAAATCCCTGAAGATATTAGGAGGGAAAACTTGGGGTCCTAACAATCCTCAAACAAGGTCTAAACCAGAAATGCAGTTTCCTTTTTGATCTTGTAGATCGTTGGCTGTGGGTTGCAAGAAGGGGTACAGACTGTTCTCGCTGAGCAATGTCGACACGCTGGAGGAGATCTACAGCAACGGCACCGAGGACTCCTGCCTGGTGGAGCGGCTGTTCAGCAGCAGCCTGGTGGCGGTGGTGTCCCTGGCCGCCCCCAGGAAGCTGAAGGTGTGCCACTTCAAGAAGGGCACGGAGATTTGCAACTACAGCTACTCGAACACGATCCTGGCGGTGAAGCTGAACAGGGCGCGGCTGGTGGTGTGCCTGGAGGAGGCGCTCTACATACACAACATCAGGGACATGAAGGTGCTGCACACGATACGGGACACGCCGCCGAATCCGAGCGGGCTCTGCGCGCTGACCATCAACAACACGGACAACTGCTATCTGGCGTATCCGGGCTCTTCGACCATAGGGGAAGTACAGATCTTCGATGCCAATAACCTGGTGAGTGCAAGCTTAAAGTAGAAACCACCAATATATGAACGTGACTCATCGGGTGCCGAACATATCTCAGACATGCTAGCAGTAATGTTTTACTTGTCTTGTACATTCGATGCAGCGGTAAATGTACTCACACGTAGGTTTTTAAGCATCCGGTCTAAAATGCGCCATCTGTGATGTAAAACTGCCTAGGAGTTGGACAAAGATGGACATATGACGCGTGTCCTAGCTTGTTACTTATTTTTGTTGGAATTCAGTAGAGTTCGTGTTTTAGGCAATTTATTTTAATTTATAACATAGTAAGGCAACCAACTCTACACTGAAACAAATTATTACATTTAAATGTAAAGTTACAGGATTATTACCACATAAATTTCTAATTTTTACGACAAATTGTAAAATTACCTTTATTTTCGTCTAATTTTTATATATTTCAAGTAAATAAACATTTTTGTTTGTAAAATTACTAATGTTATGTATTAATTATTGATACAACAAGTAAATTTAACGAACTAAATGTAAATATACGTTATTAGTCTTAATATTACAGGTTTAAATGTTTTTTTACATTCGGAGTGTAGTAAAAATCGCAAAATTACATTTCATATGTACCTGATCTGCGTAAACATTTTTGTTTTTTGTCACCAATTCTGAAATATTTGCGTTTAAAGTTAAAAGAAAAGTTTATTTATTAATTAGTTTCTAAGAAAATTACATTTTATTTAATTATCGTAGATGTTAATTGTTAAAATTTAACTTTTAAAGCTAATATATCAGAAGTATAGCAACCCACATTACACTCAAGATTTTTTACAAAGAACAGCACTGCACTGGACCGTGACCTTCGATGGATTGCTTCGTACGATTGTGCCTGATGAGTCACGTTCATATATTCGTGGTTTCTACTGTACATTTATTTGTACGTAGATTTTTTTTGTTGGTTTCTGTACAAAATTGTGGTTTCTTTGCGTTTCGATATTTTTTCACTAATTTCGATCAATTTTTTTACTGAAATTGCTACTTTTTGATATTGTTTTCACTAAAATTTTGGAATTTTAATTTAAGTTGGGTTGGGTTAATTCTTTTTACTTAAATTTTAATTTAATTTTCTGTTCCTTACTTTTTTTTAATTTTTTTTTCTGAAGTTGATGCCTTTTGTTCTTTGGATTTTTTTTTAATAAAATTGGAATTTAGTTTGTATACTTGTTAACTAAATTTTATGTTTTTTGAATTTTTTTCCCCTAAAATTTTGGAATTTTTTTTATTTATTTTTACTTAAATTGTAATTTAAACTTTTAATTTTTCTACTAGAATTATTTTTTTTACTGATATTGTTCCTGTTTGTTTTTTGGCATTTTTTTACTAAAATCTGAATTTTATGTTTTTTGAATATTTTTTCCCTAAAATTTTGGAATTTTTGTTGTTGCTTTGATTTGTTATTGAAATTGGGGTTTTTTATTTCTATTTACTTAAATTGTAATTTAAACTTGTTTTTTAATGAAATTAATATTATATTTTTTTACTACAATCTGAACTGAAAGTTTTATGTTTTTTTGGCTAAAATTGGTATTTTTTTTTTCGAATATTTTTTTTTCGGAAAATTTTGAAATTTTTTTTATTGAAATTGGGATTTTTTTATTTCTTTTCACTTGTAATTTAAACTTTTGTTTTTTATTTTTTTTACTTTTTAATTATTTTAAAATTATTTTTTATACTAATATTGGTGCTTTTTGATATATATATATTTACTAAAATCGGAATATAGTTTTTTATTCTTTTTAACCAAAATTGAAAATTTATGTTTTTTGAAAATTTTTTGTTCACAAAAATTGTGGAATTTTTGTTTTTTATATTTAAATTTTAAATTTTTGTTTTTGGTTTGATTTTTTTTATTGAAATTAGGGTTTTTTATTTATTTTTTCTTAAATTGTAATTTAAACTTTTTTTTTATTTTTTTCCACTAAAATTATATAGTATTTTTACCGATATTTGTGTTTTATGCTTTTTGTTTTTTTTACCAAAATCGGAATTATGCTTTTTAACTAAAATTAGAATTTTTGTTTTTTATCCTTTTTAAATAAAATTGGAATTTGTTGTTTTTTATTAAATTAGGGTTTTTAATTTCTTTTTACTTAAATTGTGATTTAAACTTTTGTATTTTAATTTTTTTCACTAAAATTATTTTTTATTGATACTGCTATTTGTTTTTTGATATTTTTTTAATAAAATTGGAATTTAGTTTGTTATGCTTTTTAGCTAAAATTGGAATTTTGTGTTTTTTGAATATTTTTTTCCCTAAAATTTTGGAATTTTTGTTTTTGCATTGATTTTTTATTTCTTTTTACTTAAATTGTAATTTAAACTTTTTTTTTACGAAAATTAATTTTTTTCACTTAAATTTGTGCTTTCAAAACTGAAACTGGAATTTTTTACTTAATTTTAATGTTTCTTTACGGCCATTCCAAGCCCATGGACAGGACACATCAGAAACATGTCTAAATATATATTTGTTACTTCCTTAAGTTTACTTATTTTTTCCAGGAGTATTTATGAGAAGTATTAGCCAAAATTGGCTAATACTTCTCATAAATACTCGTAGAAAAAATAAGTAAACTTAAGGAAGTAACAAGAATATATTTAGACATGTTTCTGATGTGTCCTGTCCATGGGCTTGGAATGGCCGTTTACTAAAATTGATATTTTTGATTATTAAATTTGTTTCCCTTAAATTATGAAATTTTTGGTTTTTACTTTGATTTTTTTATTAAAATTAATTTTTTTTTATTTTTTACCAGAAGTTTAACTTTTTTTGTTAATTTTTTCATCAAAATCGGAATTTTGTTTTTTTGTTGGTAAAATTGTTGTTTTGTGCCCGGGGGTCAACCACCCAAAGGGAAAACGTCCAGGGATTCCCATGTATTCCCGTTATATTTTATTGTATTCCTATGTATTTCCATTGTATTCCTATGGTATTCCCACTCTAAAATGTCCAGGGATTCCCAGGTGTGGGTGACCCCTCGTTTGTGCCATTATTTTTTTCCTTACAACCAATCATGGCATAAACCAAGTATTGTTTGGCAAGCTAGACAAAATGAACCAAAAAAAAAGTCTCGTCTCAGACAATACAATTCATTTATCTCGTTGCCAGCACGCCAAAACCATGATCCCGGCGCACGACAGTCCCCTGGCCGCGCTCGCCTTCAGCCCGAACGGCAGCCGCATGGCGACCGCATCGGAAAAGGGCACCGTCATCAGGGTGTTCAGCGTGACCGACGGCTCCAAGCTGTACGAGTTCAGACGCGGCGTCAAGCGCTGCGTAGCCATATCCTGCCTCGCGTTCAGCATGTGCGGCCAGTACCTCAGCTGCAGCAGCAACACCGAGACGGTGCACGTCTTCAAGCTCGAAGAGCCCAAAGACAGGTAGGTACTACGCTGCACACCTCAAAGCCCCACCACGTGACCACGTACGGAACGCAGTCTTTTGAAAATTTGCCATTTAAGGCTTTTCAGGTTATGTATCTGTCAAAGTATAGTCAACGAAAGAAATAATATTATGTTTAGGCGTTAAAATGTATAAATCTTTACAACATTACAATAACAATGGATGGTTCAAGAATTTAAGAATATAAATACTGCATTTAATGAAATTCTAAAGTGTATGGTGCCAAATAAGTAATATTTTTGTGCATTTGGTCCAAATATCTGGTTTTCTCCATAAAATAATTTTAACTAAACAGCATTTATTAAAAAAAATCTAGCTTCTCTATTATGGATTAAGAATATCTGTATTAAAGGTAGGTTAATATATTATAACAAAAATATCATCTAATTTTGTAATTTTAAGGTTAGAAAAAATTATTTTGACCAAAATAAATAAGTATTTTGGATTATTAAGACAGTATAATATGGTATTTAAAAATGTGGTAGTTTTTCTTATCCAGCTTAAAGTGTACCTACATAAAGTTTTGTCAATACAAATAGTTAAAAAGCTTTGACTGAATTTGATCTACATCAAAAAATCATTATAATTTTAATATTTTAATAAATCACATGTCATGGGAGTATTAAATATTTTCACATTGCAAGTTTCTCTAAAAATTGTTTGTTTTCTTATAATCTAACTTAAAGTAGGTATGCCGAGAGGTGTGCACAAGTTTTGTCGTTAGAAGTATAATTTAATTTGAACCATATTCAACAATTATTTAGTATACCTATATTTATTTATGACCATATTAACACACTCTTCCAAATAATCCACTTATTTATTTTGGTCAAAATAGATTTTTCTAACCTTAAAATACAAAATTAGATGATATTTTTTGTTCTAATACATTAACCTACCTTTGATACAGATATTCTTATTTCATAATAGAGTTTTTTTTAATAAATCCTGTTTAGTTAAAAGTTTTTTATGGAGAAATGTAGACCCAATGCACAAAAATATCACTTATATTGCACCTTACACTTTGGAATATCATTAAATGCAGTATTTATATTCCTAAATTCTTAAACCAACCATTGTTATTGTGATACTATAAAGATTTATACATTTTTAACGCCTAAACATAATATTATTTCTTTCGTTGACTATACTTTGACAGATACATAACCTGAAAAGCCTTGAATGCCAAATTTTCAAAAGACTGCGTTCCGCACGTGGTCACGTGGTGGGACTTTGAGGTGTGGAGCATAGTCGTTTCGTTGAATGTCGGGAAATTACGAGTGTTGTTTCAGCCCGCGACGAAGCGTAGACGAGGGAAGTTGGATGGGTTACCTGACCAACTATCTGCCGACGCAAGTGACGGACGTTTTCAACCAGGGCCGCGCCTTCGCGACCGCCCATCTGCCCATCTACGGCGTGCGAAACGTCATATCGATAGTAACGTAAGTTGAATCGTCGTTGAAGGTGAAAATTGGAAAATCACGCTTTAAACCGTTTAGAATCCAAAATCAGCTGAGGTTGCTGATCGCGACGGAAGATGGCGCAAAATTTCAAAATTTTGGAAATAATATTTTAAAATTTTTAATTCTTCAAAATAAATAGTGCAAAATAACTTTCTAAAGATTTTTAAGTTTTTGGAAATTTAGCAACTCCGCTAAAAATATAAATTTGACAACCTCGCAAAAAATTACCACCTTCTGGGCATTGTGGATATTTGTCAATACCGAAAAAAAATCTCAAAAAAAATTTTGAAAAATTAAAAATTTTGCCAAATTTTCAAACCATATTTTATTTGTAAGTTATAAGTTTTAAAAATTCTGAAATTCTAAATTTTGGAAATATTAGGTCTCTAAAAACTCTATTATTTTAAAAATTTTAATTGTTCAAAATAAATAGTGCAAAATAACTTTCTAAAGGTTTTGAAATCTTTTGGAAATTTGGCAACACCTCAAAAAAAAGTAAATTTGACAACGTCGCAAAAAGTTACCAGCTTCTGACTAAATTAAAAATTCTAAAAAACTTTGTAAATCATTTCCGCAAAGTTTTTGTTTTCTTCGGTGCTCAAGCAAAATATTTATCTGCATATAGAAAAAAAAATTCTCAACAAGTTTGAGCTCTTAATATAAATTTTAAGTACTTACTATTTAAATTTAAAGTTTTACCGTTTAAAATGCATGTAAAAAATATATATTTCTTTTCAAATTTCTAATGCTTACCCACCTTTGACAATATTGCAAATCGGTTTAATACACCTTATGGGGAATTTCACGCTCTTTAAAATTGCTTTTGAGTTTTTTTTTGTAACTCGCATTGGTTTACCAGTAGGAGTCGTCAAAGGACAGTTTTTGAAAAAAATCGTTTTTTTTTTAAATTTTTTTCTAACAAACCGCAAAAAGTAGGGAGAAAAAAGGGCTGAATCATAAAAAAAAGTTATCCAACCAATATTTAATGAATTTACAGCCATTTTTATAACTGAAAACGTAAGAAATTGATAATTACCAACTCATAATGTTATTATAATGTTATTTAGATTGATTTTTTCTATTTATTATCATTATATTTCCCTACACTAAGAAGTTTTTTAAAATTATTGATTTCTCACTTATAATGAATATGAAAACAGATAAATTCATAAAAAAACAATAAGAAATTTGTAACGTGGATTTTTACAATTTTTTAACATTTCTGTCATATAGCAAAAAAATATAAATGAAGATTATTTAATTTTTTGAAGCGAAATTTGAAATATGTTACAAAACCTTCTGTATATTCCGATTAAAGTTTTGTTGTTTTTTTATGAATTTATGTGTTGTTTTCATATTCATTATGAGTGAGATATCATAATAATTTTAAAAAAGTTCTTAGTATAGGGAAATATAATGATAATAAATGGAAAAAATCAATCTAAATAACATTATGGGTTGGTATTTATTAATTTCTTACGTTTTCAGTTGTAAAAATGGCAGTAAATTCATTAAATATTGGTTGGATAACTTTTTTTATAATTCAGCCCTTTTTCTCCCTACTTTTTGCGGTTTGTTAGAAAAAATTAAAAAAAACGATTTTTTTCAAAAACTGTCCTTTGACGACTCCTACTGGTGAACCAATGCGAGTTACAAAAAAACTCAAAAGCAATTTTAAAGAGCGTGAAATTCCCCATAAGGTGTATTAAACCGATTTGCAATATTGTCAAAGGTGGGTAAGCATTAGAAATTTGAAAATAAATATATATTTTTTACATGCATTTTAAACGGTAAAACTTTAAATTTAAATAGTAAGTGCTTAAAATTAATATTAAGAGCTCAAACTTGGTGAGAATGTTTTTTCCTATATGCAGATTAATATTTTGCTTGAGCACCGAAAAAAACAAAAACTTTGCGGAAATGAATCATCCTAATACCTAAGTCAAAAAACTTTATTCGCCGTTTAGAATCCAAAATCAGCTGAGGTTGCTGATCGCGACGGAAGATGGCGTTCTCTACGTCTACAACGTCGACAGCGCGGAGGGCGGGGACCTGACGCTCTACAAAAAGCATCGCATCGACGAGTTCGAAGCGGGGGCGGCGTCGGAAGTCGACGGCGCCCGATCCGAGCCGAAGAACATCGAAGCAGGAGGTAATAACTCACTTTGCTAGCGCTTGGTGTTTTTTGTTTTAACGCACAGGTCGACAAAATCGAACTTTCCGTTGCTGCAGGTTGGCAAAACGACTTTCCAGGGTAGTTTTGGCACGCCGAACACAAAAATGCTGAATCAGATCTTGTTTTCGACAATCGAGGATCCTGGATAATGTAGCTATGGGTTACCGACTAAAACCCCTCTCGGGTACCGTCAGTGTTACTTCGCGAGTTTCTTGCATTTTGTTGGCGTTGTTCTTCTCTTTCGTCTTCTTCTTTTGCTCTCATTATACTTTGAAGGTTGATTTGTGGGTTATAAAATAACCTTAAAATTGACATTTGACATCCCTGATAGAATAAGGTTTATTTTTTACAAAAGAGGAGTAAAATGATTGTTCTTACCACTTTTAGGTCTCTTTTAAGGCGAGTCTCTCTGTAAGAAACACAACGTTTAAAACGATTATTAATCTGTACAAACTCAAAGCACAAGAATTGTAAACAACAAAAATGGCCGCCATTAAATGATGTGCTGAAGTGTTGAAGTGATTTTTAGTATTTTTAGTGTGGATTGTGGGTGGTTCATTGTTTTCTTAAAAATGAATTGACACTGACATTTATTTGTTGTCATCAAATCTGTGTTTGTGGAAATTGTACTAAATTCTTTAATAAAATGGAAAAGGTGCAACTCTTGAGAAATTGCCATTTATTTAGAAATATGATACCAAGTCAAAGTTTTTAGAATTTAAAAATTTTGTAAAATGGAAAATTTTCAAACCATATTTTATTTGTAAGTTATAAGTTATAAAAATTCTGAAAAATTTGGAAAAAATTAGTAATTTTTGGAAATATTAGGTCTCGAAAAACTTTATTATTTCAATTTTTTTTAAAATAAAGTTCTAAAGGTTTTGAAGTCTTTTGGAAATTTGACATCGCCAAAAAATTTAAATTTGACAACGTCGCAAAAATTGTGAATTTGTAAGTTGTATTTTCCAATCATTTATACAATTAAGAAAGTGGCTCAGTCTTGAACTGTGCAGAAATTGGAACTCTTTCTCCACGGGTTGCTGTCGCTGGTTCATTGTTTTCTTAAAAATAAATTGACACTGACATTTGTCATCATTGACCCTGATATTTGTCATCATTGTCGAATCTGTGTTTGTGGGATTTGTACTTAATAAAATTGCCATTTCCATGAGCTGCATTACCAATGATCCTCAGTTAGAGCATTTGAACGGGAAAAATATATTTCTGCACTATCATTCACATTGTTTTTTGAAATCGGCGCACCAAAATTACCCTGTCGGCCAGTGTAATTATAAGATGACGTTTTTTTCGGTTTTAATCCAAAGATTTTTAGTACATAACAATAGTTAATTGTATAACTCCGAACTTTTTGAAGTCTTGCAACAATAAAAGGCATTTGAAAAAGTGAGATTGACTTATTTGGTCCTCTCGCGATAAAAGTGCCGACATTAACCCTCACATTTTGGTTCCTATCACTTTTTCTAAACAAAATTAATGTGTTGTTATATTTTAGTAAATAGAGATTCCGCAAGGACCTATTCTGGGGTTTATTAAACATTTGTTCAATTTTATTTATTTATTATTTGAAGACTTTGCGGTTAAAAGCTGTTAAGAGACGAAATTTTCTAAAAAAATAATTTTGTCACTTAACAGATTTTTCCATGAAGTCTTTTGCATGTTAAAAGGTGAAAGTAGTTTTTTACGAATGAAGCATCTCAGTGTGGAGATATTTTATTTTAAACTAATCGAAACCGGTAAGTATAGCAACTTTAGTAAACTAACAGTAGTTAGCGTTTTAAAACTAAAACACCTAAAGTAGTTTTTGATCGCTTAAAGTAAAATATTTCCATCGTATCGAAGATCGCTTTCGTTTTGCTTAATTATCCCCCAAAATTCGTCCTCCAAAAACCACACACACACACACCAAAATCCAAAAAGTAGCCGCCACAAATACCAAACCCGAAACCCATTGATTTTTTCTGTTGTTCCCCGCAAGGCTCTGCCAATCTAGGCAGCTACGCTGGCATCGTCAAGGGCAACCCAGCCGACCAAATGTCAGGTACGGGTCAGTATACAATAAATCATTTTTTGCAGGACCAAATTATCGTCGTCTCATTCTCGATTTGTTAGTTTTTGTATCTTGGTAAAACTTGCCTTAATAAATGTTAAAAAGTATGGATCTCTAAAAACGTGACCGCCTCACTTACCAGACTTGAAACCCATTGATTTAAAATTATGATACTACTACTACTATTTTAATGTACCTACATAATTTGGAAATTTTAAACAATTTTAAAAATGCAAAATTTTGGAAAATTTCAGAAATTTTGTCAAATTGTAAAAAAAGAAATTAGTAAAATTTTGTAAATTTTAAAAACTAACCAAAATGTTAGATGTTTTAATTTTAGATCTCAAAAAACTTGATTATTTCTATTTTTTTAAAATTTTTCAAAATAAATTTTGCAAAAAGATTTTTTTGGAAATTTGACAACACCGCAAAAAAACATAAAATGTAAATTCGACAACGTTGCAAAAAATGATTTAAAATCATGATACTAAGCCAGTTTTAAGAATTTTGGAAAATAGTAAAATTTTTTGAATTTATACTTTTTAAAAATAATAATTTACATAATTTAAAAATTTAATATTTAGGAAAATTTCAGAAATATTGGCAAATTGTAAAAAAAATTTATTACTTAAAAGTTTTAAGAAAATGGTAAAATTTTGTAAATTTTAAAAATTAAAAAAAAGTTCTGAAAAATTACCAGCTTCTGGGCATTTTCGAATTTTGGCAATACCAAAAGAGAAATATTAGAAGTTTTAAAAATTCTGAATAATTTTGGAAATTTTAAGTCTCGAAAAACTTAATTATTCCAAAAATTTTAATTTTTTAAAAATAAATAGTGTAAAATATCTTTCTAAAGATTTTGATTTTTTTTTAAATTTGGCAACGTCGCAAAAATTACCAGCTTCTTGGCAATTGCAAACTTGGCAATACCAAAAAAAATATAAAAAAATATTTGGCAAATTTTTAAGTTTTAAAAATTTGTAAATCTTGGAAATGATAGATCTCGATTTTTTTTTCAAAATAATTGTTTTTTTTTTTTTAAATGTCAATTTGACAACGTCACAAAAAATTACAGCAGTTTTATTTAACCTCACTTTTTTTTCAAGTTTAACTAAAGCAAACTTCAACCCGTGGTCGAAGTAAAATTTCGTCCACAAAAGTTACGAACTGAAATGTTGTGTGAAGTTTATGATACCAAGATCCAAAAATACAACTAAATTTTAACATTCCCCCAAACGATAATTTCGTTCTGTACTATTTTATTACATTTTATTTAATGACATAACTTTTACAAATTAAAAAATCGAATTTATATTTACTTACCTATACTATTTCATTGTACTTTACAGCATCTACAAACAAGCATTTTGTCGGTTGTCAAGTGACACAATTATTTATAAAAATAAAAATAAATATCACATATAATATACATAGATTGGTGGCGGTTCTTGTTGCATGTTTGGGAATAATTTATGTGATATTTATTTGCTGCTTTAATCCATGTATTCCATGTTTTCTTTAAAAGCTATTTTGCATTTAATAATGGCCAAAATAAAACGCAACCAAAGCGGTATATTTTATTATACATCTTTTACAATGAACTTAAAATGAAGCACACACAAAATATTTACCTCCATGGAGTCTTCATTTAACGCAACGTTCAGTAAGAGTCATCACAATGAACACTTTCGTATCACTGCATTAATTAAACGTTTAATGTGCAAACAGATAATTATTCAAAGTATGTTTATCGAGACTTACACGATAAACTATTTTAAGCCCGCTATAATGCATGCATTAATCTCGTAAATATATCCGGTTTTTATTTTAAAATCGCAATAGTCATAATATGCGTATTTTCTTAATTTTGCTTTGTAAGCGATTTGAATTATTTTAATTAGTAAACTTTGATACGATTGCATTTCGCACTAATTACTATTTTTTATGTTATGCTCTGTGTTGCTGCTAAACAATACTAAAACATATATTGTCTTGTGAAGGTTGTCATGTCATACAAAACTTTGAATATCAAATATCTTTTTTATTTTAAATAATTTTTAGGTGTTAATTACCGCATTTTAAACGCAAAATGGTTTTTTTATTGTAGAAAATGATATACAGGGTGTCGCCATTTTTTCTGACAAGTAGTTTTTGAGTTCTTTATGTTGTATGGTTGATTTTTTGCTGACTGAAATAAAACTAAATTGTCGAATAAAAATTTAATTGTTTTTTTCTGTTGTGTCGTAAAATATCTTATACAGCGTGTCCTAGGTCATAATCTAATACAGTTCATTTTTAATAACAGTTGCTATGGAAACAAATCGAAGTTACATTATGTTATATTAACTTCCAATGATTTTGCAGTTTTCATTGTTACCTGCATAAAAAAATTAGTTTCAATACAGATTTCTACAGGGTGTTATGTGATTAATGTCGATAAAAAAGCACCTGAAACTTTTTTTTCTAAATTGTAAAGACTAAAATTTATTTATATTAACCTTTATCCTGCCAAAAAGTACGCCACTGATTGACTAGTAACTTTGGGCTAATCTGGTTGACTATTTAATTTTTTATGTTATGGTTGGTAACAAGCAGCGTTTCAAACAAAATCTGGCAACTTTTATGACAGAATCTAGTGCATTTCTTTCAAATTTTAGGTTATGTGCTCAAATTGTAAATATCTTAACTAAGTGAAGTGCTTTTGGATTTATTTACAGTTGAATGTTTAACGTTTAACCTGTGAACTTGGCCTAATTTCATCTGAGTAAACAGAAAGAAAAAAACCGATGAAAAAATTAATTTTGTGGTTATGTTTTTAAAATAGTTATTAAATTTTCCAATCATTGCTTAAGCTAATAGCTGGATGAGTAAATAAATACAGAAGGGTATTAGAGCTTTAAGGGCATAAAACTTTTGTATTTATTGAGTTTTTATTTATTTATATCTATTTACTCACACAAGTGTGTAACCAGTGGCCTATCGCAAAAAATATAAAAAACTTCTAATGCATATTTTTCTTTACACCTTATGTCAAAAGTTATTCAGTATTTTAATATATTACATTAATTACATAACACCCTGTATAACCAATAAGTAAAAGCATCCTAAAATCGCCATTTTTGGGACACCCTGTATAAAAAATGATAATAAAAATTAATTTTTATTTCAGTTTTCACTCTTTGGTGTAATTTTAAATGTTTATAGCTTCGATATAATTAAAATGTTAGGCTTAATATGGCTTCTCTTAAACTAGCAACATTTCAAATGTCTTTATACAGTACGTTCCAAATTAACTTGTCGATGTTAGTTTGGACGTACGCGTGCACTTTGTCCATTTCGTCGAAGCTGATCAAAATTAACGAAACTGTTTTCTTAGAGTCGGATAGATTCCGCGAGATGGCGGCGGCGACGGAGTCCCCGCCCAGGGGGGCGTTTCAGTTCAGCGACGACCAGGAATACCCGCCGCTGACGCAGAACGCGGACTGAGGACCGCGCTGTCCCAGCCGCGGTCGGGTTCAGCTCATGTGCGTCGCGGTGTTTTTCATACATGTCGTCGTTAGAGCTATGGAGGACGCCGTCCTCTACCTCGTCAGTTTTTTCGCTTGAACTGACCAAAAAAAAAATTAAAAATGCTTTTATGTGTGAACTTTTTTGTGATAAAAAAAAACCGGCATTAACTTAACAAAAAAACATGTAAAATCTTGGAAAATACAAAAACTACTGACGAAATCATATCATTTATAGTTCTTAGTAAAATTACCCTGACTATTTGAATTTCGGTTGATTTATTATTTTAATGTTTATTACACATAAAAAACACTTAAAATTAATAAGGCTGAAATCCACGTTTGTAAAATTTAGTTCAATTATTATTGTAAATATTTCAAAATTCTTAGGGGTAACTAATGTAAGTATAGAGTGGCAGAACATTACTATTATAACTAGTTTAGATATGTGTAAGCTGTTAAAAAAATAATGTTTTTCCTTAAAGTAGAGGAAAAACACTATAATAAAATAACAACCCGTAATTTTCAACTGCAATATTTATTAGTCAGTTTGTATCCCTTATTTTTTGCCATGAGGGTTGCCTAATATCTTTGCAGTAATTTATTGAAGTGTAAATTTATTTTCGCGCAAATTGTGCTTTGTACATAACTTTTAGACATAAGGTGACAAAAAGCAGTACCTAGTAGAATGTTTGTCTTAATTTTTATTTTAGAATTGCTACTTTTTGTAACGACCGCTAGGTATATAGGAAATATTATGTCTATTACCAATGAATGGAAAAGAATGTTAAATATATTACTTTTATTGTACAACATTGTTTTATTTTTTAACAGATCCTCCTTACCAGTTACATTAAAATGGGTAGTTCCTTACCTACCATTGTGGCAATCTATACTTTTTACAAGACATATAAATCGTACGGGCAAGCAGCCGGGAGAAAGGAAGGAAGGCAATTTATAAATCAGGCTTTACCGGTATTTTGAAAACCTAATCTTAGAAATTCAATAATACTTGTTGCTAAATAAAAACTGCCAATTCTACCTGTGTAGCGTACACTACACATACATAGGTACATACAATGTTTTAATAAAAAAGAAACATTTTGATCTAATGCTAATTTTTTATCCATTGAAAAATAAATAATATTTAAATTTTAGCCAATGAAAATTTTATCCAACGAAAATTTTATCCAGTGGAAATTTTATCCAATGAGAATTTTATCTAATGGAAATTTTATCCAATGAGAATTTTATCTAATGGAAATTTTATCCAATGAGAATTTTATCCAATGAGAATTTTATCTAATGGAAATTTGATCCAATGAGAACTTTATCCAATGAGAATTTTATCTAATGGAAATTTTATCCAATGAGAATTTTAGCTAATGAGAATTTTATCCAATGGAAATTTGATCCAATGAGAATTTTATCTAATGGAAATTTTATCCAATGAGAATTTTATCCAATGATAATTTTATCTAATGGAAATTTTATCTAATGAGAATTTTATCTAATGGAAATTTTATCCAATGAGAATTTTATCCAATGAGAATTTTATCCAATGAGAATTTTATCCAATGAGAATTTTATCTAATGGAAATTTTATCCATTATTATTATTTTTTTTAATTTGCGTATTTGTACTCTCTGGAGCCAGTACTTAGGGTTAAGTTTTTTTTATAAGACTGATCTCACTAAATTTTATTGTTTGTTTTTTGTTGTTATTGAATCGTATATGTGAGTATCCCATTTTTATATCGGCAATTTTGTAAATAAATGTTTTAGCTTTTAAGGAAACTGTACATACTTTTAAACATTTATAATAATCGACGATTAAATGTCTGTAATTGTATTTCAACTGGTGTTTTATTTGTATAAATTTCCACGTCACCCGGCAAGTATAATAATTATTCTGCCACGCGTTGACATTTTTTAAAACCATTATAAACTAAAAAAAAAAACAAAGTATCAAAGCAATCTTAACCCAAATTGCAAAACTCAAAAACATAAATTCGTTTTTTAAAACTTTATAATAAACGTATAGGTTAAAACAGCATATAAACAAAACAAGTGTCAACTATTTTTGTTGTCAACTTAGTAAGCATTCCGTAAGCATTGTGGCAATCTATACTTTTTACAAGACATATAAATCGTACGGGCAAAGCAGCCGGGAGAAAGGAAGGAAGGCAATTTATAAATCAGGCTTTACCGGTATTTTGAAAACCTAATCTTAGAAACTCAATAATACTTGTTGCTAAATAAAAACTGCCAATTCTACCTGTGTAGCGTACACTACACATACATAGGTACATACAATGTTTTAATAAAAAAGAAACATTTTTATCTAATGCTAATTTTTTATCCATTGAAAAATAAATAATATTTAAATTTTATCCAGTGGAAATTTTATCTAATGGAAATTTTATCCAATGAGAATTTTATCTAATGGAAATTTTATTCAATGAGAATTTTATCTAATGGAAATTTTATCCAATGAGAATTTTATCTAATGGAAATTTGATCCAATGAGAACTTTATCCAATGAGAATTTTATCTAATGGAAATTTTATCCAATGAGAATTTTATCCAAGGAGAATTTTATCTAATGGAAATTTTATCTAATGGAAATTTTATCCAATGAGAATTTTATCCAATGAGAATTTTATCTAATGGAAATTTTATCCAATGAGAATTTTATCCAATGAGAATTTTATCTAATGGAAATTTTATCCAATGAGAATTTTATCCAATGAGAATTTAAATACCGGCCTTCCTTCCTTTCTCCCGGCTGCTTGCCCGTACGATTTATATGTCTTGTAAAAAGTATAGATTGCCACAATGCTTACGGAATGCTTACTAAGCATGCGAGTTGACAACAAAAATAGTTGACACTTGTTTTGTTTATATGCTGTTTTAACCTATACGTTTATTTTAAAGTTTTAAAAAACGAATTTATGTTTTTGAGTTTTGCAATTTGGGTTAAGATTGCTTTGATACTTTGTTTTTATTTTAGTTTATAATGGTTTTAAAAAATGTCAACGCGTGGCAGAATAATTATTATACTTGCCGGGTGACGTGGAAATTTATACAAATAAAACACCAGTTGAAATACAATTACAAACATTTAATCGTCGATTATTAGAAATGTTTAAAAGTATGTACAGTTTCCTTAAAAGCTAAAACATTTATTTACAAAATTGCCGATATAAAAATGGGATACTCACATATACGATTCAATAACAACAAAAAACAAACAATAAAATTTAGTGAGATCAGTCTTATAAAAAAACTTAACCCTAAGTACTGGCTCCAGAGAGTACAAATACGCAAATTAAAAAAAAATGACTAGGTCAGAGCTTACAGATACGTGGTGTACGTTTCCAGTTTTTTAACACTCACTGTATCCACTATGAGATACCGTTACACCATCGTCACGTTCCGCCGCTTCTTCTCGCCGCTGTTCACCGAGGTCATGGAACCTTGCAGCGAAGAGTTGAAGGGCGCCATGTCGTTCCTCTGCATGGTCTGGTAGATGGGGTGCGATTGCGGCGGAGCGGTGTGCACCCCGTAAATGCTGTAGTTCACGGGGTATCCGTTGGAGTTGAAGGCGGGTAGCGGGGGCACCGGAGGGGGGATGTGCCCTTGGGGGTACTCCATGTTGTGACCGTTGAGACTCATGTGGTCCATGGTCTGCCCGTTGATGGACATGTGGTCCACTTGCGAGCCGTTCATCATCATCTGTTCGTCGTTCATCATGTTTTCCAGCGGGCTGTTCCTCCTTTCGTGCTCGTGCAGCAGCTGCGAGGCGCTCCAAGAGTTGAACGGGGAGAGCGTAGGTTGCGGGTTTCTGTTGTTGGAGATAACGCTTACACCGCCGTAGTTGTGCGGCATCTCCCTCTGTTGCTGGATGATTTGTTGCTGCTTCAACTCCTCAATGAGTTGTTGTTCTTGCTGATTCACCAAGGAGTAGCGTTTTTTGGTCTCATCCTCGTAGGCGTAGTTGTTCACCGGGACTCCGACTTGATGTGGATCGGGAATGTCATTCGCAGCGGTGTAACTGGGCGCCATATTTGCACTATTCTGTGGGCTATTAGGTACGATGGTGATGTTGGAGTTCAACTTGTTGTTTTTCATGTCTTTGCTGGCTTTGTGGCTTCCTCTGTCTCTACGCTTGACCACGCAGAAGTAGCAGTACACAATCAGCAGCACCACCAACAGTATGAACCCGATGGATACGGGAAGAATCAGTTCGAGGCCTATGTTCATCGTTTTCGCGATGCTCGGTCCTGCTTGATCCACACCTACAGAAGGCACGTTGTTGGGCCAGAAAGATTGGTCGTTTGAGGAGTACGTAGGGGCCACAGTTGGCGGTGGAGGAGGAGACGGCACCAAAACTCTAACCCAGTTGGAAATGGGTCCAGCTAAGTCACCTTTTTGGTAAGCCTTGATGGCGAAATACACAGGTTTATCCAACATCTCTTTATTTTGGCTCATATCCAGGTTGAAGGTGGTTTCAGAGCCAGCTGATAGAGGGAGCGGTTGCGATCTCTCCCACACCATCGCGTTGGTTTCGAAGTTCTCCGTGACGTCCAACACAGACTGGGCGTATTTAATTTCGTATCTGGACACGGTGTTTCCAGCCATATCGGGAGACGTCCACGACAGTCTCGCTTTCATATCCTCGGGAATCACCTCCACCTTCAAATCACCAACTCTCCCCGCGGAAACTTGACTGGCAGACAAAATTTCGTCGGAGGTGATCATGATGGTCACCTTCGGTAAAATTCTTTGGAACGGAGAAATCGGTTGAACTCCATTTGACGAAATGACACTGCCGCAACAGTGTTTAACTCCTGTAAAAAAAATTAATTTAGAATTTTGAATGGTTGGTAAAAAAAACTCGTCTGTCTTACCTTGAGTGTTTGAAGAGCTGGACCAAGTGTAAGCAGTGTTGCCGTTATCCGAGATGGAAACTTCGAAGTTGTAAACCCCATGCCCCCATTCGGCAGCGCTGAAGTACTTGGTGTACACACCGTCACCTTTGGTGATGTCGGGATCCCCTGAACCGGTATCCAACAATTCGAACTTGTACTTGTGCGGCAACGATCCGTTGATCTCGGATTTCGTCACGGTAACCTCAACTTTAGCGCCTAGGACGGGAAGAGCGCCGTATTTGACTTCAGCGAGGAGGATCAGAGGGTCGCCGGGTTTGTTCCTGTGCGTCCTGAAGTTGGTTGCGATTACTGGAAGTTCCGGTGATTTGGGACTTGCGGTGACTTGTAGGAAGTGCGGCTGGGGGTTGCCTTGGTACGGTTCCACGGTGTAAGTCCAGGTGCCGGTTTCGGATATGTTGGCGTTGAGTGTGATCATCTTGAAGTCCAGGAACTTATCGTTCCTCGTGGTGTAGGTGACTTGGCTTGGACTGGTGAGTTTCAGGCTTTTTATGAGAGGCGTTACGGTGTTGTGGGTGAAGAATGTGAACTTCGCGGGTTCCCCCATGTTGGGTTCCAGCATGAAACTGCCGGTAACGGAGGTTCTTCCATCATCAGTGATCTCCCTTCTGTGGATTTCCACCGGGAGATCCGATGGAGGGCCGGAGTAGAAGTTCTTGACAACGTTAAATAGAACGTTGTGCAGTTCGAAGTATGTTGTAAGAAGAGTAGTGTCTACATTCAACTTTTTCTCGAACACAGCGAAATCAACCCCGTGGGTCTCATCGGAGAGTCTTCTCAAAGTGTGCTCTCTAACGATGTTGGGGTAGTTTATGGTGGCAATCCTGATCTGACTCTTCACCGCGTCTTTGATGACTTTGTTCATGTTCTCGTCGCTTTGCATTCCAGGCGCTATCACCACTATGACGTTAGTCGCTGGTCCTCTAGCTTTACTTCTATCGTTTAACATGGTCGAGGCTTCTTTGATGGCGCAAGATAGGCAACTGGGTTGCATGGATTCGTTCGGCGTGTATGGTATGGAAGAATGAAATCTATCGCGGTTCTCGTAGCCTTCGCGTGTCGCCCTGTTGACCGTGGAAATGTTCAGGGCTCTGATCGGGTGGGGGTCTGTCAGAACGAGACCGATTTCGGAGTTATCAGGCAGGACGTAAGGAGTCCACTGCCTCATGGCTAAACGCAGGTAGTTCCAGGATTCCCTCTGTTGCATATCCTTGGTGTTTTCGATGACGAAAACGTACCTAGTCGTGTTTTGTCTCTTGTATATAACTCTTGGGGTTGTGTCGGTGATTTGATTGCTGTTCACGTTGTTAATGTTGTCTTTTAAGTCGAAATCGGGATGCTTCATCACGATTTCCAGAACGCTACGTCTATCGCAAAGTAAGTTGTGCTTAGTCGGCGCGTATCTGTCGTGATTGCCATCGTCACAGAACATGGAAACAGAGGAAGCTTCAGCGGCGAACATAATGGAACTTCTCGCTTTAGGGTCCACCATTTGCGTTGCGTTATAGGTGGCGTCTCCTGGATTGGGGGAACACAAACCGTTGTCTTTGATGGGCAAATCAGAGCAACCCGTCACTTTGGCTTGTTTTGTTTGGTCGTCGTAGTAACACATGGGGTAGATGGGGTCGTTGTAGTAACCCTGCTCCTCGAAGACCCCGTAGCGGTACATAGCGAACTCTTTGATCAGGGAACGACCTATAAAAACTTATATTAATGCCAATTCTTGGGGAATGTTAAACAAATGTTAATATTTGTTTATCAATGAATCGTCTTACCTAAAGTGTTATCCCTCTGCAGCAAGGTTTCGTAGCCCAAATAAATCTGATCGCCAGGTTGGCCGCAACCGAGCGACTGCTGAGTCCATATTCTTTCTCGTGGAGCCACGCTTGGGCCCACGGTGACGTCAGAGGTTTCCCCGCTGGCCGACATGACAGCTGACGGGACGCAGTTGTCGGGCCAAGATGGCGGAAGCAGAACAGTTGCCGATCGCAAGAAAGCGCGGCTGTCCAAGGCGGAAAACAGGTACTGCGACGCACTTGAAAGGGTTGACTGAAAAACGATATCGAGATATTAATTTACAGGTCTTGTGCTACTAAGTCTTTTATTCAATGAAATGATTAAATAATAAAAATCTGAGGCTTAGTAATTATTCATAGAGGTGTGTCGTGGGTAATTATTAGAGAAAAATCCTTCGAATAATTACAGTAAATCAAATTATTAGTGGCTAGCTAAGTCAATTTTAAGCGTCTGCGGAGTACCGTGAGAACTCTACCGTAATCGTGACCCGAAGAGTGAAAAAATTATCGAGCATACATTCGAAGAGAGGTAAATGTAAATATACATGCATCTTCTCTAACCAATTATACATACATATATGCTGCGCTGTAACCTTTCCTTTTTACGTTTCGTAAAAGGTCGCTATGCCACTTTCAAATTTATTCCAAATACATACTGTGTTTTACCTATATATATTAAGGTAATTCAAAAAAATTTATATAGAATATACCACCTACTTTTTTCATATTTAATCATATGACCTATAAACATCATAGCACCTTTCAAGATGATTTCATAGATAGATAACATTTTTATTAATACCAAGATGGCTTAGGTTAACAATTGAATATTCACAGCCGATTGGCTGATGAATGCAGTAAACTATTGAGTGTCTTCTTCTTACCAAACGTTTTTTGTTGTTGTAGCAAGCTAACCGTTACTCGAAGATGTCGAGACATCGGGTCAAAGGTTTTCCTTATAAATTACCAGTATTTTTTGCCAACAAAAACATCGTACTCATTAAGATTCAATAAACACCTGAATGAATAAATACTATATTTATTCATCATGGCAATTTGTCACGTTTTTTTCCAACGCCCGATGAATATAATGTCTAAAAAATAACTCAACAATGTGTAATGAAATATTTGTATTCACTCAGGATGGTAGTGCGGTGGGTGTGACTGTTTCCTCTAGAAAATTACCCAAGTTTTTGTTCCATTTGAGAGATTTTTATCGTTTGAAAAGTAACTGAAAGAACACGAATAAAAATAAACATTATTATTTGATTTTATTTTAAATTTGCTGATCAATTTTAATTGTTTAACTTAGAGATGAGATAAAAACTTCGTGGGAAGGTACTACAACTTTGTATGGCCGTGCCCATTTTTAACGCAGGTGCTAACCAAAAGCAAACATATCCCCGATGTGTCGCTAATTGGTAGAATTTCGTTGTTGGGAAAAATTTCGTGTTCTCATCGCCTGTTGGGGTCTCTTCTTTTGATTACGATACATTGTGTAAAACATTTATAACAAATCTGTGGCATCTCCATAGTTTCTAATGTATTTATAATTAGTTAACGGTTTTTATAAACATACTTATTTTTATATTTAAAACCACCTATAAAATTCAAAACGAGTTTTCGTCTAATGAATTGTTAAATTCACACTTAAAATGGTAATTTTACGTTCGGACACGCTAATAAATTATTAATATATCGTCTTAGAGACGCTTTCTTGTAAGATTTTCTATAGATTTTTATTATTGAAAATAGTTTTAAACCATTACAAATTAAATTGTTATTGACCTATACTTTCAAACCACCATAATATTATTTTTATATGTACATTTACCAATTACAAATCATAGCCTTCATTGATTTTTAAATTATAGTTATATACGTAACTTTTAACATTTTTCAATCAAAGATTGTTTATTTTAACGTACATACACCAATAATATTGGTTGCACATAAAAATGTGATATATAAAAGTTGTAGATCTTTTAATTATCTACAAAAAATGTAGATTGCATTTTTACGTCAAATTAACCGTTACGGATATATCGCAGTTTGAAGTGTGGTTATTGATTGTTTGATAATAAAAACTATTACTCATATATACACTGTTAATGCAAAATTATTTAATCGTGACTACACTACAATTATTTCTAAATATAATTGTATCTTTATTAATTATGACATTTAATGTGATGCTAAGTATTTTTTTTATCAAGAAATCAATATTAAATTATATTATAAAAGTTCCTTTTGTTATGACACGGTTTGGTGACCAATTTAAGTACAGTTACTGTAAATACAGGTCCGACTTCAAACTACATTATTTTATTATGTCATCCTATAAATAAAAACTGATAATTATGCCTTGAAAGAAAAAAATAACTGAAATGGTAATATTTTTAAAGATGTCATCCAATAATTCATAAAAAAAATAACAAATATTTAAAAAAATAGTAAATAATTATTTGCAAAACACGTAAAAAGCAACCAACATTACATCCACGAGAAATTTAAGTTGCCGATTTTTCTTAGTACAAAATGCTGAGTCCATCCCTGCTTGTAATAACTGCGGCACCCAACAGAAGCGGCAACGTTATAATATAAACTCGAAATTATTATTAAATTACTTTCTGCGGTGATTTTTATAACTTTGCTAAATTCGCTGCGGTTGCTTTAAACTGTCGATGCAATTTTCGTTATGTGATCGCCGAACACGATTTCAATTCTATTAGGAGAGTTTTAAAAATATAGGAAAATTAGTTTAGACCAATCCCCTTTATTTTAAAATAAAGAATAATAAAAACGCATAAATTAATTAATGATTTTAAATTTAAATATTACCAGCGTTTCTAGCTGTGACTTTTGACCCGAACTTGTGCCACATACAGGAACTCGTTTCTTAGAAGATTTAAGCATATTCTTCACCGAAGAAGATAAAGACTTCGTCGCTTATACGATTTATTAGAGGCTGTATCTCGAATTAAACGTTTTTAACAAGAAATTCTCTCTTTGTTAATTATAAAGTAAAATTATTACCTTGTTCTCGGTATTAACGGAATATACGTTATAGTGGGCATAATTTAATTAAATTTTATATACCTAAACGCTTGATATTTGAGACCCAAGCACTCTGCAAAGTAAAATTAAAAAAGCACTGAAGTTCAACAAGTGCATATAGGGGAAAACGTTTATAAGATGGTGTCGGCTCGAATTTCAATTAAGTTGAGTTTTTTACGTCGTTCGTTAATAAAATTAATTTTTTAATTTATTACTAAGAGGTCTCGTCTTATTTCAGTTTTGTATGTAACACAAAAAATCTCAACACAGCCCCAATATTGGTTGCACATAAAAATGTGATATATGAAAATTGTAGATCTTTAAATTATCTACAAAAATTGTATAAAGCATTTTTTCGTAAAATTAACCGTTACGGATGTATCGCATATTGAAGTGTTCGCGACATATTGGTGCCGTGACCAGGATATAATATAAAGTTGGTCGCACATAAAAATGTGATATATGAAAATTGTAGATCTTTAAATTATCTACAAAAAATGTATATTGCATTTTTACGTAGAATCAACCGTTACGGATATATCGCAGTTATTATTTTTTAGCATCGTTCATTTAATTTATTTGTTAGGTTTTGTCAAGGCAATTACGTGGGATGAAATGAATTATGATACCCATCACGATTGTTAAAAATAAAAAATCATCAGCATATATTTTGTCGAACAAAAGTGGGCACGTAATAGAACCTTGTGGGCCTTCCGAATCACATTTGTTATAACAAATAATACTGTACAATTGTTGCAACATTTCGTCAAACTTTTCGGCTGACTGACGCATAACAGTTCTCTAATTGATTAAAGAAGCCTTAAAGCGATTTGATACAGCTGCATGGCATTCTATATTTACTTATCGATTTTGGAATAAAATTTATTCGCCAGCAAATTTATTACCCATTCTACCTGTACGACGTTTTGTGGACTCAGGTGATTTTGAACAATGCCAAAACATACGTGGCATCGAATTTCTCCGCATTCAGGTAATTTCTTTAGAATTTCTGTGGATATTCCCACAGATAAGTCTTTGAGCTGTTTGAAATCCGATTTGATGAATGTCTTACATGACTTATAAATATTCATCCGGCCAATACAAGTAATCAATTACTGCGATATAAAAATTTGAATCTCCGAATCATTTAATTTTTACAAGAGTAGAAGTCGTGACGTGACGTCACGTTCTCGGTAACGTCTTCTGCTCTCGATTTCTTGAGATCCAATTCGCAGACAAGCCTTTGCAGTCTTTGTTCCAAATGGCAAAGGTTCGAATTTAAATATTTATAAAGACTGCTTAACAATCGTGTGATCTTTGGTCTACCCCTTGAAGATGCCATAAATTCGAGTCCTATAAAAAATAATCGTGTTCGTGAACGTTTAAAACCATAGGAGATTGGACATTTAATTTAAATCTTCTTCGCGGGAGGCACGAGCCTCAGATATGCACCCCTATTGTCTCACAGCTAGACTCATCGAAAAGACCAAAAGGGATGCTCTTTGATATTTAAATTCATTTCCACAGTCGTATATGCAAATTTCACGACTTTCCCTAAATTTAATTGAGCCAAGATTATCACATGAAAAGACCCTTTAGAAGATAATTAAGTGGAGCTTTGCATTTATAACCAGGAGTCAAATGTTTTAAATAAATGTGCAACCTTTGTCTAGTCGAGTTGATTAATTTTAGGACCACATAAAAGAAATGAACAAAATTACACGTCAAAAGTGTTCCCATACCTTCAAACCACAATCAAACGAAATTACATCAAATTATACAATTATTGTGGATCTTCCATTCCAAAATGGTAATTTCCTCTACAAGGTGTAACTGTTAAAATTCATTGAGTTATTATAATTATTATATTTTGAATAAATGCAAGCGAAAGGTAAATAGCATTCTTTGATATTTACTGGAAACTGCAGAGATGTGCAATAAATGTCTTCTCTTCACCTTATTGGGACTGAAAGTAGGTTACAGTTAAATGTTATGGTATTCTCGCAACTAATATTGTTTCTTGTCTGAAAGTGTTTAGGTCTCTCTTCTTATTTCTAGGCATATGAACCACGAAAACCTAATATCGGTCGCACATAAAAATGTGATATACGAAAATTGTGAATCTTTTAATTATCTACAAAAAATGTAAATTACATTTTTGCGTAAAATTAACCGTTACGGATATATCGCAGTTTAAAGTGTTCGCCATATATTGGTGCCATGACCAGGATATTAATATAAAATTGGTCGCACACAAAAATTTTATATATAAAAATTGTAGATATTTTAATTATCTACCAAACATTTTACGTAAAATAAGGTGTTTTTGTAGAGAATTTAAGTTATATTGATTAAATTATAAATAAAATTATTGATCTAACAATCTATCTGTTGATTAGTAACACACTTGCCCTGCTTATTATGCACAGGGTGTTTAATTAAACTACGTCTCATATCAATCACCTCAACTAATTTCAAGCCTTTTAAAAGTTAAATCATATGTTAATAACGTGTCACATCACACATAAGTTAAGCCTTTGTTGGAGCGTAATAGATTTTTGATTAATTTTGTTTATATTGTGTGTAGTGTTTTCGGTTTTAATTGGGTGCTGTCATGATGTTAATCGATATTTAATGAAAGAAGTGTTAAATTTAAAGAGATATCAACAGTGGATTGGACAGGGAACTTATTACGATGATTCACATTTAAGTGATTACCTACTGTTATCGTTATAGGTTTGCAATTGTTTTAAACAATGCATACACCTACGTAATTTTTTATAGCCTGCAGAAAAATGACGATACCTCACGTAAACACATTTATAATAATTATACATAAAGTGGCCTTGTAATATAAAATTCCTAGAGATGATATTTAGAATGTATTTTCAAGGATTTAATCATCTTGCGTTGTTTTTTTATTAGAAAATTTATTATACTAGGAAACAATTTACCGACATGATTCAAAAGAGGGTTGTGATAAAAATATTGCTAATAAAAAATCTGTAATGGACTTCTCAAAACCATTAAGCAAGCAGACATTTAAAAGATAAGTAACAACTCAAAGAATCTTTATCAAAAAACAAATTTTCAAAAGGAATTTTAAAAGCAAACGTTGAAATCTTATCAGAAGTTTTGTAAGCTGTACAAATCTCTTGGGAATATAAAGACTAATTGGTGTTCAAGTTCAGTGACTGTTACCGATTATAACTTAAAATATAATCATAATTACCTCTAGATTGGAAATTATGTTTCTGCAGTCTTCAGTTGGCACCGTCTCTTCCAGTTTGATGACCAAATTGTCGTAAGCCCCATTTTTCAGTTCCAAAGTAGCAACGAAGGCCAACAATTGCAAAAAAATCGCGCCTCTTAGATCCATGATTGCCTTCTTTCAAAAAACCACGAGAAAAAGTTTTAAAACATGGTCCTTATATTACAACTGTATCAGTCACTATAAACACAGTAGGCACTAACCACACGCAAAAAACACTTGACAATCAATGATCGTGTGTGTACACTATACGGTTACTTGGCAACACGATGTTAGCAACAACATTCAAATCAAATCGCAGTTGACTACGTCGCATGAGGTTTCAGAGCATAGATTAGATAAAGTGTTTCAGAGCGAACTGAACTGAAACGGAAAAGCGCGTTGCCGAGTTCAGTTGTTTCCACCCCCACTCTCTGAAAGATGCACCGGTATGGCACTGTGTAATGGGTAATCGCGGTAGCCGTGACTCGAGGCTCTTTTTACCCCCACCGCCCTTGACGCGGCGGCGGGTTGCATAACTTACGGTCCGAGTGCATTGCACGCTAGATTTTATCGCGTTGTTTGTGTTTACCTAGTTGGGTGACGATTTTTTTCGTCAAAATTTAGCAAATGTTTAATATTGATATTTTCAGGCTAAAATGCGAACTGAGTTTATGATAATAATGCTTTAAGATATCAAATCAACCTTTATTTTATCTTAAGTGAATCATTTTTTTTACCTTTAGCATTTTTGTTATGTCTATCTTGAGTTTTATCAACGATACTTATGTTATGTCTCGGTGAAACTAAATACTAGTGGCCTTGGAATTTTTCTATATTGTTAACAAATTTTTATACAGCGTCCGTATTAGGAAGTCTCATGTCATAGAGTTCTTTATGCTATTTTATCTATTTTGCAAAAAATAATTAATTTTATACCTATAGGTATACCTCATATTTAATTTGGTCGAATTTTACTTTAGATGGTATCACAGTCATTGGTTTGACAGTTAATGTCAAAATCGATTCGCCATGCCGTCCTTAATTTACTTATTTACAATAAGCGGCTGTTAATATTAAAGAAGAAAAAAAGGATTTTCTTTGGTGTTAAACAAAATTTATTGCCAGAAAAGTCTCGTAAGTACTAGAAAAATCATAAAAATATTACCTATAACCAATATGCAAAATATTATTTTACTAGTATGCTGTTTAAAGTATAGCCAACCTACAAAATCAAAATTTTGGGTGGGTTACAGCACCAAAAACGGTGTTATAATGAAGTCATTATGAACGCAAAATATATAAAAAAACTTACTTAAATTGACTAAAAAGTAAAAGTTTCATTCTTGAGTAAATTTCGAGCCCATAACTATTATAAATAAATAAAAATTACACTAATGGACAAAAAATTTGCTTTTTTACTTTTTTATGGGATGATACTAGGTATGACAAGTAATA
Organism: Brassicogethes aeneus; assembly: GCA_921294245.1. Lineage (NCBI taxonomy): Eukaryota > Metazoa > Arthropoda > Insecta > Coleoptera > Nitidulidae > Brassicogethes > Brassicogethes aeneus. The sequence continues at coordinate 1,557,445 of OV121140.1, forward strand.
CATCATTTGACTATTCGGTTTTTAAATTTGGTCAAAAAAAAAACCGAATGATTGAATGTCAAAAAAAAATAATTGTGTCGACCAGTGTAATTAGCCCAACCTACAAAAAATGTTTGATATTAAATCGAAACCAATCAAATATAATTTCTTGAATTACCACACCACTTTATTAGCGAAAAAAACCTCAAAGGCGATCTCCTTTTGTTTAATTAAAAGAGCCAGCAAATGGTTTCGTTAATTTTGTTATTCTCATTCTTTTTAACAAAGAAGTTACTTTTATAGATGGGCAATTTAATATAATTAATAATTATGTTCCGAATAAGTTCTGATGGTAATTGATAATTTGGTCCACTTAAATATATACAGGGTGATGTATGCCACATTTTTGTTGCATTTTAATTTTAAATCGTCGTGTAACGACTCGTGTTGCATCATGTGAAATTTATTGTTTGTTTACTGCGTATAAAGAAATTGTTTGTTTGATTTTTAATATTTATTGAAACTTTGTTGATTTAATAGAAAAAGGATAAACATTTCTAGAAAAGAAATTCATCAAGTAGTAAATAATTAAGATTGCCAAATCGGTAACTTTTAATTAATTATGAACTTAACATAAAAAGTGCAATTAAATTTAAAATAAACTGTTAACTGCTTGCCCACTTAAAATTTAAAAAGTTAATTGCAATAGTAAAACAAATTATATACAGATACAAATAAAAGTAAATTTGTAATGCAGATGTTAAATTTCTCGTGCGTTGCGACAAAAAACGTTGACAAATGTGCCTCAGCATCTTGAAAGGGACCGATGTGTTTGAACCATGTAACACAATAAAAAATTATATAATTAGCCCACCTGACACAAGATGAAAGGGTGGATAAGGACCTTAAAAGAACTTGAAAAGAACCAGATACGTTATGGGAGGATAGAACAGACTAAAACTATTTTATTAAAAAAAAACTGTACAAATGTGGATTTTATTTTTTAGTTATTTATTTATGGTAATTTACCTTGTATTTAATGAACCACTGTTAAAGTAGGACTTTTAATTATTTTTGCAACCATGTAATGTTAGATTAGTAGCTGTGGAAAGCAATTATCCTTTAATTATAAATTTAACATTTCATTACAGCTTAGTCATTGAATTGTTTATTTAGATCTATCTATCTTTGCCGGTTTACATTTTAGGAAAAACCGTTCCAAAGTACTTTAGGTCTTCAGATGAACCCAGTTGGTTTATTTAGTCATCTAGAAATATATGGTCTAAGGATTATCTATCTATAGACAAATAGTCTAATGATACACAGTGTTATTGTTCGATAAAAACTTGTTGGCAAATAAGCATATTAGTATTCCATAAATTATATATAAATGCGTCAAGCTACAAGTCTTTAAAACTGTATGAAAAGAAATAAAATAAAAATCCTGCATGATCCATCTAGAATACCAACGTTATGGTTTTCGAAAGAAATGCAGCACAATCGTCGTAAAATTTAATCGAGTGTTTTTTATAGTTTATTTCCTATAGGTTTTAGGACGGGTCACCCATTTCAATTAGGAATGTCGTAGATAAAAAGAGGAACCTATTTCGAACACTTTAACGGACATTATCTTGATCCAATCGTCAGTTAAATGGTTAATTGTTTGATTTTTTGGTTGATAAAATATCATTGCCAATGATTCATTGGACAAATTATGTGACACAACCCAATAAACAATTTGTACTACATATGGTAACGATAAATCATATAAAGGTTATATAAGATTTGTCAAATTGTATAAGATTGAAATTGCCATTTACCTTACTAGTTTTATAATGGTCATATACGGTTACTGTAAACTCTAGGTATATAAGTAGGTTATAGAATTGTTTCTACAAACTTTTATATCACCTTTAGTAACCGTTACCAGTAGGTTTATAAAGGAGTTTTATAAAGTTTTCGGTTACATGTTTTATAAAACTATTAAGCATGGTATTAGCATTCGACGCAATGCTTTTTCATAATTTCAATTAAAATTTGCTTGAGAAGAAAAAATTTAGCATAAAATATATAATATATTAGATGGTTGCCTATCAAAAGTTTTATAATATTATGACAGTTACTACAATGTATATAAGAATTTAAAAATTATATAATAACACTTTAAGTAACTTAGATAGTCCTATAAAACTGAACTAGTACCTTAGGTTATATAAAATTACCATGAGCAATAAAAGAGGGCTCAAGGTTGATACATTATTTCCGCCATGATTGTTTTTTACATAAAATAAATGTTGATCGGATTGTATTACAAAAACAACTTAATTGACCAATTCACTACTTTAATGTAAGCAAAAGAAAGATATTAATATAATTAAAAAAAATATTTTCATATATTTTTTTAATAGTATATATTTATGTTTTGGTATTTTGATGCCAACTGCTGCTTTTCGCAGTATTGTGCAAATAAGCTCTTTAAGGGGTATGTTAGAGTGATATAAATATTTCTGCAACCACATTAAGAAAATTAGGTTTTATAATTTGGATGATAAAACATTTATGGAAACCACCATAAAAACAAAAATGTTTATTGGGAAGTTATTTAAGACATTATTTTTTTATTTCCTTACAAGCAATAAAAAAAGTCTTGCCAATATAAATGTTTATGGTGTCTCCCTCTCGTAGGTAAAAACATTTAAATTTGACGACGTCTGTCCCAAAACATCCCACCCAACACCAAGTGCAGTGATTTCCGCTGTCTTGAAGGCGCCTAGGCCATATCCTCAACAAATTGTTATCTTAATAACCGCAAAAAGGAAGCTAAGAGCAATTTCAGGGTAAGCCACCCTTAAGATCAATACCTTTATCAATATTTACCTGGCTGTCACTGTTTCGATGCCAACCCAGATAAAGTGAACAGGTATTATTAGCCGAGTGCCATGTTCCATCTCAAGTATTTGCATATTATTGCAAGACTTAAGTTGTTAGACTTCTTTGAACCTTTTATGGCGAAAAAGTATCTCACTTTTAAGGGAAAACAATTACGAGTTACGAGGTACTGACTAGTTACTAACTTTAGTTATAATTATAATACTGACTAGTTAATTTACCTACACGCTTTTAAAAAAATCATAAACCGCTCCAATAACGAGGTAACGATAATTAGATTTGCTTTAAAAAATTAACGTAACCAATGTTTTACTATACTTTGAACTGACTAAATAAAAAAAGGAACAAACATTTAACGACCAATTTTAAGTATGGCTTTGTTCCATATAGCAGTTCTTGTAAGCCTCGTAAAATTTTAGATTTAAAACGGCTAATTTTCAACGTCAACTTTATGATTTATAATGTTGTCGATATCTTTTTAACAATATGTATAGAAAAAGCTGCCACATAAGTCATGGGGGTATTTGGTTAAATATACGTCGGTTTAAACGAAATGATTTGCTGGCTTTTTCAGGAACTATAAAAACAACGTTGGACATATTTTTCATATTCATATTTAACAACATATGGGTGATTCTACAAAAGTTGGGCAAGTTTTGACCTTATTTTGTTTATATAGTAAAATTAAACATTATTTTGTTATGAGAACATATATGTATATATATATCTATAGATAATATAATAAAAATACTGTTCCATACCGGGCCAGTCACTTTTTCAACAGTTTCTGAAATATCTGTGTTTTCTAAATTTGAATGCAAGGGAAGTGACCAGTATACCAGGGTAATAATTAAATACATAATTTATTGGAAAATATAATATAATAATATATTTTGCAACTTTGAGCATATTACCTATACATTAAATATCTTAAAATCAAATAATACCACACATCAGTGGCGGCTGGTGGATTTTGGATATACCGATATCTCAATTATTAGATATGGGACCCACACCAAATTTATATGAGTTTATAATGACATTAAACAAACAAGTTCTGCGCAAGCAGAATTTAAATTGAAGTTTGCGAAAAAAAGATAACCGAAACATCGAACTGACGACACGGTACTGATGAATAGGATACAAATTTGAGATTATAATTCGAAATTAAGTATTTTACTGATATTTCTTATTAACAAATCACATAAAGCCTTATATAAATTACAATGAAATATATATACGTAAGAAAATAACTACTCACCACAGTACTGAAATTTTGACTGGAACTATACGTGCATTTACCACAACTTCGCCGATTTCATTGTTTTCAAGATGACTGCCGTGCAAAGGGCTATGTAGGTAATTTTTTACCAACAGTTGAGTTAAAACGAGGACTTGACGTTTAAACTTCAATATTTCGCAGGAATTTTGAATTTTAACATTTGACAAAGAACTGACGGGTAAAAGTGAGTACAAAGATTATACATTTTTTTAAAATTGCTATTATTCGAATCTATGATAAAATATGAAAAATACATTATTTAATGTTTTATAGTTTGTAGTGAAATTGAAAAATTTAAGATAAATTGAATATATTTTAAAATAAAATCACTCAAATATTTGATTCAGGAGTTGTGACACGCCAAGGTTTTTCTACAAACGTGCTTTTGAAAAAATACATTTAAATTGGGTGGACAAGTTAAAAAAACCTGGATCTTTTGTAATATACTAAAATATTTACAAAAAATATTAAAATACCTACTCTATTGACTGATGACATCCAGTTGTCCAATTTTTGTAGAATCACCCATATACATAATCTTAAAGTAGCTTTTGTTATATAAAAAATGCCAAGTCAATTAGTAAAATCATTTTGACGTTAAAAAAGTGCCGGCCCTTTGTCCCGAGATCTGTCACGACATTGAAAAATGTGAAATAGTGGAATTTTCATATACAGGTTGGATATAATAAGGAACGGTTACACGGTAAATGATTAACCTGAACAAAACACAATCGGTCTGTAGTTCCGGTTTAGTGATTTCGATTGTCTACGGTACTACAGGAAGTCAATAATGGCGGCGATACCATCGTGCCTAGCCATCATCTAGCCTAGCTGATACCACTAAAATAAAATAGATAAACTTTAAAAATGCGTTGCTAAAATGAGAAACTACAACTTTTTTATAATAACCCAAAGAATATTATTAGCAATATTGTTAAGTTAATGAAGCATTATTCTTGATAAAGTGATAATATAATTTACCCACTTAAATCATATCGCTAATGATTTTCCAACGAGCCGTTTTCTCTTTTGTTTAGCATTAATTAATCCATTGCGTCAGAAGTATCGCCTTTGAAAATATTATTCATCAAAGGAAAAACAATCTTTTCGTTATTTTAACGCAGCATTGTTTCATCCTATAGGTATTTTCTTTTACAAAGAACTTATCATTGTTCCTGAAAGAGTGCATTGTCTGCATATTGGACATGACTTGTCGAAAAATTGAAATGGACACCATTGTCCGCCCAGAGAGAGCCAATAATTTACTCGAGAGAACCCTATTAAATGTTTTATTAATCTATAGATTATAAGAGCGCCAAGTCATCCAGATATTTTTCATTATATGTTCCCAGAATTGGGTTTAAATTTTTAATACCGCTTTTCATCCCCTCGGCATTTCTGCAAAATCAGGAAAACAAAATCAAATAAATAAAGCAAGGGGACCGAAAATTTTATACGCTAAATATGAATAATAAATATAGTAAATATTGGTCTTATCCCCTAGAGGCTTTTTATTTCTTACGGAAAATTTAAAGAAAAGTTATGATGGCCATTTAAAAAATATTTTTCCTCGCTGCTAATTTAAATTTGCATTTTTTAAGGGGACCAATCAAAAAGTTAAATCTGAACAAGAAGTTTTATTAACTTAATTGAGAAAGTTTTTAATAATTATAAACGAAATTAAATTACTTTTTTTAATTCCACCTTCCACAGGGAAGTGGAATAACCCCAATAAACATTTTTGTTTTTATATTGGTTTCCATAAATGTTATATCATCCAAAACCTAAATTTGGGGAGTTTATTAAGGTTATCGTTACCTATTTTTGTAACACATATAACCCAAGTTTTATAACTAGAGACAACAGGAATATTGTGGAAACCACTATATAACTTCCTAAAGAACTGCTACAGGCTTTTGTTAATAATATTATATTACTTATATATTTTATGCTAAATATTTTCTTTTCAACCATTTTTTAATTAAAATAATAAAAAACATTGCGTCGAAAGCACTATGCTTAATTTCTGTTTCAATTACTAAACATTTTTGGTTTATTAAGCACATAAATAATTAATAACTCACAACAGTTTTATAAAACAGGTAACCGCAAACTTTATAAAACTCCTTTATATGACCATTATAAAACTAGTAAACTAAATGACGATTTTATAAAACCTTGTTTAACTCTTAAATAATTTGACACCTCTTATATAATTTATCGTTACCATAAGTAGTACAAATTGTTTATTGTGTGGAATAATACAGAATATCTTAAAAAAGTTATGATACTTTTAGTAAAATAATTATTTAAAAAAAAAGTAAGTTATTTAAAAAAATTCTTTTAAATTTAATAATAAAAATAACAATACATATTTACATATTTTACATATTTTTTAATACATTATTCAAAAATTATGTTAATATTACCCATGGATGCTATCAGAGGTGTTAAAAATTCATAAGAGTCACATTCAAATATAATTTGTGTGTGTGTGTAGTTTGAACTTTAGTAAAATTATTTTTCTTGTTCTTATTTATTTGTTAAGGAAATTCGCTTCAAAGGGCAATAAAATGCTTGTTATGTAGCGATTTGTAATAATTTTAAATAAGAGTAAAAAACGAAGCCTATTTATGCAGGTGTTCTTACGATATACTTAATTAATGCTTTAAGATGGAACATTTTACATATATTTATTTATATCAAATAATTATTATTTATTAATATAAACACAACAAAGTTTTCTATAAATAAATTTAAATTACACATGTATATAATTATCAAATTTTCTATGCGATTTATCAAAATTAAAAGAAATTCCTCAGGCTTAAGTCGGCTATTTTAAAAATAGTTTTTTAAATGAGGCCCAATTTAACAGGCTTTCTACTTATGCACATGGTGTTTTTTAACCCTTGAGTGCACGGTGATCTAACAATCAAAAGTAAGTGGAGAAATGTCTTTGCTCTCAACTACCAATTCGAGTATTGTAACATAACTTTTGCGGATTGTTGCGAGTGTTTTAATAAGTCGTAAAATGGCATAATCAAAGTCACGGTTACAATGGAAATGTGTGCCCCATCGAGGAGTCCTAAATTACGGTGTTAGATTTGGTGTTAGCAGCATAACATCAGACGTGATTGTCACAATGCCCGTAACTTGATTTCATCCCCCGGTTTGTGCCGTGGTCACGTCTAGGAAATTTGTTCCCATCAAATTTCCAGCGACGATAAAGGTATACGTGTTTTGGCAAAAAGCGAAAAATTTAAAACCAGTCTCTTCGATTTAATTTCAATAGAGACCGACTTCATAAATTTTGTGCCGAGATAGAAAAAACGTTGCGCGACTTTTTTCTATTGTGGGATCAAGACAATCATTTCAGAAATGCTTCTCGGCTGGATCCATTGATAAATTGTCTCGGGCATAACATGTCGTTGCATCTATGTTTTTGAATTTATACCAGCGGCATTTCCTGATGGGTTTTATTAATGCAGAATATATGAATCTTTAATTGGATTCACTGTAATATTTAGGTTTGACCACCTAAGGTTTCTTTGTATATGAAACTTAAAATAGTAGATAGGTATAGGTAGATAGTATACTAAAATTAAAAGTAAAACTGTTTAATATCTAGTTTAACTTTAAATTCTTAAGTTATATCTAGCTAAAGTTGACAGTTATACTCTAGTACTACTTCTAAGTACGTTACTACTTTAAAGATTTGAAATGGTTAATGTACAATTTTGAAAATTTTAATAATTATTTGAAAAGTTTAAATAATAGTTTATTTTATTGTAAATTAACAATTTCAGTTATGGTTTAAGTACTATTTTAAATGTAAAGTACAATCTTAAAATTTGTGTACTATTTAAGTACAATTTTAACAATTTTAAATGATTAAAGGATTATTTTGACTATTTTAAATTATTTAGGTACTATATTAACAATGTTAAAACGTTTAGGTACTATTTTGACGATTTTAAATGGTTTTAGTACTATTTTGACTATTTTAAATGATTTACGTACTATATTAACAATTTTAAAAGATTTAAGTAGGTACTATTTTGACGATTTTAAATGGTTTAATTACTATTTTAAATTATTTAGGTACTATATTAACAATTTTAAAACGTTTAAGTACTATTTTGACGATTTTAAATGGTTTTAGTACTATTTTTAATATTTTAAATGATTTAAGTACTATAATAACAATTTTAAAAGATTTAAGTACTATTTTGACGATTTTAAATGGTTTATGTACTATTTTGACATTTTAAATTAGCGTTTAAATGGTTTAAGTACTATTTTGACTATTTTAAGTGATTTAGGTACTATATTAACAATTTTAAAAGAATTAAATACCATTTTGACGATTTTAAATGATTTAAGTACTATATTAGCAGTTTTGAACAATTACAAGTACTATTTTAAATGTAAAGTACAATTTTAAAATTTGTATATGGTTTTAGTACAATTTTAATAATTTTTAATTCTTTAGGTACTATTTTGACTATTTTAAATGATTTAAAATTTTAACAATTTTAAATGGTTTAAGTTCTATTTTGACTATTTTAAATGATTTAGGAAATATATTAACAATTTTTAAAAATTTAAGTACCATTTTGACGATTTTAAATAATTTAAGTACTATATTAGCAGTTTTAAACGATTACAAGTACTATTTTAAATGTAAAGTACAATTTTAAAATTTGTATATGGTTTTAGTATAATTTTAATAATTTTTAATTCTTTAAGTACTATTTTGACTATTTTAAATGATTTAAAATTTTAACAATTTTAAATGGTTTAAGTTCTATTTTGACTATTTTAAATGATTTAGGAAATATATTAACAATTTTTAAAAATTTAAGTACTATTTTGACGATTTTAAATGGTGTACCTAAGTACTTTATTAACAGTTTTGAACAATTCCAGTAAATGTAAAGTACAATTTTAAAATTTGTAAATTGTTTAAGTACAATTTTAACAATTTTAAATTGTTTACTATTTTAAATAATTTAGGTAGGTACTATATAACAATTTTAAAAAATTGAAGTATTATTTTGACGATTTTAAATGGTTTAAGTGCTATTTTGACTATTTTTAATGATTTAGGTACTATATTAACAAATTTGAATGATTCCACGTACTATTTTAAATTTTTTATATGGATTAAGTACAATTTTAAATGGTTTAAGTACTATTTCAAATGATTTGGGTACTATTTAAACAATTTTTAAACATTTAAGTACTATTTTCAATGATTTAAGTACTATTTTGACATTTTTAACTAGCGTTTAAATGGTTTAAGTAATAATTTGACTATTTTAATGAGCATTTGAAATGTTTAAAAGTACTCATTTAACTATTTCAGCTATGGTTTAAGAACTATTTTTGCGATATTAATTGATTTAAATACAATTTTAAGTAATACTTTGATGATTTTTATTAGAATTTTAAAGGTTTTAGTACTAGACGTATTAAGTACTGTCTCAAATTTACATTGTACATGTTTTTATTTTTATGATTTAAAACTGTACTAATTTTTCTATGCATAAATTTAAATAATCATGTAAAAGAACATTTTGTAATTTTTTTAGGATTACTCACTCAAATAATTATTTTTTAGTAACTTATTCGTAGTTAATTTTGAATTAACATAAGCACAAAGGGCCATTATCTCACGCCAAATTAAAATGACACAGAGCATTTATAAAATTAGATGCAGCGTCTATGTTCCTCAGTTTTTTTCGAACGGTTAAGTAGGTACTTAGAGGGTTTACGTCCACATAAATTTTTCCAACGCATGAAACTACAAGCCATTAATTTAGACATGCTCGCGTTCGCCTTTATCTGGGGATGCCACGGGGATCTACATCAAAAAATAGATGGAATATTATAGTTTTAAATCTGACAACACTGTCCGAAAACAACAACACTTTTTTTAACTAACTACATTTCTCGGAAATAAAATCAACATTCAAAATATTTGTCGTGATTGAATTTTTACTGGATGATTTATTACATTTATAACTTGACCATAGTTCTTGAAATGTTTTGTTTCAAACCGTTTTATTCTCAATAAAAAATTCCAAAGGCTCTTTAAAAAGTTAAACCTACCTATATAAACTCATTTTGAATAAACCCACTTTGATTGACTCGATACATCTAATTAATTTAATTAAATTGCTCTGTATAAAACAATGATTTTACTTAAGTAGGTGTTTAATATTCATTGTACATTTATCAACTACCAATTTATGTAAACAGTTGGAAATCTGCTCCAAAAATCGCTTACCTTCGAAACTGTTTACATGCTTGGAGAAAAGTATTAGCAAACAATGATGTCAAACTCATGATCCGAATACTGCTAAACTGTTAAAATCATTTACATACATGTATGTGATTATTAACATTATTCAGTTGTTTTTTAGTTTTTTTTTGTACAATACATGAATTGTACTTAGATTCCAAGTACTAAGTCTTGGAACCATTTAAAATTGTTAATATGATTCTTAAACCTTTTAAAATCGTCAAAGTATTACTTAAACCATTTTGTTAAAGTAGTGATTAAAACCTTAAATTAAACATTTTAAATGCACATTAAAATCGTTAAAATAGTATTTAAATCTATCAAAATTGTCAGTTCTCAGTACCTAAAGCATTTAAAATATTCAAAATAGTACTTAAACCATTTAAATTAGCTAAAATTGTACTTAAACCATTCAAAATTGTTAATATAGTACTTAAGCCATTTAAAATCGTCAAAATAGTAATTAATCCTTAAATGCTAATTAATAAAACTTCAGAATAAGTGTAAAAGTGTACCTAAACCATTTAAAATCGTAAAAATAGACCCACTTTAACCATAAGTGAAATAGTTAAAATAAACCTTTTAAATGGCAGTAAAATCGTCAAAATAGTACATAAATCCTTTAAAATTGTCAGTTATTATTACCCAAAGGGTTTTAAATAGTCAAAATAGTACTTAAACCATTTAAATTAGCTAAAATTGTACTTAAACTATTCAAAATTGTTAATATAGTACTTAAACCATTTAAAATCGTCAATATAGTACAGTCCGTTCAGGCTAAGTTGAGCGCTTTGGTGGGGGATCATGTGGCTGTTAATTAAATTAAACATCGAATCGTCGCGAGATTTCGGTAACAAGAAGATGATTTATCAGTGCCGCGGCTTGCCGTTTGTTCGTACAGAGCGGTTACCGAAATACATGTATTTAATTGTGCCTAAACATAGAGATGATGGACGGGGTGACATTCCTTAGACCGCTCAACTTAGCCTGAACGGACAGTACTTAAACCATAAATGCAAATTAATAAAAACTTCAAAATAGTACTTAACATTGTACCTAAACCATTTAAAATCATTAAAATAGTACACGGAAAAAAATAATCGGTAGAGGCTACCGATTGCCAATCGGTAGCAGCTACCGATTGCCAATCGGTAGACTCTACCGAAAAAATCGGTAGACTCTACCGAAAAAATCGGTAGTCTCTACCGAAAAAAAATCGGTTCCCTCAACCGATTTTTATCGGTACACTGTTCAAAATTTTAGTTAATTTTTACCTAAAATATTAGACTATATAGGACCATTGATTTTTTAAGGCAAACTGCTTAAAATAAATTCAGAGGAATAATCCCCTTTTAAATTAGTTAATTCTTTAACTGATATTTTTAAAGAAAATGATATAATTAATTAAGCAAAATTACTTAGGTTTCAAAGATGATACACCTTAGATCGTAAGGAATATTGTCTGAGAATAAAAGAATAAATTTCCTGTTTCTAAGGCAATTTGCTTAAATTTTGATGTAGATTTTAGCTAAGTTTTCAGGCAAAATATATATATTTTTAGTGAAAATCCTCTTATTTTTAACGGTAAATTCACTAATTATCTAGTGAAGTTTTACTAATTTTCTAGTAAAATTCTACTTATTTTCTAGTGAAATTCCACTATTTCATTAGAGAAAAATATAAGGGGAACAAGAATTGGGAGAGAAGATATTTATAATGTCATTTTTATTCTCACGCATTGCTTTGGTAATATACTATTTTGGAAATATACTATTGTAAATCTTAAATATTATTGTAAAAAGTTACCTATAACCTAGTAGTGTTTATTCCTATATCGAGCAATGTAAATGAGAAAAGAATGACATTATAAATCCTGCTGTGCTGATAGGTAAAATAAAAAATACATTTATTTTAGTTTAATTGAAAATGTATATTAATAAATATGTATAAATAAAAAAAATAAAAGTAACAAAAACGAATTACGATTATTTTAATAATACCGACCTAATTTATAATTTTAATAATACTTATAGGTATACCTACTTTATAAGTTTAATAAAGTTTCTTTTGGCATAGGAATTTTCTTCCAAATTAGGACTCCTTTATCTTTATGTCCTAGGCGAATTAACAACGGCGGTTCCGGTACTACAGGGTTGGGATTATTTAAAAATAAATTGGGGTCAATGGGAAATTCCATTTAGTTTGGATTACTTAACTATAGCACTTCAAAATGTTCACTTATAGCACAATAATTGTTAACTATGTTGTTATATCAATAGCACACAACGCGGTCTTTACTTTTTCGTTGATTTTTTCATTATGGTGGACAATATAGGTGCGAATAAAACGTCTGTATTAGCGATCGTAGCCAATTGCAAGTAAGTCACTAATATTTCAAGGAATTTACCTAAATTAGTTCAATAATTTGCCATAATAATTTAGAAGAATTACCTAAATTAAAAGCAAAATTGTCGTACCTAAAAGTAATTGAGATTTTGACTAAATATTTAGGTAATCTGCCTATCTTTTTAAATTTGACAAGTTTATTAAGTAAAGTATGAATATTAATCTAGACGTTAGTGAATACACCATAGAACAAAGGCATTAGTTTCTGCCTAATAAACGAGAAGGTAAATTGCTTTACTCGTTTAAGCATATTACCTTATTTTTCCTTAACTAATTCTGATTAGGTATTTCAAAAGGCTTGATTTTGAACAGTGTAGTAGCTACCGATTATTTTTCGGTAGAGTCTACCGATTTTTTCGGTAGAATCTACCGATTTTTTCGGTAGCCGTAACCGAGAAAATCCGCATCGATGCGCTGTTAGAAAATTAAAAAAAATTAAAAAATTAGATGAACGTGTTAAAAACTACACTACTTTGTATATTAAATACGTTGGGCCGTTAACACTAAAATCCCATAATATGCTTCTGTTAGGCCCTTTGATTCACTGTTGGAGCATGAGATGTGAGTCTAGGAATCGTGAAATACGAGCTATAGCAACTGCTACGTGTTGTACGAAAAATTTGTTGCACACAATCGCCATTAAAGATCAGCTAAAAGTAGCTAGAACAATAATATCTGCAAATTTAGTGAATAAAATCAATTTTGGTCCTATAAAACGGCAACATTTATTTAATATTAGCAAGTATTTCGACAACATCAGTGAAGATCAAATACAATGCTACAACCATGTAACTTTAAGTGGTCAAAAATATCAGAAAGGTTTGGTTGTTTTAGTTGAGATTGATGATAATAACGATCCAGTCTTCGGAAAAATTAATGAAATAGTCAGTGTAAATAATTGTATATATTTCTCATGTTCTCGATTAAAACATTGTATTTTGATCAACACTATCATGCTTATTGCGTTGAAATTGATTATAAATCAAGTATGACAAAGAATAAGAGCAAATTACCAAATTTAGAACCTTGTTTATTAATACAAAAAAAAATCTCTACTTTGTAGCCACCAGACATTTAATTTAATATTTTTGTATTTCAAATTTATTTATACCTCAAAAAAAAAACTATTTTCTATTTAATAAAAAGCAAGTAGGTATTTAACTTCTCGCTAAAAAAATTCAAAAATTTTCAAAAATTGGTAATCGATTTTTTTGGTAGCCTGCACCGAAAAAATCGGTAGACTCTACTGCTACCGATAAAAATCGGTTGAGGGAACCGATTTTTTTTCGGTAGAGACTACCGAATTTATCGGTAGAGTCTACCGATTTTTTCTGTAGAGTCTACCGATTGGCAATCGGTAGCTGCTACCGATTGCCAATCGGTAGCCTCTACCGATTATTTTTTTCCGTGTACCTACCTAAACCATAAGTGAAATAGTTAAATTAAACCTTTAAAATGCACATTAAAATAGTCAAAATTGTACTTAAATCTTTTAAAGTTGTCCGTTCTCAATACCTAAAGCATTTAAAATAGTCAAAATAGTACTTAAACCATAACTGAATTAGTTAAATTAAACCATTAATGGTTAAATTTAAATGCGCATTAAAAGCGTCAAAATATTACTTAAATCTTTCAAAATTTTTAGTTCTCAGTACCTAAAGTATTTAAAATAGTCAAACCATTATTTAAATTGCCTAAAATTGTACTTAAATTTTTTTAAATTGTTAATATAGTACTTAAACCATTTAAAATCGTCAAAATAGTACTTAAACCATAACTGAAATTGTTAAAATGTTTTTCCATATTGTGCTTAATCCATTTAAAAGTCTTTAAACTGTACATATATTAAAGTACTGAATAGTCGTACCTACTACAATATAACTCTTAACTTAGATGCGGGTCGAAAATCAAATATCTGTGTCCTAGTATGTAAATTCCATTAAAACAATAGTGTAAATTCAATACATGATTTGAATCTAAATTTAATGCTTTTCACTTTAATTGTATCAGTGAGTCAACTAACACAAATTACTATTAGTTCAGCGTTTTGCATTCTATAGGTGGGTATGACATTATTTGAAGGCCAAAGTATGCATACAATTTTAAAACACATTATTGGTGTGATTCAAAAATGCACGTTTATCAAAAGATGACGTCATGGGAGTAGAATCGACATAAAAAACAGTAGCCCTTAAAATGCAAATCAGGAAATGATTGACACTGAAAAGAAGAACCCTTTCCAACAATATAGAGCAAACATATTTAAAATACAATGAAACCCTTATCTCAAGACGTCAAGATAAAATTGAACCGCCATTTAGCAGCGACTTGACTCCCATTGATTCACGAATTGTTGTTATGTATGCCAATGATGATGCAAACAAAATTATTTACGAATAGACGGCTTATCTGATTGCCTGAATATTAT
This sequence comes from Brassicogethes aeneus, assembly GCA_921294245.1. Taxonomy (NCBI): domain Eukaryota; kingdom Metazoa; phylum Arthropoda; class Insecta; order Coleoptera; family Nitidulidae; genus Brassicogethes; species Brassicogethes aeneus. Next base: position 1,572,739 of record OV121140.1, read on the forward strand.
AACAAATGATTTGCGAATATGTTTGATTTAATCAGTTCTGAGTAGTGTTTTTAGGAACCATGGCATCGATTCATCAAAACCATTATGTTCTTGTATTCGTTTTTTATTTTAGTGAAATATGATATCCACACATTCCTCTTTACCCAATTATCTTTTCTTTTTTTAATTAATATAAGTCGTTTATCTTTTAAACCCTTACTTAATGATAAACCTTATCGTATTGATAAAATAAAGCTTCTTTATGAAGAGAAGAAATAAAAATAGTGATTGTTATTACCATACGCGTTTGAGATAACGAAAATTCAAGGTTTATTTTGATGGTAAAATACCTGTTTTAGGAAGGTTAAAACGCATTTTGTTGAAGATGTGTTGAGTTAACGTTCAATAAATACCAATTGATATGTAAATTTTAGGAATATCAAATTTTATATAAAATTTTGTTGTCTTTTTGGTAGCGGTTTTGATCTATAGCTTTTTAGGTAGTGGCCAAAAAATGGGATATTAGTCAAGATATGTGTAATTTGTAAGCAAAACATACAAATTAAGAATTTAAATACCTTTAAGTATACAAAATAAACGTGATTTTCGGTTATACATGTTAATGTAAGCAACGACACAGTTGTTGCTGATAAATATGTAAAAGTATAATATACAAAACAAGGTTAACAACCTTTAGCAATAAAACATTATTTATCTTAATTCTTTAACACCACTGATGTTTAAATTTTATTTGTAACAGTCTTCAAGTTATAAGCAATATTTATGGGTGATAACTATAGCAATCTTCAGAAGATATACACCTCAACATAAATCAAAGTTAGCACCACAGTCTGTCTGTGGTTAGCACTGTAATTTTGAGATGCTTTCTGGACATAATTGCTAAGGTACTAAACCATGTTTAATATAATAGATGATTATGAAAAAAATTATTCATTATCCAAAGTTGACATTTATTTTACTAATCCAGAGCAAAATATAGTCAGTTAACTACACTCACAGGCAAAATAATCGATCACACAAATTTTCGATGAATTTCAATCGCAAATAACTTTTTTATGTGATTTCGGATTTAAACAAATATTAAAGAATATTGTAGATACATTAATGGAGAATCGCTAAAATTTTAAAAATTACTAAAAAATATACGTACGTTTATAATATACATGTTTAAACAAAAAGATATTTTTTACCATAAGTTTAAGACACTCTGTATACAGAGTGTCTTAAACTTATGACTCTATAGAGTGGCAAAACCGTTTATTGTTCTAAATTAAGTTTTAATTATCAAGTCACATCTATTTTTAACAGTTTTGTTTTTGGTTCACCTTGATATATTTATTTTTGTGGAAAATATGATTTTTTTTTAAACATTGCAACTACAATATTCTTTAATATTCGTTTAAATCCAAAATCAAATAAAAAAGTTATTTGCGATTAATCGATTGAAATTCATCGAAATTCATCGAAAATTTGTGTGGATCGATTATTTTGCCTGTGAGTGTATATGAATATTAATAGGAAAGTAACCTGTAGGTATTGCTTACAATATATAATACAATATAACCCTTTTGGGGCGAATGTGGCAGTTTTGAACGTTCTCACGACTTCAGACGTGTTCTGATTGTCTTTTCAGTGACAATCTGAAACCAGGTAGAGAGACACAAACAGTGTGGGAGTTTGACCCGAAATTTACACTGCAAAAATATTTATTAGGTGTTAATAATACTTCAGGTAGTTTTTTCTATATATATTTTATCAGAAACCCCATTGTTTACTGGCAATTTATTAAAAAAAAGTAGTTTAATTAACATATAGTAACACATTGGTAAATTTGCTTAATAATCTTAATTTGTATGTATCTGATTGTTTGTCTGACATTTCTGCAATTAGTTTATTTAAATATTTAAATAGGACGCGGCAGATCTTAATTTTATTATAGGAAACATAGTCTAATTGTTTTTACTTAAAATAAATTTGAATAGAGAAACATCCACACAACCTAAAAACCGTTAGCTGTTAACATATTTGCAGACTTTCAATAATCATCTATGATTGTTTTCTTATCTGAATATAAACAGCAAAATACCGATGGGTTGCATCATGGGAAGTTTATAATCGTTCAAATACATGTTTGCAATCTTCTATTGAAATTCACTTTGATTATTTTAAAGCATTTGCAAAAATCCAAGGTAACCATCCAATTGATGAATTATCAGCAATTCAAATACCATCATTATTTCAAAATCGCTTATTGTTTTCTGCTGAAGAAGATTAAGTTTAAGTTGTATGTTGCACATGTCCACCTAAAGACAGTAGTTCTATAAATAGATCCCAAAGAAGTAGCAAAATAAAACAATACATATAAATATGCAGGAAACTGCTTATATAAATTAAAAGTGAAATATATGGCATATGGTATGTATATATGAGGCGCCGTTTGTGTCATTAATAAATGCTAAAATATATATAATATTTACTGATATATATTTATTTTTATTAAATATATATATATTTTTTGCAAATATATATTTTTTTGTTGAAAATAAATATATACCTATATATATATATTTACTTTTTAAACAAAAATATATATATTTTTAAAAAATAAATATATATTTTTAGTGAACTTACATATTTATATAAAAACTGAGCTTATGCGAACAGTCGCTTGGTGGCGTTCACTTCGCAAACGCAACAGCTGACCCGAAAATAGTGGTGCAAGGTTATGTTATAAAACTAGATAAAAAAGGGTTATAAACAAGAAATTGCCGGTAGGTAATTGTGTTTGATTTGAAGTAAATATTTTATGTAGTGCACATATCTCTAAATATGTGATCCAGTGTCTACATAATAATAATAATAATTTATTTGCAGTAACTGTAAAAATATACATCAATGAAACACAATTACACATTTCTGCAAAAAGGACTGAAAGGCAGTAATTACTGATATAAGTTTTAGCCCAGAAACAACTATAAATAATTTACAAAATAGACATTTAAACAATTTAACACTATGGCATTATCCTAAATAAAATAAATAAATAATACGCCCGCAACAGGCTTTCTGCGAGCCAAAAATAGCTAACCAATAAATTTAAGACAACATCTAGATATAAATAACACTAAAAATGAACAAGCCTAAACCATAACTAATCTAAAGTAATCTAAAGTAATCTAGTATTTATATTTAAATACAAACTTAATAAGAATCCTAGACCAATAACAATAACAATGTCGGAAGAAAGAAAGCGCCAAATGTAATGTTTTGTCACGCGTCAGCTGTTGCAGCGTGAACGCCACCAAGCGACTGTTTTCATAAGCTCAGTTTTTATATAAATATGTAACTTTACTAAAAATATATATATATATTTTTTTAAATATATGTATATTTATTTAAAAAAAAATATATATACAATATAAATTTGCAAAATATATATATATATATATTTAATAAAAATAAATATATATCAGTAAATATTATATATATTTTAGCATTTATTAATGACACAAACGGCGCCTCATATGTATAGGTGGATTACCTTACGAAACAAAAATGTCTAGGTACATTAATATAGATTTAATTAGGCCTTCAGGTCAAAACCACATATACCACTGGTGATCTCACGATTATTACCCAAAGCAAAACATTATCTATAATTATAATTCAATAAGCCAAGTTACCAAACGAGTTTAAGTTTTGCTGTTGAATGTGTTTGAAAAAATATTTGTGGGTAATTCGATATTTCTGGTCTGAAAATATTGACAATGGTTGTTAATTTAACACCTTTAAAATTTCTCACGGACCACGAAAACTCTCTGTGTTAACTTAAGGCCCAGCGCGAATTACACCACCACCTGTCGGAGTAAGTCTTACTAGTGGTCAGGTATAAAGCACACAATAAAGACAGTTAAAAAAACAAATAGGAAGTTTAAATGTTGTTTTTTAAATCTGTTAATTTGGAGGACTGAAAGGGGTAAATTTGTCAGACATAATGATGGACAAAAAGTTCTTGGTGGAACAAGTATAGTTCTCTTGAAGACAAATACAAAATCTCTTGAATGTTTTTGTTCAAAAGCTATAAAAATTATTTATATTTACGCAATTCATTCAAGATACATCACAATTATCCCAATAGCATGCCAATTTTCTAACAAAATCTGGTAGCTTCTGATACACCCCGTTTGCGGCACACTTGTTTAGTACGTTTTGTATCATTGCAACTTGCAATTCGCCATTTTCTAGGGGTAGTGATATACACTTACAGGCAAAATAATCGATCCACACAAATTTTCGATGAATTTCAATCGCAAATAACTTTTTTATTTGAGGTCGGATTTAAACGAATATTAAAGAATATTGTAGATAAATTAATGGACAATCGGTCACATTTTAAAAAATTACTAAAAAATAGACGTACATTTATAATATACAGGGTTAAAAAAAAGATGTTTTTTACCATAAGTTTAAGACACTCTGTAGAGTGGCAAAACCGTATATTGTTCTAAATTAAGTTTTATTTATCAAGTCACATATATTCTTAACAGTTTTGTTTTTGGTTCACCTCGATATATTTATTTTTGTGGAAAATATGGATTTTTTAAAAAAACATTGCAATTTCCAATATTTTTCTGTATGAAGAACTAAGGTTGCTATGGTCCATCCATGGCTATGGAGAATGACAGTGACAGTTTTGTTGAATCATCCCATACTTGGACATGTCATACACGGCTTTCAAAAGCTATCAAATTGTTTTTTGCAAATTAATGTTTAAATTTTGAGGTGTCTTCTTACTTTAAAAAATGGATATGTCTCGTACTTCAACCAAATAAATATGTAAAATTTCATTACAAATCTCTATTTCCTCATAAATGATATGCGCTTTTGTTTGCATTTTTGTTTTTGACAGTTTATTTCATTAAATTATCTCTTCATTAGATGAACCCCTATGAAATCTAGACTGCATCAGACATTTTTTAATTAATTTTTCTTTCAAATGTACACACAATTTTTATGTATTTAGAATAAAAAGTGTTCACTTATCACTTTCCAAAGGATATCTGATACCTTTCCCGCTTGATAAAGCAAAAACAAACGATAATTAAGTGCATAGGGGATACGGGAACATTTTTTTAAATGAAATTAAACTAAAACAATACACTATTTTGCTGTTAACTCGGACTAAGTGTTAAATTCGTTGGTCTATTAATACATGTTTTTGTTGGCTTAATTTAAATATTTGAAAGCCCTTTTGAATACTTGCTTAAGAGGTTTCAGATAACTAAAGTAATCTTGGTAGTTCCCCATCATTTAAGACAAGGGCAAAGTTTATAGGAAGTAAGTTTTATCAATGAATAAACGGTTTTTAAAATATAATAATAATGGTGATATTTCATAAATATTGATATAACAACAGAAGTTATGTACACATAAATTTAATAGTTCTTGGAGGGTTAGTGCCAGGCACAGCTTTGTTTTGGAACTTGATAACAGCTTACGATTCATATTAATCATATCATGAATAAAATATTTTCTTTATAAAACTCAAATGAAAGTGCATAATTAGAAAAATCTGAAATAAGACATGCTCGTCATTCCTCCAATTAGATCCCACAGTTTTCCTGGTAGTGAAATACCTTCCCCCTTCGAACACGTTTGATACAGAAAATAAACATGTTCAACAATGCACGTCAAGTGCAGATATGGGAATTACAAACAACCCTTACGCACTTGGCGGGAGATGATGTTTTTTGTGCCGTGTTTTTTACACGACAATCGCGTCTAGTGACGAAGAGCGCTCAAAATTTAAATTAACGACCTACCATGGGGTTGTTGGAATTAATTTTCGACAAACATGTGGAAAATAATTTAGTCTTGATTAGTTTCGACCAATTCCACGTTTTGTCGCCTCAATTTTAAACGACAAAAGTTTGTTTAGTGAATTCATTTTTTTAATTTTAGGGCAGTACATAGTAGGTAGTTTTTTGCAACAATAATAGACAAAGCGATGAAGGTAATAAATAATAATAAAAATATAATCTTTGATATCAATTCGGGCTAATCTGGAAGGCAGCAAAATTCTCACACATGCGAACAAAACGTCTTGGGATTTATCTTTATAAAAATTGAATGGCATGTCCAGCGTCACATGTTCAGCATTTAAGGCCTTTTATTCTCGATGCACCGTAGTTTGAAAGCTTGAGCTTTTTCTTTCTTTTTTACACGGTTGGTATCAAGCCCGACTATTATTTCAATCGTCTCCACGGTAAGAGGTTTAAATTCTTTAAAAGATTCTTTTATACGTCTTTTTTATATCCTTGCTTTCAAAGGGTGCACAATGTTTTATGTTTTTTACGATTAATTTTGCCTTTGCCCAGGTAAATCGTATGTGTGATCCAAATCTATCACAATGAGAACGATTTTTTTACTTCAACTGTCGCAGTTCGATTAAATCTCCCATTCGAAAGGGAAAAGGTATTAAAAAAATCATAAGCAAGCATTTTCAATATAATATATATTTAGGTATATATATATATGTGTGTTTCCTTCTTTCGTACTTTCCTCAAACCTCTAAAAGGATGTCTGATATTGAATTTTATGTTTTCCAATATTGGATTATTCTGCCTTTTTATTTCACCTGAACTCATATCCAATTCAGTAATATCTGCTTTTCCGGATACAAATAGCTTTTCGTGCGAAGGCTGACTTATATTTTTATCCACATCCAGCGTTATTGGATTATTTTCAAGTGAAATCAAAATAAGATTGAAAATAACATGTTTTTCTACAAAACTACAGTCTTTTCGTATAACAGACGGACTAAAATTAATAAAATATAATATACACAGTAAAAAAATTTGCCCGTGTAAATTTTTTAGTGTATAAACTCTAATATTTTTACCCCTATAGGGGTAAAAATATTAGAGTTTAAAATACACTACACAGAGAGAAAAATTTTGCTAAAATACCTATCCAAAGTATTGTTAAATGACGTATCGTGAATTTAGTCAACTGTTTTATTAAACTGAGGATTTGTATGGCTAAATTGGCTATACAGATCCTCAGTTTAATAAAACAGTTGACTAAATTCACTATACGTCATTTAACAATACTTTGGATAGTTATTTTGGCAAAATTTTTCTCTCCGTGTAGGTAGCATTTAGTGCTTATTAACTTTATTAAATACATTTAAAGAATATGAACATTATTTATTGGTACATTCACACTATTTATTATTAAAATAAATTAAAAGGATAGAAAAACTTAATGCGAGTGTTTATTACCCCTTAATATGTTAAATAGTGACAAAATGTACACTACAGTGCATGCCAATTTCTTTGTTTGTTTTGATGTTACTAAGAGCTCTTTTTTCCTTACACTACTAGTGCACATTGTATCACAATTAAAGTTAAATTACACCAATAGTGGCAAAATAGACTGAAAAAACTGGTAATAACTGAAATGCGTTTTAAAATGTTTGGTTGGTACCTATCTACCTACGCAGTGCATATCCGGAGATACCGCGTTGTGGAAGTGTGGCATTTTTGTTCAGTTAGATTTTAATTACGGTGAATCCATAAGAGGATATTCTTATTTTTTTGTTAGTATTATGCTTCCTTTTTCTTTAAGCCTTAATACTCAATAAATACCAATATGTTAAAAGGATGTCCATACACGACCTATATTATATATCAATAATTTACGGCAGTATGTCGGGTACTTGTATATATGCTATAGCATTAATAATATAAATACATAAACACTTGATTTACTTTTTATTTTCAAGCGTAACGGTTGTTATATTAACCTATACCTACATTTTTATTAATATTATGGAAAATTTGTACACGTGTGGTAAATACCCGACATACAGCCGCCTGACGCCTCTCTACCAATGGGATCACCCATTTTTTATAACAGAAAAATGGATTACTGACAGCCAGTAAAACATTGCATTGATCTAAAACTTTTACTTTTTAAGGAACCATTTTGCTTAAGCCAGCCATACGACTCAAATATAAAATTATATTTTAAAAGGCACCGATTTTGATAATTGTCATAGATTTTTGTTCCAAATAAATGTTTCTCTGTATTTACCTTTCGGTTTTTTTCACTACCACCAATAGGTTTTATTTAAATAATAGTGTTAATTTACACTATAGTGTATAGTGTATATTATAGTGTATATAGAAGTTTGCACTAAAAGAGTAAAAGTTCCTTTCTTAAATTAGACCTTTTCCAAAGTAGTGTTAATTTACACTGAACAAAAGTGGGATTTTACCCAGGAAGTGTAGAAGTACACGATTTTAGGTAAATTAACACTTTTTAATACAGTGTAAAATTACTTTATCCTCAGTGCTATAGTGTTAAATCATACACTCAGAGAAATATCAAGCTATGAAAAGCATATGAAATTATATTAATTTAAATAATCGGGTAAATTTGATTCAAATAGAAAAATTTGTAGTTTTATATTCATTTACCAACAGTTTTACAATTTTTTAAAACACTTTTAAAGTGTACCCTCTTTAAAATATATATACAAGAAATCCATTTATTTCATTGACTTTCTCAAAGTTGTTTCAAAAAGATATGTATTATACAATTGTTATGCACCTATTAATTTAATGGGAAACACCAATGACGCCAAAACATATTTGAATCCCTTTGAATTATTATCGTTTTGAATGATTCTACATTTTTTCTCTCAGTGTACTTGCTTACTTGGGGAAAATTACACTACAAATTAACTCTAATTGTAGTGTTATAAAACAACCCTATTTAGTGTGAACCTGTGTGAACTCTTATTAGTGTTGCTTAGAGTTGATTTTTTTACTGTGTAGGTATAAGTAAAAATAGCTTTTATATTAAAAAATTGTTGATTTCCAACAAATTATACTTCCTCTATTTTTTTAAACATCCTGTTTTTTATATCGGTCGCAAAAATTATTTTTATTTTGTTTTCCATAGGGCACGAAATCCGGCGTTTCCTGGATGGATTTTTTTATTTCCGTTTGCGTGTGTACGCATGCACTATCTCGACAGGTCTGAGAGTCATGGTTTAACAAACACCCCTCGTTTGTACTTAGCCTTTTCGAACAGGTGCCTTTATTTATTTTGATTTGAAGTACGAGTTTTTATTTACCATCAAAGTTGTTAAAAAATAACTCTACGCCGATAAAAATAATTTACTGTAGTTAACTAAGTAAAAAAGCACAATAGAAAACAAAGCAGTTACTTTGGTGCATGTTCGGGTGGTTAAATGGTCGAATTCGTATTCTAGACATGGATGACAGATTTTGTTTCCGGTCAATCTTGAGGACTTCCTCTCCATGGTATCCGGATGATGGGTTTGTGACATATAGTTTAAACTAAACATAGAAATTTTACTGTAAATATTGATACGCTTACGAACGAAAAAATTATTAGTTGGTTCCTGTGATTCATTTTAAACATAAAAATTAATGAAAGGAACTGAATGCCTCACAATAATAATAAGTTGTATTTTTTAAGTAAGTAGATTTTTTAACTGCAAATTGCCATTTTAATAACGATGTGAGCTAGCCGTTAAAAACTAATTAACTTTCCAGCTACCGTGTCTCCAAGGTAAATATTAAAAGAAAGCACAAACTGCTGACAATACGAATTACAAGCCATTAAGAGAGGCAAAAGGTAGTCGGGAGAATCATTTCAACGCATTAATACAAAGTAAATATCCTTAAATTTATGCGAGGTAACGCTTCTTGCCCAGGTGCTTTGGAAACTTGGGGCTCGTGAGTAAAATTTAATAAAAAGCACGTATCGTGGTTTTAAGAAGCTAAATTGTCTAGGTTTTTATACAGGGAAGTTGTCTGACTTGAAAACGTTCATCATTGGGTTGACAGCTTTAAACATTGATTTTACAGAACAAAATGTACTTAAATCTTTAATTCATTTCTTTAAATTACTTGAGGGAAGAGATTAATGTTTTTTAGCGCAAAAAAATGGGATTTGAACAAGAAAACTTTTAGAGCAAATTCTCTTGGTCCAATAGTATGTATTGCTTCATTCAAAAGCTTCTGATCTTCACTTAAACTACCAGCGTTGTTTGTATTTAAGCTCAAATTCCCCTCACCACATAGGTCTTTTGATTTTTATTATTAAAACATGCATTTAACAATTAAAATCAAGGAACTTCTTAGTAAGGGGAGTTTAAGCCGTTGAAAAATAAAAAATTGACTAAAATACAGGTTTTCAAAAAAAAAAATATTTCAATAAAATAAGACATTTATTGTTTGATATCAACAAAAGCTTTTTTATACCAACACTATAACACTATATTATAATAAACTAACATAAATATGATTTAACATACAATTTTTATTAATTGGTACCTTACCTTCAAAAACATTAAACAAATTAATTAAATTTCTTTTATTTTAATGATGATAAACTCCACTGTGAAAGTACATAAAACACGCCACAACACAACACAACCGGCAAAATGTATATTAGAAATACCTATAATCAGTGGCGGCCCGTCAGGGGAGGCAGGTGAGGCAGTGCCTCATCATAGAGAATTAAAATTAAGTATAATTTAAATATTTTACTTTCTATAATATACTATAGTATATAGTATATATATATATATATATATATATATATAAATTTTTAATATTTGGATTACATGAATTGTGAAATTGTCAATAAAATTGATTGATTTTATACGTGGAATACCCAGCAACATTTAAATTATTTGAATTTGAAACGACCTCAATTTAAACTAATATTTATAGCTAAATGATTGGCTTAGAAGCATGCCTGAACTAATTTAGACTCACGATTGGCGTTAGCCTTGTTGTCTCGTTCTATTACAATGCGATATCATAGTTGTCTCCTCTCGTATTAGCATACGCGAGGCAGGCACGCCTACATCCAAGGAAATAGACAGGTGTTGTGGCAACACTGTTGCGGAATTTTAGATAAATTATTCTTCACACGTTTTTCAAAATTCAATAATAAATGGTATTATTTTTTTTATAATAAATCGATTTAATCGAAATTATATTTCTATTCTAAAATAAACATATTTTAACACTATCGCCATCTTGTAGCCATCACAGTAACCAATAAAATAAATACAGAGTCCTTTAGGTTTGTTTTGGTTATAAAATTCTGAACTGTTTAAAGAACAAATCTGTGGCTATTTACGCAATATTTTATTTATTCTTTTTCTATGAGTTTGTCTATTTTATGATTCTTTTGTAAGTGGTTTATTCTGTGGGTTTAGTTAATTGAACTTGGCGATTTATGTGAATTTAGTCATTATGGATATTACGGTGAGAAATTGTACCGATATTGTTGACCTTCACGTGGTTCTTGCTGAACAATGAAATATTAATTAGACAAAAATGAGGTTTATTTAAAATAAACGTCATTTTTACAATAAAATATATTTCATTGGCAAAGTAGAGGATTCCTTCCCCACCACATTCTAAGTTTTTTACTTAGTTTTAAGTATAGGTTGTGAACTGCGACGTCAGTTTTTTTAAGTTGGGTTTAAAACAATTTCTTCGCCTTTAAATGAGGGAATTTTGGTAATTATTAATTATAATGTGTTACATTAACCGAATTTCAACCAAAACCAAAGAGTAATATTCACTTGGAAAACAAAGAATGACAATGAAATGTATACATACATTTCATACATGTATACCTTTACATAGGTATCTATAGCTTAAATTGACTCTCTGAAGACCAGAAAAAAAAGATGATGGATTGGGAAAAACAATTTTTTAAACAAAGAAGTTTTTTATAATTCAGCCTAAATTTCTTAGAATATTAAAAATATTATAAAATATAATTGCCAAAAAAGATTATTTATAAAGATAAATCCCACTATTTCATTATTACGTTGTGAATTTTTAAATTTTTCAAGGAAGCGCTAGTTAAGAAGTTAAAATTCTAATTAACGATTCAGGAATTAATTCTTAAGATACTTAAAGGTTTTGTTTTAACAAAATTTCTGTGAATAAACGATGCTATCAAAAATTTACAAAAAACAGTCGTTTACATCATGGACCATTAAATATTATGTCTCCTGTTAATAAAAATATAAAAAATGTCCCACACACAATATTCTAAATAACAATTTCTCAACTTAATCTTCTCCATAAATTTGAAACATTTGTAGGGGCAATTATAAAAAATAATAAGCATAAATTAAATAAAAAACAGTTAAACTTGTCGTATTCGCTTGACAATAAAGATTTCTGCTCTGTTTTTTTTTCTAAATCGTATAAGCCTAATTATATGATTTATTTGAAGACATGCACAAGTTAAATTGCACGTAAAATGTTGCTGTGCACTGTTAAAATTGTCATTATTTTTATATCGGACACATATAATTTTTACAATTTCTAAAGGTAATTGTGTCCACTGTCTTTTAGCTTTCTTTGTGGTAATTCAAGAGCCAATATTTCCATTTCATTGCTATACTTGAAAAGTTAAAATCACAATACAATTTTTTTAAATTAATACTGTTATTTTACGTTTTCGTTAACTGAAAAAATATCTTATAAGTAATGAGTTATTTGATTCTGCTTGAAAGGGTATAGATAATAATAATTCTTAGTTTATTCATTTTATTAAAAAATGTCGATTAATTTCACAATCCAGGGGGATTAAGTGAGCATATCATCTTCCTATAGAACTGATATCGGATCCGCATTTTGTAAAAGATCGTGTAACATGTTTGCCACTCCCCCACTCATCCACCCCCTATTTGTCGGGATTTTTTATTAAATGCCCTTTTTCAAGACCATTCATTCAATTCGTGAAACTGGGTTATACGTATACGCATTTCCTGTTGGTTTTTTGTGCGTCTTGCAGCGATGGTAAAAAAATCAAAAAACATCTGCATATGAATTATATTTTTATTTCTACCTTTGTGGCAGCTTCCTGTTCGGGTGCTCATTTAATTTGTACCATAAGTAATTGGGTTCCTTATGGGGCTGCACAAAAAAGAGGCTCAAGGTGTTGTATGTTGTAAACAAACGTCTTACAGAATAGTTTTTTAACTTTATAGGCAAAATATTGACAATCATTGATTAAATCTTTTGATTATAATTATTAGAAAACAATCATGCAATTACCTATAAAATGCTATTGTTTATGTCCCATTGTTTCTAATAAAATAATTATATATAATACCATTCTTTCTATTTTAATTTATTCACATATTTAAAGAAAACGTTTAATGGGTTCATATATTTGTTTATAACATATTATTTCACACATAATTTTAATAATTTAAAACTTTTTGCAACATACGCTTCATATCACATTTCCAAACATTAATTTTGTCCAATTGCAATCACTTTTGGAATGCGTTTTTTACACAAAAGTATCACTTACAAGCGAATTGAAATGAATTTACGTAGAAGGATTAATTCATAAACAACAAGTCCGTCCTTTACCATTCATAGTATCAAAGAAAGTCTTTATACGAATTATTGAAATGTGCGTGTATTTTTGTATTATTTTCACGTTGATGTTCATCAAACTTAATGGTTTCCTTTTCAATCGAATAAGAAGACTTTATTTATTTAAAATATGTTCTTAAAAGGCGTTTTTACTATAATAAATAATAAAGAACTCGTAGTACGTATCCCGAGAACATTTCACCCCAGGGAAATGATTCGTAAATTTGAATGGGTTCTTTCAAGACCCCGAAAGTAAACACAGAAACTAATCAAGGAACAGTTTAATATTTAATGAGAACACTCTGTGTGTAGAAGGAACTGGCTATCATGTAAAACACCCTTTAGGTTAAGGGTTGGAAATCAAGTTAATCGCTCGCCAGGATTTAATTTTAATTTAACAGGGGCGAAGGGGTGTCGAATTAACTGTAAATTAGGTGGCATCCAAAAGAAATTACCAGCCAATTATCAAATAGTAAATAATACAGTCTATTTTAACTTTTTGATCTTTCATAATTAAGTGTTTTTACAATGTTTTAAAAGTCTTAATAATTTTTACAATGTTTTAAAAGTCTAAAACCTATCCTCCGTGACACTTTCTAGATTAACATATATGTTTTCAAATATCTGAGGTAGTAAAAGCATACTAAAAATATCAGTTCACTAAGTAAATTCAACACATCCAAAGCAATCGAATCAAATATAAAATAATATTAAAAATGAAAAGAAATAATTTTTATAACCATTTATGTAGGTGTTACAAAAATTGATTCTATCCTCCGTGAATCTGTTTTTGCTTTAAATTTTATGCAACGGATGGCGCTTTAATCATTTTAAATAAGCAAAAACCTCTGTTTACGACATTATAGATGCATGTGATTCCTGAAGGTCAGTTTGAATTTATATGCAGATGAGAGTGTTGCTGTTTTATAATTCAAAAGTTTAAGTTCATTAAATTGCTATTTAAAAACCTATCCACCGTGAAGTATCTCAGTAAGTAGATTTTTTCATAAATATTTTATCTATATACAATTGTATTTTTAAAAAATATTAAGGTGTCAAAAGAACAATAACTTATTTTAAATATACAAAGGGATTTTTTAACAAAAAGATTCGAAATCCTAACCTCCGTGAAGCTTCGGTGAAGCTCTAATATTCAAAATGTATGATTTCTTAAAGTCTTGCAATAGCTATTGCACTAGTGCAGAACAACTTATGTTATGTTATTACTAGACCTGGTGGCTTCCCAAAAACCCCATTCTAGACTAACAGTGAAACAACCAAAAATAAAAAATAATAATTTTCACTTGGGGGACATCTCAATATATTCAACCATATATAAATATATATATATATATGTATAAAATGAGTTGGGCTTAAGTAAACACATTAAATTTTCACCCTAAATTATGGCCCCAGGCATGGTGTCCAGCTAAGTTGGGAAAATACATATTTAATAATATTTAGATTTATATTCCTTTGTTTACCCCCAAGCAAACATAACAAATTTCCCTAATATATTTAAAATATTGATCCTGTAATGCAAATTTAATTGAAAATGCATAAGCATGGCTTAACTTGTTATTTTAACCCTAACATATCTAAATCCTATAGATAAAAACGAGACAAATTTGTATTCATATGTTCTCTGGTGTTTCCTGTAAATATAAAAAAACACTGCCTATATCCTGCTATTTTTTATAATATTCATTACACAGACAAAATTGTAAACCTTATAATTAATACAAAATAAAGTCTATAGTCTGTAATTTGAATTTCAAACAGTCTAAACCTTTGGATTTATCTTAATTATCAGTTCATTTTGCTAATTATACCATTGTACATTAAAATCTGAACCCGAAACACACACAAAAAGTATGCTAATGTTTCCACTACGTAACCTTTTATTAGCCATCATTAATTATTTCAGACTTGGCCGAAGAATTAAAGAACAATGAGCTGCTATTAGGAGTATTTTTTTTTATTTTAATTGGATTATTTTTTGCCCTGAAATTAAACTTTTCATCCTATATATAGGCTATCTTAATAAGGATTGTTATGATATTTTTTATACTCCCACCTTTAAAACGCCCTTTATCGTACATGTTTCCATGATCTTTTAAATACACATTGACAAGTTGTGGCTTTATGGCGCTTTAGTCACGGGCTGAAGTTAGCAACAGGTTTTTAGTCACGGGCTGCAGTTAGTTTTAAGTTAGTTGACAGTTGTCAAATATCATACAATCGTTAAAATTTCTTGTAAAATAATATCTACTAAATGTAAAAATTATTTTATTATCTCAATACAAAAATACAAAAGTATTAAATAGTTTCTCAACGCCAATATTTGAAAAGTTTATATGAACATTGTACTGACAGTAAACTATAACTTAAATTCGGGCCCGGACTCCACTGTAAAGTGCTCATAAAACATTTTCTTTACTTTCACTGTGAAAAACTGTCAATTTTCAAGAAATAAACTTCGATTTATAACCTTCATAATCTGTGTTTATAAAATACAAAAATTTGACATTTGACGGTGACACAAAGATTCCCTCAATTGTTTCATAGATGGCGCTCTATACAAATTTTTGATTTAAATCATTTTAAGATGATAATAAGTATTTGTCGTTGAAAAAGTATGGTATGCACCTCGTTTATAAACTTTTCTATACACTCATTAATTTAAATTAAATTCGTGTATAAAATGGCGTTTAGCAAACTTGATACATAATATACCTACTATTTACGTTTTCTTAAAAAAAAGATTCTTGCTTTAAAACAATTAGTTTGCTAAATTGTTATAACATATATGAATCATCCCGTCACAAAAATTTCAACAGGTGATTATAGTGTTAAGACAACTTTCACTTGAGTTTATTATTTCAAAAAACCGATATATCATAAACAAAGACACACTGTTAAATAATCGACTTTTGCCTAAAGTATTTAGTAAAGAAATACTTCAAGTGTAAGATTACAAAAAACAAAGACCTTTTATGTTTAGTCTCGACGACTTTAGATTATTTTGAAATGAATATGGAGTGGCCCCAACTATTTTAACCGACCCGTGTGGCCTTAAGGCCAAAGCATATCGATTTATAAGTATAAGTATAAGTGGATAATTTTTGATTCTCCCATTAAAAAACCTACATTTGTTCATTGTATACCCATAGAGATTTTTATTATAGAAAATAAGAAGATCATCATTACAACATTTTATGCCATTTACTTTTCAAAAACAATTTTTGATGTAACAGTGCGCACTTAAAAACTTTCAGCTCAAGCTTTCAGTGGGTGCATAATACAGCAGCGACTTTTATAATTATCACACAGGTGTTCCATCTCACCAGTAACTTTTTACCGCGCATATTTCATTACGCTAATAAAGGAAATGGGTTCCGCGCTTGCTACTAGAAATGCTCGTTATGCGACGCTGTCATTTTCTTTGCGATCCGATGGTATTCTGCGTTTTTAGAAGAGAATTGCTCGTTTGAAGAAATTATTTAATGAAGAATTTACTTCACGTACGATGCACACTAGCTGTATATTGCAACATCATTTTTTTTACGTATGAGTAACAAAAGTTTAAGAAACAGACTTGCTCAATAAACCATTTATTATAAATGTTACAATTTAACTTAATTTGATGACGAATTGTATTTAATTTTAGCAATTTTAAAGAAGCAACATAACTTTACGTTGATGTCTCAATTTCTAAAATCGGCAACCTATAATTTACACAAAAAAACACCGTTTAAAAACCACATGTTGTCTTAGTAAACCTCAAGAATCTAGTCGCCGACGACCACATGTTTTCAACAAATGACAGCGAGACATCCTGGCCAACTTTGACCTCTCGAAATCTTCCTCTTCCTATGCGAAATGACAAACGATTAAAGCCACATGTGAAATAAATGGAAATGTGGATTTAAAATAAGGGGAGTGGCTGATTTCATGAGAAGAAACAGGTTGTCGTCGAATTTGATACTTTTGTGATATTTGGGACAAAGTACTTTACCTAACAAACAATAAGTACAGGATGCAATTCTGTTCAGTTTAAAGGAAGCTTGGCTTATATTTCGAGTGGGTCTACGTTGGGAAACATTTAACAATAACACCACTATTGTAGCTGGTTGAGGAAGTTGGGAAACACTTATAATTAAAGAGTTAGATAAGGAAATATTTGGGTATCATTAAGAGACCTTTGGTATTTAAACATTTGGTAATATCCTATATGATAAGATAAGTACTCATTTATTGTTCTATGTATGCTATCGACTATGAAATTACCATCATGGGTCATCTCGCGTTGTGGTTGATATATCGTAAAATGTGTTTTAATTTAGTTTCCAATTTAAAGTAAAATCTACTGTTACTAATAGTCTTCTTCGTGTTTCTAATGCTTTCCACATTTTAAAACATTCAAAAATGTTGTGGTACTTCAAGATAGACTTTATTCCGGAAAACCCCTATCGAATTACCCGAGCACGTGTTAGCTATTCGAAATCTGCACTGTCACCACACCTCCGGGAAAAAAATTCCGAGAAAATACCAATTGTGATAATGCCATAGCATTTACCAGTCCATTGTTGTTGCGTGTCTGCAATATGTAATTTGGATTTGAAATATCGGTCTGGAGGTTCGAAGAACTGATTTTCGTATGTAAAGATGGGCGGGTTTAGGATGTTTCCTGTGCCGATTCAATAAAAAATATTATGTTAGGTTTTTATTTGGTTCAAAATCGGCATTTTTTCAGTGTTGAATAAACAACATGGCTGCAGTCTATCTTTGACAAAATCCGTGCAACATTCTTTATCAACTATTTTATAAGGTATGTGGCTCAACTATGTCGTTCTTCTTCAAAACATTTAAGTTAATGGTTAGCAATTATCTATTTTTTAAAGGCTTGGACTTGGTCTTGCATTTTTATTGCCTCAATTATCTTTTGCCAGTTATTAGTTGTACTACGCAATATTAACGTTACTATTTCCTACACATAAAAAATATATCACATTTTTTTTTTTTAGTGGTCTACTCTTATATTAGACAATGAAAGAAAGTGGACGAGAAATCATTCATATATGATTTATTATAATTATAATTTAATCATAATAAAAGCGAATATCGTCCTGTAATTTTTAAACCTGACAGCCATATTGAGGCAACTGAACTCTCTTTTTTATTTGCATGTTCTAAATAGCAAACATATTTTTTATTAAATATGTATTAGTATTTTAACCTAGTAATACCAATCGTTTGTTGCATATTATTGGATTAAAAATGTTTACTAAGGTTTTAAATGTTACGTTATGGAGTTAATCTAATCCAGTGTTGTATTTATATTTAATTACCATACTGAGTGCTTGAAAGTTTGATAAAATTATTTAGTAATAAATTTTAACATTTTGAATAAAAACATAGATAAGCTCTTACTGGTAAATTGGATTTAGTCAATTCCAATTTGAAATGATGAAATGAAAAATAATTATAATTAATAAAGGATGAAAATTAAAAATTATAAAAATGTTTTATGGGAAGATTATCTTTAAATGTGGAATAAAGGCTGTAGGTATCAAAAATTTCATCCAAAAATTTTAATTTTTCCATTTCAACAGCGGAAAATATGAAAAAATCAAATCAAATCAAATCAAATCAAATCAAATCAAATCAAATCAAATCAAATCAAATCAAATCAAATCAAATCAAATCAAATCAAATCAAATCAAATCAAATCAAATCAAATCAAATCAAATCAAATCAAATCAAATCAAATCAAATCAAATCAAATCAAATCAAATCAAATCAAATCAAATCAAATCAAATCAAATCAAATCAAATCAAATCAAATCAAATCAAATCAAATCAAATCAAATCAAATCAAATCAAATCAAATCAAATCAAATCAAATCAAATCAAATCAAATCAAATCAAATCAAATCAAATCAAATCAAATCAAATCAAATCAAATCAAATCAAATCAAATCAAATCAAATCAAATCAAATCAAATCAAATCAAATCAAATCAAATCAAATCAAATCAAATCAAATCAAATCAAATCAAATCAAATCAAATCAAATCAAATCAAATCAAATCAAATCAAATCAAATCAAATCAAATCAAATCAAATCAAATCAAATCAAATCAAATCAAATCAAATCAAATCAAATCAAATCAAATCAAATCAAATCAAATCAAATCAAATCAAATCAAATCAAATCAAATCAAATCAAATCAAATCAAATCAAATCAAATCAAATCAAATCAAATCAAATCAAATCAAATCAAATCAAATCAAATCAAATCAAATCAAATCAAATCAAATCAAATCAAATCAAATCAAATCAAATCAAATCAAATCAAATCAAATCAAATCAAATCAAATCAAATCAAATCAAATCAAATCAAATCAAATCAAATCAAATCAAATCAAATCAAATCAAATCAAATCAAATCAAATCAAATCAAATTAACCCTTAACCACCGTCGTCCGGTCATGATGACCGCAGCCGAATTATGATTAGTGTTTATTTCACCCCAGCCTCAAGATAACGCCTACAGCGTCTTAATACCTTCAATCGGCATTGTTACCAGTATAGTACTGCAAGCAAGCGGTGGTGCATCAGTTAGATTACTTTTTATAACCAATTAAAATTTGCGATCGGTCACTGTGACCGCACGACGGCGTTAGTGTACTTTTCTGGTTCGCATAAACTTTAATTTACGATAATGGCTGATCAACCTGGACCGTCTAAAAAGTTAAAATTAAATGAAAAAGTGAGTGTATTGGATCCAAAATTTGAGGAAACATGTTTGAAGTGGTATGAAGAGGATCAAAATGATTTTTCTGACCAAGATGCAGTGCAAAATTGTGCGTAAATTGCAAACAAAATTTGTAACTTTTGAAGCGTGTGATTTTTGTTATTTTCTTGAATATTTCTTTTTTTTTTGTTTTTGTTACAAAAAGTCAACTATTAACTTGGGAAAATTAGTATTATTTTGTTGATATTTTTTAAACATTTTTTTATATTGAGTAATAAAAAAATATAATTCGATTTTCCAGCATAAATGCTTACCAATGTAAACATACTTTTTTTATTTCATTACTTTATTTTTTTCCTTTAATTTATATCTTAGTGGGCTCACCTATTGCATAAAAGTATTAAAAAATGGCAAATGAGTGTAAATTAAGCTAAATAAAAGGCAGCGGTCACTGTGACCGCACGGCGGTAATAGTGTGATGAATATATGATGTCGGTGGTTAAGGGTTAAGGAAGAATTTTCATATTTTTCTTATTCTGGAGCACCCTGTTTATTTAATTTATTATTTTTTTATTAAATTAATCAAATTTTTTAAACTACAATAAGTTGTGGATTGCCACTTTTTTCCCTAAGAAAAATTCAATTTTTCCCAAAAAATCCAATTTTTCCAATGCCTGAAAAAAACGGAAAAACGAAAAGGAAACATCCTAATTATTAGTTATAAAGTGTAACGAAGTTTCAGCAAAAAATGTATGAAAGTATGATTAAAAAAGTATAATTGAATTTTTTCAGAACAAATTTGGAATGAATTTATAAAAAACATTCATAATTAGAATAATAACCAAATAACATACATAATATATTATGTATATTATATTAGCCAGACGCGTTCTAGCAAAATATTAGACCATGTATTTTACAGTCTAATATTTTTCTCAGGGAATATAATTATAGTTAGGTACTTCCCCATTCTTTGTTTATTAAAGTTGATTTTGCAAGCAAACTAAATATTGTTTAATATTTCAAAATTTCTGTATGAAGAAAATAAAACAGTTATCAAAAGGTTATTATTTGTATTTTATATTTTGGGCTGTAGAACTGTGGAGGAATTCGAAAACCCTATATTTTTCCAATTCCAAAGTAGAATATCACCTGCATAAACTTAAGTAGCTATAAAACATTTATTACGAACTCTTTAATTTAAATACAAATCGAAATCGTTTCAAACGAAACCCATAAATCTTTGAAAAATATTTTCGCCTATTGTGTAAACTTGTATCCAAAATGCCCTGCTTTTAAAATAATTTTTAATACCTCATTAAGTAACGGCTTCATTCAAAACCATTTCGAATGTTTAATTTATGTCGGGCGTCATTAAAACCAAGACTCTATTATGGCACAATATGTTTTGGGACATAAAATGTACACAAAACGGCTGCTTTTCAATGGAGTTTTAGTTGAAAAGATTTTTGACGCAAACTGTTTCGAATGGGACGATATTTATGCGGGTGAATGCTCCGCCTCCATCATCATCTTAAGTGCTGGCAACTATTTTGTAAATACACAGGTTTTTATATAACGAGATATGTCATATATAATTTTTTACCCCGTATGTACTTTCAAAGATTACAAAACACTTTCAACGCAGTTAAAATCTTCAATAACAACAAAATGTATTTTTTCTACGACCACTATGTAAAAGTCACTTTTCATGATGGCATCGTTGCTTAGAAAATGAATCTTTTCATTGGCAAGGCAAAACACGAATGTAAAGTGACATTTGTGTGTGAAAAGTGACAGGTCTGTGTGAAAAGAAATCGACAGCATCATTTGACATTCAGCTGTCAAAAAAGTTTTTAGGTTATTTTGTATTTAAAAATAATAAAAAATAAAAGGGTCGCAGAAAAAAGATTGTGTTATACTTGTGAGAAAAGCTTTCTTCAAGCTCGTGTTAATGCACACTCGGCCTAACGGCCTCGTGGGCAACTTAAAAACTCGCATGAAAAAGTCGCTTTTCAACACTTGTTTTATAAAACAAATAACTATTTTTTACTCCCACCTTTAAAACGCCCTTTATCGTACATGTTTCCATGACACTAAGGGACCTTTTAAATACACATTGACAAGTGGCACTTTAGTCACGGGCTTAAGTTAGCAACAGGTTTTTAGTCACGGGCTTAAGTTAGTTTCAAGTTAGTTGACAGTTGTCAAATGTCATACAATCGTTAAAATAAAGTGCCTTTCTTGTAAAATAATACTAAATGTGAAAATTATTTCAATACAAAAATACAAAAGTATTAAATAGTTTCTCAACGCCAATATTTGAAAAGTTTATATGAACATTGTATTGACCTTTTAATATCGCCGGCAGTAAACTATAACTTAAATTCGGGCACGGACTTCACTGTAAAGTGCTCATAAAACATATTCTTTACTTTCTCTGTGAAAAACTCTCAATTTTCAAGAAATACATTTCGATTTATAACCTGTATAATTGTGTTTATAAAATGTAAAAATGTGACATTTGACAGTTTCCCCTGTTGTTTCATAGATGGCGCTCTATACAAATTTTTGATTTAAATCATATTAAGATAATAATAAGTATTTGTCGTAGAAAAAGTATAGTATGCACCTCGTTTATAAACTTCTCTATACACTCATTAAATTAAGCACTCGCTCGCAAGCTCGCTTGTGCCTAAATTAAATTCGTGTATAAAATGGCGTTTATCAAACTTGATACATAATATACTATTATATTCACCCCCAAACGAACCAAAACGTTTTTAGCATACTTGATGACGTAGAACTCAACAAGGAAACCAATAAATTTGTCATCATTTTTCGTCCGAAGTGGAAACAAAGGTCCTTCCGGTCACCATGGAGATTAAAGGGATCATGGTAGTCGGGGTCTTAGAAAAGGGCACTCGGTCCAGACCTTTGATGTCTATCTTTTTGAAAGATACTTTAAGATTCTTTTAAGTGCAAAATTACTGCGAAATCAAGTAAGCATCGAATAAATAAACCATTTTTATTTTATTTTCAGTCATAACTTATCTTTAAGTAAACTTAGCCATTAAATTTGTTTATACATATGTAGTAGCATGAGAACGCCATATTATCGTTTAGCGTTGAGTAAAAAATTAATAAATGTGAATATAAGCCAAATAAACATATCAAATGTGTTTATTTATTCAGAAAATCTAAAAGGATAGCAATTACTTATAATATCTGTATTTTAGTACAAAAGTGCCCTTTGTCGCTGCAAAAAGTGTACGACAACATTAAGGCAATAAACCGTTTTAAAATAGAAACATAAACGTTCTCATAATAAAGAAAATCATAAAAGCGAAGGCATGTCGCAGACAGTCTTTGACACAAAACATAAACCAAAAGCGACATTTCAATAATGCTTAAAAGCCAATAAAATTATTAATTAAGCAGAGTTATTTCAAGCGTTCTCTTTCGTAAACTTTTCAATCACCGCAAGATTTTAAAATCGAAACTCGAAAATTAACAGCTTAATTTTAATTATACGAGGGAAAATTATTACTTGATCTACTCACTCGTCGCGACACTTTTAAAACCATATCAGTCTGTTGAAATTCTTTCATGTCTGAAATATTTTGCCTTTAAGTGGTTTTTATGGGTCTGTGAGATAAGTTTGGGCACTTTAACACTTTAAAACATACCGGGATTTTAAAAATAAAAAATATTTTTTTCAATTCAACATTTTTTATATACAGAGTGCAAAAATGCACTACTTATGGTAACGATAAATTATATAAAGGTTATAAGAATTGTCAAATTATATAAGAGTTTAACAAGGTTTTATAGAATCGCCATTTAGTTTACTAGTTTTATAATGGTCATATAAGGTTACTGTAAACTCTAGGTATATTGTTTCTACAAACATTTTATATAACCTTTAGCAAACGTTACCAGACGTTACCAGTATGTTGATAAAGGAGTTTTATAAAGTTTGCGGGTAGCTGTTAAAACTATTGTGTCTTTAATTTTTTTAAATAAAAATTGTGAGTTATTAAATATTTAATTAATTATTATAAAATGGTAAACCTGACAACACTAACCTGAGCGGTTAGATGGTTGCCTATCAAAAGTTTAATAACATCACTTGTAGTAACGACAGTTACTACAATGTATATAAGAGTTTCAAACTTATATAATAACACTTTAAGTAACTTAGATAGCCCTATATAAGGTTTTATAAAATTACCATGGGCAATACAAGAGGGCTCAAGGTTGATACATTATTTCCGCCATGATTGTTTTTTACATAAAATAAATGTTAATCGAATTATATTACAAAAACAACTTAATTGACCAAACCAAGGTAAAAAATTCACTACTTTAATGTAAGCAAAAGAAAGATATTAATGTATTTAAGAAAATATTTTCATATATTTTATTATAGTATAAAAAATATTTATGTTTTGGTATTTTGATGTCCCCTGCTGTTTTCGTATTGTATTGTGTATTTACAATAAAAATTACTTTGCACTTTAAGTCCTAAAAAATTTTAGATTTACATTATATACCATTAATATTTTCGCCATACTTGGCTTCTCAAAATATTCACGTGGTTTAAACAAGTTTATGAATAAGATGACAATAAAAAAGATAGCGTACCCCAAATAAGCTCTTTAAGGGGTATGTAAGAGTGATATAAATATTTTTGTAACCAAATTAATAATTTGGATGATATAACATTTATGGAAACAACTATAAAAACAAAAATATAATTATTTTTTATAGTTATTTAGTCAACTTAAGCTAAGGACAATAAACAAAATGGATGGTTTTGAAATAAAAAAACATAAAAGTATTGATTTTCTTCTTACTTGTGGTAACAACTGTTATCATTTTCGACACTCGAGCTAAAGTAAAATTAATAGGCTAATCACAACATTTTCGTCATACACATGGTAATATTATTGAATCAAATGGGCCACCCTTGTTGTCAATTATTTATGGACCACGCTACTTGTCTCACCCCCATTACACCCCTTTGTTTTTGCAGGACCTGAATGGGAATATTCATAATTTTTGGTTAAGATTGAAGTTTTTTTATTTGGATTTCGGCGAAATGTAAAGGTAAGAAAATTGTTACTCCTGGAAGGTAAGCTCTGTTACAGTGGTGCATTACTCATGTTTTAATAAGGTTTATCCCCAATCCCACCCTACTTGCACACAAAATGCACCCCTGTACTATTTAATGACAACGACACATGTCCGTAGCCGCATAAAAAGAACCTGCCGTGGAGTGCATGGCACTCTCTGTGTCTGCGGTATTGTATGAAATCCCATCTAAGTTGGCACGCTTCACGATATTTTACCCGTGTGAACTCGATTTGGTACAGATGGACAGCTACGTCCTTGTATCGCAACAACAGTTGATCAAGTGGAACTTTACATCCAAATTGTGTGAACGTTTAGTATATCGACCGCAAAAGGAAATGATAGCACTAATGGCGTTTTGATTAGCTCAGTTTATATATTATATTCCAGTTGTAAGACCTGACACTTTGACAGTAATGGTAGGTAGGCCACATGAAGCAGTTTCATTTTCATAATTTAAACTATCAATAAATAATAAAATACAAGTTTTTAATTCAACTTTTTGGTCTTTGGTCTTTGGTAGTAAGTAGTACCTAGTCAGTTTAATCTTTTAATAGCATTAAGCAAAATTTGGTAGCATATCAGAGACAAGAGGATTATGTTATTTATTAAAAAAGAGAAAATATGCTAATATTTAATCTTTTAAAATGAAAATTTATTGGTGATGCCTTTAAAAAAATGCAAGTAAAATAACAGAGATCATACAACAAATAATAATACTATATTAAAGAACTAATGTCATAAGACGTCATTTTGTCGCACGCGGACAATTTATTTAATGGACGAGTGCGACATTTTATCTATTTGAAAAAATTCTATAAAAAAAATTAATTTTATACCTTAAATTTAATTTGGTCGAATTTTACTTTAGATAGTTGGTATCACAGTCATTGGTTTGACAGTTAATGTCAAAATCGATTCGCCATGCCGTCCTTAATTTACTTATTTACAATAAAGTACTAGAAAAATCATAAAAATATTATAACCAATAAACAAAATATTATGCTGTTTAAAGTATAGCCAACCTATAAAATCAAAATTTTGGGTGGGATAAAGTATCTCATTAAAGCACCGAAAGCGGTGTTATAATGAAGTCATTATGAACGCAAAATACACTCACAGGCAAAATAGTCGATCCACACAAATTTTCGATGAATTTCAATCGCAAATAACTTTTTTTATTTGATTTCGGATTTAAACAAATATTAAAGAATATTGTAGATACATTTTAAAAGTTACTAAAAAATACACGTATACGTTTATAATACGTTTATAATATACAGGTTTAAACAAATAGATTTTTTTTACCATAAGTTTAAGACACTCTGTAGAGTGGCAAAACCGTATATTGTTCTAAATTTTATTTATCAAGTCACATCTATTCTTAACAGTTTTGTTTTTGGTTCACCTTGATATATTTATTTTTGTGGAAAATATGGAATTTTTAAAAAAACATTGCAATTTCCAATATTTTTCCTGTATGAAGAACCAAGGTTGGGTCCATCCATAGGCTATGGAGAATGACAGTGACAGTTTTGTTGAATCATCCCATACTTGGACATGTCATATACAGCTTTCAAAAGCTATCAAATTGTTTTTTTATAAATGAATGTGTTAATTTTGAGGTGTGTCCTTACTTTTAAAAATGTCTCCGACTGATGTTGTACTTTACTTCTTGTGACGTTTAATTAACATGCCACGTAATACTGTGACCGTCCATCCTGGATTAAATTAATTGCTCTGGCAACATCAGTCGGGGACATATCCATTTTTTAAAGTAAGAAGACACCTCAAAATTTAAACATTAATTTGCAAAAAACAATTTGATAGCTTTTGAAAGCCGTGTATGACATGTCCAAGTATGGGATGATTCAACAAAACTGTCATTGTCAATCTCCATAGCCTATGGATGGACCCAACCTTAGTTCTTCATACAGAAAAATATTGGAAATTGCAATGTTTTTTTAAAAAATCCATATTTTCCACAAAAATAAATTTAAACTGTTAAGAATAGTTGTGACTTGATAAATAAAACTTAATTTAGAACAATATACGGTTTTGCCACTCTACAGAGTGTCTTAAACTTATGGTAAAAACATATTTTTGTTTAAACCTGTATATTATAAACGTACGTCTATTTTTTAGTAATTTTTTAAAATGTGAGCGATAGTCCATTAATTTATCTACAATATTCTTTAATATTCGTTTAAATCCGACATCAAATAAAAAAGTTATTTGCGATTGAAATTCATCGAAAATTTGCCTGTGAGTGTAGATAAAACCTATTTTTCCAACCTGGGAAAATCTATCTTTTCTGTACCGAGGCGTTTTAACCGCAATTTTATTAAATAAAAAACTGGCTACAGGATGAACTAATAACGAACATTCGAAGGTACTCAGGCGTGCTAAACGATTATTTTCTAAAAAAAAGTATCAGACGTTAATCCAACGCGTGCTCGCGCACTTAAGTTTAAAGGTGTACCGGGCAAGATTATTGGGCGCCATTTTTAATTAATTTTAAAGGGTACACTTTGATAAAATGTTAAAAAACAAAAACAATGGGTCTGTGGTTTGTTCAATTTTCATTAAAATTATATGCGAGTATTTAAGGAGTGTCTTGTGTGTGTTGTTGTTGCAGATTTATCAATTATGCATTTAAATTTAAAAATACACACTCATCTTTTTTTAAATTAGTTTTAAATTAGCAACGCTCCGTGGTTTAACCAAGGTCTTCTGCTTTATTTACATTTTAAATTTCTGTTATACAATTTATTGCTATAAAGTTGAATAAATTTTACACTGCCTGGACGTTGAATGTAATAAATTTTTATGTGCAATATGTGTAGGTACATAGCTACAAACGAAATCAATTTTGAAGTTGGGAAGTTTGAATCTCGATAAAATATATATGTATGTACATTGTACAAGCTTTGTCGAGAACATGTATCCATTAAAACTAAATCTAAATCAATAAATCGCAGATTTAAAGTATGGCTATTATTTTTTCTTGGCCGTGTATCCCCCATCTCCCCTGAGTGTACACCCCTGAAACATTGACATGTTCCTCTGGTATAGTCTAGTCTAGATTACTGGGGAGGCTCCTCAAATTATATGGGATAAAGATTAACTAGAATAAAGGGGAAGAATGGACATGTGGTTCAATAGATTTTTTTGTTACATGCCCTACGGGTCTGTAATTGACTAAAGCCGAACGGAATTCCCGATTAGGATGCCTAATGATCGTGATTACAATTTTATCTGATCCTACACTTACCAAATTGGCGAGTGCCTGCTATGCAAGCAAA
The DNA here is from genome assembly GCA_921294245.1 of Brassicogethes aeneus. Lineage (NCBI taxonomy): Eukaryota > Metazoa > Arthropoda > Insecta > Coleoptera > Nitidulidae > Brassicogethes > Brassicogethes aeneus. Next base: position 1,601,403 of record OV121140.1, read on the forward strand.
ATATTACTGATAGAGTTAACTATACAGATGTGTGCACTTTATTAGGTATGTTTTGTTATTATTAAAGCTGAGAACCTTAACACTAAAAAGCAAAATTTGACCAAATGATAAGAACGTTTACCATAAATAGCAGTTCATTTAATAAAAATTGTAAGTATACCTATCCATATTATAACTATAGTTATGCAGAAAAATAATTGATGTACATTATATTAATAATTTCCTTGCATCTTTCTTGTTAGTCTGTTAATTCGATTTACCTTTCTTAAGTAAACATGTGCACAAGTATTATTTGCATCACATTGACTTAATCTCGTTATTGTGCCCCGAAAATCGGATTTTCTTCCCGAGCAAAGAAACTCTAACAAACTTAGACTCATGCTGTGCCTTTTTTTACATGTCATTACGTAAGAACCACTCGAAGGGTGGGAGTACAGAACATACCAGTCCCAACAATAAAGATCTTAATATTTAATACACATAATACACCTTAAATATAGTCGAGAGCCTCTCAACCATAATCTTATTAGCATTCATTTTGCGTCGGGTATTTAGTTACCTAAGCTTACAAAGAAAATCGCTCATATTGAAGTAATAACATTAAAGACTTTTACCTCAAAAACGCATTAAGTCGCATATTCTGGTTTTTGCCGCTAAAGGTGTGATCACGCTTGATCGAATAAAAACCTATACCTACAACTAAACACTTAATGTTTTTGGGAGCAAGAAAACTCCCCACTCAAGTAACCATAATAAAATATTAAAAAACTGGATATTGGTATAAACTCTTATTAAGCTTTTAAATAGTGTATAAAAAAATTTTCAATATTAAAAATATTTGAATTCGATGTCCACAATGCTCTTTTATGTTTGCTATTACATAGAAAGAAAAATAATTTGTTCCCAGTAGATTCCACTTTTTGAATGTAAACCCAGCATAGGCCTATAACAATCATTATCAATTTACTATTTAAATTACCCATCGCACAAAAGACACAACTTGAAAGGACTGGCATCCTTTGTTGAAATTTTTTTAATCAAGCCCAAACATATCTAATTCAATTTCTGTTCCGGCTACTGAAATGAAATTTAATTTACTTTCTTTATATGTTCCAAATGGGAAGCTAACGATTTCGTGATACAATGGGACAGAAATTTTATGCTAGTCAAAAAGAAGTTCTGGCAAAATCATATCTCGATCCAATTTATTTCAGGCGTGATAAAAAATGTTTTTTTTAGTTTAATTTTGCCAAGTATACTACCTACAGCTGCAGAAAATACAAAGGAAGAAACAGGCTATAAATTTCGACAGGTTTCTCATCAAATATTAACACGTCAATCGGACGCGTTTCAATTTATATTTAATAGTTTCATTTCTAGTTCCGTTGGGGTGGTATAACTTCTGCATCGTAACTAGGGGGGGAATCAGCGCATTTTAGGGGAAAGCAAGTGTAAGTAGCAGTGTCAAATGACGGAGACAAAGTTGAATTTCCCGCATGTGTTCTGATCTCACATACGTATCATGTCAATATTAAAAAACGAACATTTTTCAAAATTTAAGAGTGAAAAATATATTAAAAAAAATCTTGTATTTTTGGGGGAGTACCATCTGCCTAAATCTAAACCTACCTAAAAAACTTATTAGCTCAAAAGAAATCGTTCTTTCAAGATCCTACCCTTTTAATTTACCATCGAAAACAACTATCGCATAAAAACTTAATCTCCGTCCCATTGAATGAAAGGGTTCTTTATGTTTTCAATACCATCCTTTTGTCCGTTCTCTTATTCGATTCTTTTCAATATAAGTTTTATAATTATTAAAAAAAGACCTCGGGCACGTCTAAGAGCTTTGAGTGGCTTAAGAGACTTAAGAATAAAAATAAATATAATAAAGTTTATAGTGTGTTGGACAAACAAACTATTGGCAGGTATTTACTAAGGGATTTAAAAAATATGCGGGTGAGTTCAGTTTATTAAACTTTTCTGGATTTTTCAAATATTTTTCTTTGAAGGAATTTGATGATAATGTCCCCTAAACCAAACAATTTTAAATACTCAAATTTTTTATATATTTTACATCCAATTTAGAAAACCTTTGTAAAACGCTTCATTTTAATATCAAAGAACATGAAAATGTATCCCCCAAAAAAAATGTAAATTACATTCGGCATCATCCCGATATTAACAGTAATCCAGTAGGTAGAATCTACCTGCATTTCTCACTTAAAATTCCTGGACCCTCATTTCTGGCAGCATTTCCCCAATAATTTCAGCAGGGAAACAAAGATCAAAGAATATTTGGAGCGATTACTGTTAGAGATGCCCCCCTGCATTTCTAGTGGAAACTGGGAATTTCTCTTTTGAAGTTTGCCACACTGCATGTGTATCTCCTGCGCGACGCGACATAGAGGGTACAATTAACAAAAGACTAATCTCTTGCTGAAGTGCCTTTCTGCTGGTAATCCTGCACAGTTACACGTGTCTTGACAACAAAAAATGCCATAAAACATATAAAATAGAATGTAAATCTTAATAATAATAATAATACTATTACCGAATTTGAGTTTAAACCAGTGGCGGCCCGTGACATTTCATTTTGGTGAGGCAGAGGCAGGGTTTCGCCCTCATTTAAAGGCGAAGAAATTTTTTTAAACCTAACATAAAAAAAACTGACGTCGCAGTTCACAACCTATACTTAAAACTTAGTAAAAAATATCGGTACAATTTCTCACCGTAATATCCATAATGACTAAATTCACATAAATCACCAAGTTCAATTAACTAAACCCACAGAATAAACGACTTACAAAAGAATTATAAAATATACATACTCATAGAAAAACAATAAACAAAATGTTGCGTAAATAACCACAGATTTGTTCTTTAAACAGTTCAGAATTTTATAACCAAAACCAACCTAAAGAAGGAATCTGTATTTATTTTATTGGTTACTGTGATGGCTACAAGATGGCGATAGTGTTAAAATATGTTTATTTTAGAATATAAATATAATTTCGAATAAATCGATTTATTATAAGAAAAATAATACCATTTATTATTGAATTTTGAAAAACGTGCTTATTTCCTTGGATGTAGGCGTGCCTGCCTCGCGTATGCTAATACGAGAGAACTATGATATCGCATTGTAATAATAATAATAATAATAATAATAATAATATCGTTTATTTTCAAATAGAACGAGACAACAAGGCTAACGCCAATCGTTAGTCTAAATTAGTTCAGGTATGCTTCTAAGCCAATCATCTAGCTATAAATATTAGTTTAAATTGCGGTCGTTTCAAATTCAAATAATTTAAATGTTATATGCTATAAAATCAATAAAAATTTATTGACTATTTCACAATTCATATAATCCAAATATTAAAAATTTATAGTATATTATAGAAAGTAAAATATTTAAATTAGTTTTAATTCTCTATGATGAGGCACTGCCTCACCTGCCTCGTCTGACGGGCCGCCACTGGTTTAAACTCTGAAATAGCACCTGGGGAAGGGAAAAAAATCTTATAAAATAATATAAAAATACAGTAAATACTCTCTAAAAATAAATTAGTTAAAAATGAAAATTATCATAGCAAAAAAGCAGCCACTAATAATTCTTCTCAATAGCAGTTTGTAGACCGAACATTTAGCAGACAATTTACATGTAAAATTGTCTCCTGAGTTCATAATATGGAATTGACTATATCTTAAAAACTGTTCTACTTTTACATAAGAATGGTTAACCATGGCATAAGTAAAAAAAACAGCCACTAATAAGTAACTGTAGTAACCAGTAATGTTTTACTAATTCATTTTTAGGGAGTACACACTAGAAATTTATTATAATACCATCTAAATTTAATTTTTGCCTAAAACTACTAAAAAGAAAGCAGTATAAACTATTTAAAAAAAATACTATAAATAAAATATGCACTGAAATTTTTGATTTGAAAGTGAATTTGTTCTGGGTACGCTAGAGTATCTACTTCTTCTCGAAAACCCAAAGTCACGATCTGCTTTATGGTGGAGAACACTAATGCACTAATTAGAAGAAGAAGAGCCTTGCAAGTCAAAGGTATCTTCGATCATGCAAAGGTTGAACGAGTTTACAACTTATAAAGCTTATCGTTACCATTTGGCTGCCAGCAATAAAAACCAAATTGCCGTGCTATTTAGGTTGTTTTGTTTTGTTTTGTTTTAAGCGATTATTTTAACATTTAATTTTTATTGTTTTTTAATTTAAATAATTTGTAATGTTTAGCTTTATATTGGTCTCGCCAAATTCTGGGACCTTGAATCTCCATAAGAAGAAAAGTGTCGAACATAAATCGATAGTATGCCAATCGATTGAAACACGTTAAAAATAAATCAGCTGTCACCGCGTCCTTAAAAAAACTCAACGCTCACTCTTCTTCTTTTTTCAACTCATTGTCTTTCCACGGATTTCAGTTTGATCGCTAATGGTAGGCTGTGACTGCGAGGATTTAAAATCGAAGAGTGCTTTGAAGCGTGCCCGTGGCCACCATTGACCAGTCAATCACTTGCCAATGCCGCCTTTGATTCAAAAGATCACATCTCCGCAAGCTCGAGAAAAAATGCAGCTTTTTCGACGTATGTGAAAAAGTCTGGGTTATAATAATTGAAAATAAATACCATGGTGTTTATGGTTAATGTAAATGGCAACTGGCACTTGCATTTTTCCGCTTGTTATAAAAGAAAAGAATTCTTTCATGGTGGTAAAGATAGGTTGATATAAAAGAACCACTCTTCTAGCGATGAATATTAATAATAAAAAGTGTATGGGATTAATATTCTTTGAACAAATTCAAGTAGCACTTAACACTAACGAGCGTTTTAATCTTACTTTGAAGAGTAAATAATAAATTGCATTGTTCAAGTGATGAATTAGATTTTAATTTGGGAACTCGGTCAAATAAGCCAACTCTAACATAGAAATATTTTTCTTAAAGGCTTTTATACTGTAATTTGTGATAATATAGTTTTATTTTGTATTATATGTGAAAGTAACTTATTCATAGTATTCGAACATAATATAGTGGTTCGTGAAATTACTGTAATCAGGCATTCCTTTATGTATACAATATTTTCGCCTTTGGAAACGATTCTTTTTGTATATTTACATAAAAAACAATACAGAAATATTTACACAGACTTTTGTTTTCAACAATTGTTTTTTGACTTGAAATTACATGATTTAAATTTAACTAAAGAAACATTTTTGTTAGTATCTAAAGACATAAATAATCGACAAATGCAAAAAGTAAACTATTGAAAGTGATCTTCATCGGGCGGGTATTAAGTTCATATTATGAACTGAGTTTGGTGAAACGGCCGTTGAATGTGCAGTAAACGTGCAAGCTCGAGGCGAGGGTGGATTTCGTGGGAAAGTTTCACTCGTGAAGAGGTAGAGCACTCTTCTTACCAAAAGAATACGTACTACGTACTGCAGTGCAATCTAGAAGATGTTCTTTAAACGGTGCACTTACTCGGCCACTCTGAATAGACACTAGACGCTACAATTGATACCACAAAAAATGCACCATTCGTTTTTCTAAAATAAGTACACATTTTTGTGGTAAAAATAGTAAAAAATGCATTGTTTAAGTTCTGGGATTATGGGAATTTTTATTTTTCACCTCTGGTTCTTTATTTAACAGTTAAATTTTAACTAGACTGAAAAAATTGTGGTAAAAATGCATTGTTTAAGTTCTGGGATTATGGGAATTTTTATTTTTCACCTCTGGTTCTTTATTTAACTAGAATGAAAAAAATAATTTCTTAAACGAAATTAAAATCACGTTCATTCAAAAGATTTGCGCTTTTGAAAATATGTCTTCGGAAGATATTTCTCTTTTGAATGAAGAAAACGTTTTTAGCGCATAAAATGGGATTTTAACAAGAAAATTGCATCTCTTAATTGAAAAGCTTAGGAACTTTCTAATAAAGAAAATTTGTCTTGCTACATTTTATTTTGATTGTATTGCAAATATCTTTTGGTCCAATTATTATTATTATAGTACCTATGTATTGTTTTATTCAAAAGCTTCTGATCTTCACTGATACTACCAGCGATGTTAGTATTTAAGCTGGGTCAGAATTTCTCAAACGGGCCACCTGAATTAGGTCAAAATTAGTTTTTGTTTGTAGATACATTTTTTTGATAGTATTTTACATCACTAACACAAATCCTAAAGGATTTTGTAAAAAAAAATTTTCAATTGACATATTCATGATATTAAAAGTCAAAGTTTTTAATAATTAAAAAATAAAAAAATTCATTATGGCTGAACTAATTATCCGATTCCAACGATATAACTAGCGTTGGAATCTTGTTTTGACATAGATTCTTTGTTATTTTTTTCAATTGTCCTATTTTCATTTAGGTCGATTTTTTTTTGTTTTTTTTATACCAAATTCGGAAATAATTGCCTTCTGCGCCAGCTATCGACTCGAGAAAAAAAACACATATACTCCAATCATTTCTCGAAATTATGCTGCTGAGAAAAAAAATGGCCCGCAGGTTGACAAAAAGTTATTCGTCCTTTTGTGGCCGCGCGCGGTGTCAGCTCACGCTCCGAACCGTGTACGCTGTACGCGCTTGTGACGCGACGTCTTACGGTGGTCTGGAACCTGCGGGCCATTTTTTTTCTCAGCAGCATAATTTCGAAAAATGATTGGAGTATATGTGTTTTTTTTTTCGAGTCGATAGCTGGCGCAGAAGCCAATTATTTCCGAATTTGTTATAAAAAAAACAAAATAAATCGACCTAAATGAAAATTGTACAATTGAAAAAAATAACAAAGAATCTATGTCAAAACAAGATTCCAACGCTAGTTAAATCGTTGGAATCGGATAATTAGTTTAGCCATAATGATTTTTTTTTATTTTTTAATTACTAAAAACTTTTACTTTTAATATCATGAATATGTCAATTGAAAATTTTTTTTTTACAAAATCCTTTAGGATTTGTGTTAGTGATGTAAAATACTATCGAAAAAATGTATCTACAATCAAAAACTAATTTTGAACAAATTCAGGTGGCCCGTTTGAGAAATTCTGACCCAGCTTAAATTCTCCTCACCACATAGGCCTTTTGATTTTAATTATTGAAACATGCATTTAACAATTAAAATCAAGGACCTTCGTAGTGTGGGGAGTTCAAGCCTAAATATTGGCATCGTTGAAAACTAGAAGATTGACTGAAAAAAAGGTTTACAAAATAAGATTTATTGTTTGATATTAACATAAGCGCAAGTTTTTTTATACCAACACTAATAAAGTAACATAAATATGATTTAAAATAAAATTTTTATTACATATTTTAATTATTACCTTAAAAAACATTAAACAAATTAATTAAATTTCATTTATTTAAAAAGAGTTTTAATGATTCCAACTCCACTGTGAAATTACATACAACACGCCACAACACAACACAACCGGTAAAATGTATATTATAAATAGAAACTGTATATTAGAATAGAATTATAATATTATATCGCTGCCCCTAGAAAATGGCGAATTGCAAGTTGCAATGATACAAAACGTACTAAACAAGTGTGCCGCAAACGGTGTGCGCGTTTTGCATCTCCTCCCATGTATCAGAAGCTACCTACCAGATTTTGTTAGAAAATTGACATGCTATTGGGATAATTGTGATGTATCTTGAATGAATTGCGTAAATATAAATAATTTTTATAGCTTTTGAACAAAAACATTCAAGAGATTTTGTATTTGTCTTCAAGAGAACTTCTTCCACTAAGAACTTTTTTCTTTAAGAAATAAATTCTTTTATGCTAAAATATTGTCATATCTATAAATATACATAACCATATTTGGTAAATTATAATTATATAAGTAGAATTAAAATAAACCTGTTAAGTTGACTTAAGAGAGTTAAAAAGTAGTTAAAAAATATTAATATTGATTTTTTCGAAACTAAAATTATTCTTCACCCAGAAGCCGAAAATTAAATATAGCGCTTTAAACGGTAAATTATAACATATAAATATTGTGTAAAAAACACTAAAATTTAAAATCCTAAATACAGAAATTACCGTTTACCTAAATCTAAGTCACTTTTTTAGCCTGTTTTAATTACAGGACGGCTCAAATAACACATTATTAAGACTCCTTCTCAAAAAAACACGCCATTTAAAATCGCCTAATTTCGGGGTGGATTGTGTTTTGTTATTATCTTCGAGCATCAATCAAGCTGGCCCTTGCCTAGTGATATAATTTGTCTGTCAGCATTCTTTTGTTTCGGCCGTTGGTAAAAAACCCGTCTCTGGGATACCTTCGATCATAGTCATTATTATTACGACTGAGGAGAAGACGTTGAAGAATGGTTGATTCGTTTTTTTCACTGCTAAGAATACAGCAATAATGAGTCCTGATGGATTTCGCGTTCAAATAATTTATCACCAAGTAATATGTTAATTACTTTTGGTTTTAAAAATCTGTGAAATAAATAACAAAATCCTATGTCAATATTTCAACCATAATTCTTGAAATTTTCAAAGAGACCCAATAACAAAAGTATTTTTGGAAATTGGAAACAATTTTTACTACTTATGGTAACGATAAATTATATAAAGGTTATATAAGAGTTGTCACATTATGTCCCCTGTTGTTTTTTTGAAGTATTATGTACATATAATAAAAATTACTTTGAACTTTAAGTCGTATTGAGTAAAAAATCCGGTAGCAGTTCTTTAGGAAGTTATATAGTGGTTTCCATAATATTCCTTTTATCTTTACTTATAAAACTTGGGTTTTATAGTGTTACTACCGATAATCTTCATAAACTCCCCAAATAATCTCTTTAAGGGGTATAAAAGAGTGATATAAATATTTCTGTAACCAAATTAAGAAAATTAGGTTTTATAATTTGGATGATATAACATTTATAAAAACTACTATAAAACAAAAATGTTTAATGGGTTCTTAATCCTTACTACACAATCCGTATGGCAGGTCTAGTTTTCATTGTGAATGGGCAAAAACGCATGAAAAACCCAAACAAACCCGTGCAAAACGATACGGGGATTAAGGCAATCAATCTGCGGAAAAAGAATATAAAAAGAAGCAAATCCATTATTTATTATCTCCTGTGCGGAAAAGATATCTGCTAACAAAGAGCTAGGTTTAATTTCTAAGCAGGATGGGCGATTTTTTAGGGTGCATTAGGAGGCACGGTTAAAGAAAGAAAAGGTGGGAACGGACACGGAAATAAAAACGTATTACTTTAATTCCAACTGTACCTAATATTCGTTTTTCTGCTCGAATAAACCTTCGGGTGTCGGTATAACAATTTGAAAGCGTTATGTGGTTTTCATTTTTAATTTGATTAGGTACAAGTTGACCAAATCAGATTCTTCTCATGGCATCAATTGTTTTTTGTTTCATCATTGTAGAACAGAGTTTATTAATCTATTAAGTGTTCAAAATGTCTGCCACCAACTTTCACACAAAAATACAAATTTTGTTAATTTTTTACCACCAAGTCTAAAACCTATCCTCCGTGAATGTTACTCTTTCCAGGTTAACCTATATGTTTTCAAATATCTGAGGTAGTAAAAGCATACTGAAAATATCAGTTCATCAAGTAAATTAAACACATCCAAAGCAATCGAATCAAATATAAAATATTATTAAAAATTAAAGGAAATAATTTTTATAACCATTTATGTAGGTGTTACAAAAATTGATTCTATCCTCCGTGAATCTGTTTTTGCTTTAAATTTTATGCAACGGATGGCGCTTTAATCATTTTAAATAAGCAAAAACCTCTGTTTACGACATTATAATGTCGTAAACATCTATATATAGATGCATGTGATTCCTGAAGGTCAGTTAGAATTTATATGCAAGGTCAGTTAGAATTTATATGCAGATGAGAGTGTTGCTGTTTTATAATTCACAAGTTTAGTTCATTAATTTGCTATTTAAAAACCTATCTACCGTGAAGTGTAATATCTCAGTAAGTAGATTTTTTATAAATATTTTATTGTATTTTTAAAAAATATTAAGGTATCAAAAGATGCAATAACTTATTTCAAATATACAAAGGGATGTTAAAAAAAATATACGAAATCCTAACCTCCGTGAAGCTATCTTCCGTGAAGCTCCAATATTCAAAATGTATGATTTCTTAAAATTTTTGCATTAGCGCAGAACCACTTATGTTATGTTATTACTAGACCTGGTGGCTTCCCAAAAACCCCATCTAGACTAGCAGTGAAACAACCAAAAATGAAAAATAATCATTTTCACTTGGTGGACATCTCAATATTTTTTATAAAGGAAACTCTGGTTTATTTTTTTTTCTTTTATGCGTTGAAGAAAATAATTAGTTTCCTTATTGAGTGGATCTATTTTCGAACTTTTATGTAGCATGTAACTTTATATCGGTGTTTACCATTCTTCGTGGATTAATTTTTTAAACGGAATATCCCGTGATCGGGTTTCAAGATGCGCCCATATGCTCTATACAGCTTGTTCCTTTTGTTCGATAAATTGATGTTTCAAGCGATGAGTTGCAAAAAAGCTACTTAATTAAAAGTCTTCTCAGAGTGTTTATAATATATTACCAGAAATCTGTTATTATTGCTATTTCAAACTGAAATTAGGGGATACAGTGAAGTGGGTTAAAGTTACGAAATACATCAGTAAGTGTTGTAGTAGTACTGATAATTATATTGTACAAAATTTCTTTATATTTTGATGATTTCAGAATGGTGTGTTATTTAATTGTTTGTATGTTATTTTTGTGTTCATTTGAGTAGGTATGTGTTAATTTTTTTGTTTAGGAAATTGATTAATCAAACAACATTTCTTATCAACATTTTTTTATTTAAAAATTACAAGATTATGGTTATATTGGCAGCATACCAATGCGTTCAGGATTGACATTGTTTAAAACTGTATTATTTATCATTTCACTGTATAATGCGCAGAACGTCTGTAAATATATTTCCTTTGTCCATTTTGTACGCATAGACGACTTTAGAATTTAATAATGAGTTCGCGCGGCAAAAAATGTATCACCGCAATTTCTTCCATCACGTTCAGCTCTGTATGTGCAGGTGGATCACTCCAGATCTTATGGGACTTTAAAATTCTTCGCGAGACTTTTATCGCAATAATTCGCGTTCGTTCCGGTAACAAGCCGCAACAAGAAACTGTGATGTCCCCCGATGGTGTTACCCCGTGATATTTCATGAAACTAAATGAGTTTGAACTACACTTTTATTGTGTTTTGATCTTTCATAATTAAGTGGATATGACAGCTCAGGTTCCAGATTTTTAACCGCAATTAATTATTTTTTACAATGCTTTAAAAGTCTAAAACCTATCCTCCGTGATTGTTACTCTTTCTAGGTTAACCTATATGTTTTCAAATATCTGAGGTAGTAAAAGCATACCAAAAATATCACTTCACTAAGTAAATTAAACACATCCAAAGCAATGGAATCAAATATAAAATATTATTAAAAATTAAAAGAAACAATTTTTATAACCATTTATGTAGGTGTTACAAAAATTGATTCTAACCTCCGTGAATCTGTTTTTGCTTTAAATTTTATGCAACGGATGGCGCTTTAATCATTTTAAATAAGCAAAAACCTCTGTTTACGACATTATAGATGCATGTGATTCCTGAAGATCAGTTAGAATTTATATGCAGATGAGAGTGTTGCTGTTTTATAATTCAAAAGTTTAAGTTCAATAATTTGCTATTTAAAAACCTATCCACCGTGAAGTGTAATATCTCAGTAAGTAGAATTTTTGTATAAATATTTTATGTATGTACATTGTACAATTGTATTTTTTTAAATATTAAGGTGTCAAAAGATACAACAACTTATTTCAAATATACAAAGGGATGTTTTAAAAAAACATACGAAATCCTAACCTCCGTGAAGCTATCTTCCGTGAAGCTCTAATATTCAAAATGCATGATTTCTTAAAATTCTTGCATTAGTGCAGAACCACTTATGTTATGTTATTACTAGACCTGGTGGCTTCCCAAAAACCCCATTTTAGACTAACAGTGAAACAACCAAATATAAAAAAATCTTGAAACATTTTCGTATGTATAAATTGAGTAATTTATCTTATTTTTTGCATTTACATAGTTGATGAAAATTACACTTCTCTGTGAGAACCAAAATTCGCTTGAGTTGTAATAATTATCTATGATTAATCTAGCCGTTAAGTAAATTTTTAATCGTCCATGGTAATTTTTTATTAAATTAATAAACGTTATCACAGTTAAAAATTCCTTGATTAATAGTCGTAACAACTTAAATAATTAATCAAAACTCAACATCTCTATTAGTAGAGACGCCGTTTGTAGAAAAGAAACAACAATAATAAAGGCTTAGGCTTAGGCAACAATCAGATGAAAAATAAAAAATAATAATACTTTTTAATGTTATGATGAACGGCAGTGGCAGACGGTAGTAATCTTTAAAATCCCAATTTTTTACAGATTGAAAGGGTCCAAAGCCTTAAAGAGGATTATGGTATCAACATTTTTTAAAGCCAAGATGACAATCCGAAATAAGTCACCTTGGTTTGGTTCATATTCAAGGTTATACAATTTTTATATAAAGTTTTAAACAAACTGAAAACCGAAAAAATAAGGGTTTGACCTTTCCACTTTGTAATTAAATGCATCCTACGCAGATGCTCATGCAAGTCATTTTCAACATCGAAAGGAATGTTTGATGCTCTTTACCGATTTCTTTGCACTTTAGGTGGTCGTACCCTACCACAGGAGGCCCATTATTACCTCTATTATAGGCTAATACCATGAACAATAAAAACACTAAATATATTTCAAATCTTCCAGACGTCTTCAAGGGATATCTACTGAGTTTTAAAATAAAAACGAAATAGGAGCATCTGCCAACATGTCATTAAAATGTGTTTAAATAAATAATGATTTCGGCTATTGTTAACTAAAGTGGTGTAAGTACCAACAACATTTTTTGTTACATTAACATGTTAATGTAACAAAAAATGTTGTTGGTACTTAAATGCATTTTTAGTTATTTTTAATTTTTAATTTCCCATAAATCCATATAAATTATTTTGACACGAGTCTATAAAACCGCACCATCAATCACTATTATAAAAAACTACTTTACAGTAATTTTGTTACCTAGATAATTTCGGTATAAACCTTAGTTCTAAAACGCGTTAAACGTTAGGTATAGTTTAAGCATTAGCCATGTAATTATACAATTAGGACGTCATCTGTCAAGAAATATGGACTCTGATGTTGTTATATGTTATTAAAGAGTTTACCTCTTCACCCCATCTGGTTGTGTCCCAATTTAGTATTTTATAACGTTTTGTTTTTATCTTGATTTTGTCACACTGTTTGTGAGCGGGTTCTTTCAAGAGAACCCTGCTTTGAATTTTAAAACGCGTCGTTTTTTGTTTTAGCCGCTATCTTAATTCGAGGAAACGTTTTAAATACAAGCGCGAGCAGATAACGATCCTCTAAATATTTGTATTCCCGAAAAATGTCAACTTAAATATGTGATTTGAAATATAATATAAATCTCAGCTATAGAGTACCTAAGATCAAAATTTAATATTTGTTTATTTTTATTCCAACCCAACTATTCTTAGAAAATAAAAACACAAAAAGTCAAACATAATCAGAAAATAGAACAAACAAAAAACCAAGTGAAATGTTTAATTTAAAAAAAATAATTAAATTAAGGTGTGGAATAGTTTGAATAACTCTGTAGGCACCCAATACCTACTTAATTCGATTTTTGTATTAGGTATAACCTCAAATCAAGATTTTAATTAAAGGAAGCTTCTTTAGATTACAAAAGTATAAACGTAATTAAAACGAGCTAAACAAAAACTGAAAACCTTTCACTATAAAATTAGTGCTTTTATTCCCGATAGGGGGCTGATCCGAACAGTATGAAGTCGATTATTCGGTAACAAGTCGCGATACAAAGAGAAAAAAATTAAAATCCAATCAAAAGTAACGTGCAGCGATACCATTATAAACGAATTCAATGGATGCTGGGCGTCTTTTCTTAATAACTGGACCACCTTTGGGAGAAGTCAGATAGTGTGTTCGTTTACTTGTTTTGTACAAATTTTGACACAAAAGACCACCCTAAAGGTGTGCCCGCAAATTTCAGGCTAATTTACAGTATTTACCTTTTTTGTGTGTCTTTAAAGTAAATACTTCAACAAAGGTGGTCCATAAAGAACCCCTGTTTGTCTTGTCAATGTATACCTAGTAAAAGTTGATTTTTATGTAATCTGTTTATGTTTTGTATGTACCTCTACGTTTAACTAATTAAATTTATAAATTAAAAATTGTTGAACATAAAAATGTCAAAGAAAATAACACCTAAAGGGTGGTCGGCAATTTCCATGGTATTTTTTATTACCTACACCCTTTTGCGGTCTATAGTTGCCGAAACGGATGTCATTGTCACGCTAAACTGTAAAAGATTATATAATTTATTAAAAAAATAACATAAAAACCTAATGTTCTTTAATTCGCAACATACGGTAAACACCCTTAATTTTTGTCGGAAATAAATAAAGCTATCATTTCAAGAAAAAGATCCATGTGGTTTTCAATTATTTAACCCTCTTTGTCGGTGGCGTTTCGCCGCAAAGACATTGTGAAAAAATACCATGAAATTTGCAGACCACCCTTTAAGGTGTTTTCAAGCTTGTCGTACCTACTTACCTTATTATTTGTTTGTTTAGTGTTTAAACATGGGCATTATTGCGTAATATTTTATATAAATCCAAGTAGTTTTAACAAAAATCGATTAAATTGTTCGAATTGTTTATTCCAAATTCAATCAAAAATTGATTATACTGTAGGCAATCCAGAATACACTTCATGTACCCTGGGTTGCATGTTTCGTAGTTCGATTAGCATACAACGGAGGGCGCTTAGAAATGTCAAATGACTAAACATTAGTCATACCTGTCAAAAAAGTCAATATAGAAAATAAAGTTGCAAATTTTGCATCGCAAAAAATTTCCGTGTAATTTTTACATCTAAAATGTCGTTAAACACGGCCCACCTGAACGGCGGCGTGCTGATCCATGCAGGGGAACAGTGAGTGGTTAAATCAATGTTATTCTAGAATATGCAGCTAAATGGTGGTTTTAGGATATTGCTGTTTTCCGAGCATGTTTCCATAGAGTGGTCGGGGCAGAATATGGGTGCTTTTAAAGGGACCAAAAGTGGTAGGATATACTTGACAACGCATCGATTGGTTTTTAACAGCAAAAGCCCCAACGATGAAATGCAGTCATTTAGTTTCCCTTTCATCACACTAAGCGAGGTTAGTTGAAGCAATCATTTAATGTTTACTGTATGCATTTATTTAGGTGGAAATTGAACAACCAATATTTGGGGCTAATTACATTAAAGGAAAAGTAAGGGCTCAGCCGAATGGAAATTGGACTGGCGAAGCCAAATTCAAGTTGACTTTCAAACACGGAGGTGCTATTGAGTTTGGGCAGGCTATGCTGAAAGTGGCTCATCTTGGTAAGATTTCAATTGTTGTAATTTCCTTGTTTTTTTACTGTTTTTGTTTGTGTTAAATCATTTGACTCATTATCATTTCTTTGTTTTGACTTTTATAATTTTCCTTGCTTAACCTTACTAATTTTTAAATTATAATGAGAAAACTGATTGATTTGCAACTTTTTAGCCACAAGGGATGATATCTCTGGAGATAGTAAGTATTTTTATTACAATGTAGTTTGTAGAACAAACTTAAAAATTGCTAATATAATTTTTAAAACGTTTTTTTTTATTAAATAAAACTATGTTGTATAATATATTAAAAGTGCTTTTTATTAAAAAGGTAAAATGAAAATATTACAAAGTTACAAGTGAATGAGAAATTTGCTGACACCCACTTAAAAAATTAAATTTAAGTACCTAATAAAAGATGTACCTACAACTGTACTTTATGCATAAAATAATCCTAATAAAACTTGTGGGTTCAAACACAAAATAAAGTTTAATAGTTGTTAATTAAATGATTTTTAAAAATAAATAAATAAAATCTAACATCTGTCAAGTGTTTAACCTCACTTTTTACCCATTTTAAATGTAATCATAGTCGCCTTTTCCCAATGTAAAATCCGATTGGTTTAAATCACGGTGAATATTGAAATCGGCCAATCACTGAACGTGGTTAATGAGTTCATTATTCACGTTAGGCAGGGAATTTGTAATGATTATGTTTATAAATCTAATATTATGCAATAGGAGTAGTTAAAATAAATTAATAGATAAAATGCGCATTATCTCGAGTATCAACACATATTTTATTAATTATTTTCGATTTTAATTTAAAAAAATGTTTTTGAAACAATGATGGGTATTTATTAATAAAATATCAATGAAACTTTTTCTCTTTGTAAAGTCGCAAGGGGCGGCTTCAGAGAAGCACCCCCGCCGTACATGCCGCCCCAATCGCAGTACTACGCGGCGCCGCCTCCCGCCTACGCCCCGCCCCCGCAGGGTTACTACGGCTGGACGCCGCCCTACCAGACGTTCCCCGATCAGCCGCCTCAGAACGGCGTTTTCATGACGGACGCGCCGCCCCCGTACCCCGGGCTGCCGCCGCAGGGCTACCAGGGGGGGCAGATGCCGCCGCAGGGGTACCCGCCCCAGCAGCAGGGGTACCCGCCGCAAGGGGGGTACCCGGCAGCGCAGGGCTATCCCGGGGGCAGCTACTCCGGCTTGCCGCCGCCGCCCGGTCAGCAGGGCCCGCCGCAAGGGTATCCCCAGAACGGGGGGCCGTTTGTCGGCCCGCAGGGCTATCAGAATCAACCGCAGCCCGGCTATCCGCAGACGCAGGGCTATCCGCAAGGGTTTACGGCACCTGCTGGTAAGTTTCTATTTAACAAACAAAAGTTAATTAATTTAACGCGAAAACTGGTCAAGTTAATAAAAGTGTTTGCAATAATAGATGGGATAAACATGAATACTGCCTTTTTAAAATGTGTTTTAACATTTTAAAATGCATTTTAGACATTTAGAATAAAATTTAGGTAAAAATATATTATAAAATTTGTTTTTTTACAAAAACAAATTTTGGAATATATTTTTACATTTTATTGTAAATGTCTAAAATGCATTTAAAAATGTTAAAACACATATGTTTTTGATATTCTAAAATATGTTTTATTTTCGGTTTAAATGTGGATATAAAAAAATTGGAAGAAAATCAATTTTATAGGATATTATATGTACGACCATAATACGCAAACATGGTATAGGTAAAACACTTATTCCTTCAAAATTCCTCATTTAAACAAGTGTCCTATGAAACCTTTTTATTTCAAGACTCTAAGGCGGCTGAGGCAGCCCAGTCGGCCTACTATGATCCTAGCAAACCACAGATGGCGTATGTGCCGCCGCCAGCTTACTACGTATGTAGTTAATTTTAAAATTTTAATTTATAATAATCAATAAATATTTATTCCTTAGGAGAATCCACCAAGCTATAACCAAGCTACACACAAAAAAGATCAATAAGCTATTTTCAACTATGTTATGCACTTAATATTAACGATTATACGGAAATCTATTTGTTTTTTTTCTGTCAGTGTTGTTATATTTTAAATATTTCATTGTATAAAAATAACCAATCATTCCTGCACATTCTTGTTAACTCAATATGATGCCTTGAACTATGAATAGTGAATTTATGTTATATGCTATTTAAGTAAGATTTTATAAAATATGGATATAGGTAATATATTTTCATGTGCCTATATATTTAGTTAGTAATTATGTTGGAATACCATACTTATGTGTTATAGATAATATATTATGTATTAAACAATAAATATTTTCAAAGATAATGTTGGTTTAATTATGTTTAGTAATATAGAAGATAAGCAATTATGAAAAAATGTTTAAATAACTTTTTTATGGATTCGAAAGGACGAGAACAAAGAGCCTGAAATAAACTTTCCCAGGTAAAAATCTATATTTAATATTGATTTAAGAAAATAAATATAGTTATTTTAATCAGTATCTGTTAATCCAGTTCCTAAAAACCATACATATATGGGCATATTCGCAGCCTTTGCTCATAAAATCCTTAAAAATGGATATTTGTAGTGGATTAAATTTCTGGAGTTTTAAACAAGTTATTACCATACATAATTTAAAATAATTGAAATTTTTACCATTTTTTAAATTTATCCCACTGTGCAAATTTTTCCTACCATTTTTTAAATTTGTCACACTGCGAATTTGTCTTCCCATTTTTTAACCCACCATTTTTTAAATTTGTCCCACTGTGCGATGTTCCTCCTATTTTTTAAGTTTATCCCACTATGCCAATATGTCCTACCTTTTTTTAAATTTATCCCACTGTGCGAATTTGTCCTTTCAATTTTTTAAATTTATCCCACTGCGAATTTGTCCTTTAATTTTGTTTATCCCACTGTGCGAATTCGTCCTATCTTTTTTTAAATTTTTCCCACTGTGCGAATTCGTCCTATTTATAAAATTTATCCCACTGTGCAAATTAATCCTACAATTTTTTAAATTTGTCCCACTGTGCGTATTTATCCTACCATTTTTAAAACTTTTGTCCTTTCATTATTTAAATATATCCCCCAGTGCTCATAAAATCCTTAAAAATAGATATTTGAAGTTAAATAAATAATTACTAATAAATTTTTACTTGAAAAAAATAAAAACCCTACAGTAAAGTCTTAAAATAAGCAGACTATAATTTTGACATTTTAACGTTTTGATTACGTGTCCATTCTAATATGTCTATGGTCAATCATGAAAATTTGCAGCGCCATCTATCGGTGTGAGACATTTGAACTACCGCTGACATCTGTCAAATTTGAATGGATCAGCCGCGTTTGTTTTGATGGAATCATGAATAAAGGGGTGAGTTGTGTTTGATTTTTTTTAAACAATTTAATTAATTTGTGTAGTGGAAGAACTTCGACTTTGGTCCCAAACAAGAAAAACAAGATCAGCCGCCTAAAAAGCTTCATAAAACGTTGCCGAAAGAGAAATCTTGCAATGAAATTGTAGTAGACAGAGAGTCTGTAGTGAAGAAAAATTTTAATTTTGATAAAGCTGTGGCTCCAAAGAAGGTGGAAGAGTTGGCTGTGCACCCAAAGAAAATAAATGAAGTGGAACTATGGTTACAAATGGTTGTTTTAGGGAACAAGCAAAAAGTATTTATTTATTTTATATTTTTGTACCTAAATCTAGATTTAATTTGGGTTTTTTTCAGTCAAATGCTTGGTTTTTATTATTGTCAGGCCCCACAGGCTGTGGAAAAACAGCCACACTGAACGTATTATGTAAGTCAATGAATATAACAGTGTCAGAATGGGTGAATCCTATTGATCAAGATTTTGAACTTACAAGAGGACCAAACCAAGTTACCAGATTCATAGAATTTCTCACTGAAACAAAATACGTCTCTCTATTTGATGAGCCAAACCAAAAAAAAATTGCTATTGTGAAAGATTTTCCCAATGCTGTCCTAAGGAATACAGATGAGTTTTTTAGGGTTTTAGAGTAAGTTTTGTGCCTTTAAATACCAGAAAAAAGTTAATATGTTTTTTTAGAGAGTGCTACTATCAAGCTAGATGCCCCATTGTTTTTATTTGTACTGATGGTTGCAGCAACAACACAAACTTAACAAATAATTTATTTCCGCAAGAAATCATGGTTAAATATCAAATACCACATATTCAGTAAGTTATTCTGTTAATTTAACAAAAATCATAATAAGTTAATCATAGATTTAACACTTGTGCCACAACAATATTAAAAACTTGCATCAAGAAGGCGATGGAAGTTATACAGAAGAATCCAGAGTGCTTCAAAGTAGTTTCCCCTGAAACGGTTGAAGCGATTTTGGCGTCCTGTCAGGGGGACATCAGGAGTGCCATGAACCAATTGCACATGGCCAGTTTGAATGGTTGCTATGACATTCCCATGGAAACCAGCAATAATAAAAAGGGGAAGCGTAAGAGGGGGGTTAAAAGTGAGAAAAGAGTGAAATATATGATTAAAGATGAAACTTTGGGGTTGTTTCACGGCTTGGGGAGGGTTTTAAATCCGAAAAAAGTCGAAGAGGATGGTGTATTGAAAATAGACTGCGATTTTGAAAAATTAATCGATGAGTTCAGCACGCAACCGGGAAATTTTACCGCGTTTTTGTTCGAAAATTACACGCAATATTTCGGCGATGTAAACGATGCGGCTAAAGCGGCCGACATTTTGAGCGTGTCGCAGATATTTTTGGAAAAATGGCAGGACAGACATGAGGCACTAATTTTTGCCCTGTGGGTTTCCGTCATGGGTTTGATGATTTTTAATGAACATAAAGTTTCGAAGTGGACGCAAATCCGGGGGCCAACAAAAGTTAATAAAAGGTACGTTTATTTTTGGGTGGTTGGCATACCTGATTGTTTTTTTATTTTTAGCGCCAATAAAAGGGAAATGCGAGGTTTTACTCCAACAGACTGCTACTATTACAACATTATTAATAAAAGTGATAAATTTCATGTCTTTACCTGCAATTAGTTGTAAATAAAATTACAAATCAACAGTTTCATTTATTTCTTTCTAACCTATAAAAATATAACAATGTTGTTGTATAAAGCTGTGGAGTATAATAATAGTGTTTTTAATAATCAGGCTTTTAATTTTGCCAATTGGGCTTCAATTTCATCATCAGTTAATTGATTTGACTTTGAGGATTCTCCAATTTTATTGGTTGGGACACGAACACCAGACATCTATAAAAATAAGAAAATAATTTAGACGTCTTAAAAAAATAATTAAAAGAATTAAAATTCTTAAAACATATTTAAAAATGTCAAAAGGAAATTCTGAAATGTCAAAATTTAAGAATGTCAAAATCCTTTTTAAAAGTACTTTTTAGTACCAGACATCTATAAAAATAAGAAAATAATTTAGATTTTGTCTTAAAAAATTAATTAAAATTAAAATTCTTAAAACATTTAAAAATGTCAAAAAAATTCTGAAATGTCAAAATTTAAGAATGTCAAAATACTTTTTAAAAGTACTTTTTAGGAATATCAACACTTAAAAAATTGCCAATAAATATTAAAAAAACGCCAAAAGCTTACTTATTAAAATATTAAATGGGATTTATTACCTTTCCGCTGATTTCAATGCCAATCTCGTCCAAGACTTGACTGACAATGTTGTCGCTTTCCTCCTCATCCCCAGATTCAGTCAACATATCATCCAAGGTATCGTTGATCATCTCGTCTGTCATCTCCATCTTCATATTCTCCTTGGTAAAAGCATTCACAGTTGCAGCTAGCTGCTCAGGTTTCATAAGCTTATTCATGTCCGACATGGTTTTCCCTGCCACCCCCATAGCGTCGGCTAGCTTCACGTTAGCCCCCATGGCTTTGTTTTGAAATGCAATGCCCTGAACCTTGCTGCCGGCCTGGAAAGTACGGTTTTTCTGCTTGCGTAGTTGTATTAATTGTTTGGCTAATAGGCGACATCCTTCAGTGTTACCCTCTTTAGCAGCCTTTTTAATTTCCAACTCCAACTTCTTCTCCTCCCTTTCCAACTCGCGTCTATCACGTTCGATATCTCTACCAACTTTTCTCAAATTTCTATCAACTTGCCTCTGTTCCTCTACAAATTATTAAAATGTAATGACAACCCCTTACACTTGTAACAAATGTAATTATTTACCTTTAGGATCGGGTTTGGACCAAAAATTAAACATCCTATAGCGTTTTTAGCGTTTTTTGTAGGATTGTTGACGTTTATTCACGAAACATAACCTAAAATGACTCATAAACGTCATTTGTTATATAGGCAACCCATTATATAATTTATGTGATTAGTTTGCATACCTACAATCAGTTTACCGTTACCCCGTTAGAGGCGCCACTTTTTATTTTTGTTTTCTAAGGTTGGCAGCGAATAATTACCAATGTTAATTTTGACAGCCGTATTGTCAGTTGCGAAATAATATAAATATTATTTTTTCCGTTTTCCCGTGCATATGAAGCTGATAAGGCAGTAATTTGTGTGTTTTGTGTGGATAAGGTGAGTTTGTTTATATTCCATTAGGTATTCGTTGGGTTTTTGGTCGAAGTGGTGAAAACATATTTCTGACCTTTCAAAGGCTTTTCTTATTTTGGATTTATTCCTATTAACGATTTTTATCGTTTTAATTGTTTTAAAGGTTTTTCTGTGTGTTTTAAATCTAACATGGTCACTTTAAATTACATAGATTAAAATGCAATAGTGCTGGTACATGCATAATTTCATTTTGATTGATCAAATGGAATTAAATATGTTTGTTATCACTTTTTATTTTAGTGTGACGCATTCTCATTAAATTTGTTTTGAATATACACATGTAATCATTTTGTAGATTTGTTTAAATTTATTTATTAGTGATTTGAAATGTTATAATAACTTAATTTTTTATATATCTAATTGAGTTTTTAACATATGTGGTAATAACTTGATATTTTTTATCATGTTTTGATTTTCTTTTTTATATTGTAAGTAGGGTCCCTATAGTAAAAAAAGTTTACCCAATTATTTTTGAAACGGGGCAAAAAAAACTAAACTGTAAAAGTTAGAGTGGGTATTCATTTTTTCAAAGTGGATGAAACTACCCAACATTTGATAAAATTATTCTTTAAATTGGGTAAAAAATAACAAAACTGCATAGTGTCGAGGTTAGTCTTTATTTTAAGAGAATTAAAATTGCCTTGTTTAGATGTTTCCAATGAGGATTAAAATAACAGCTCGTCAAAACGAGTGGAGATGTTGT
This sequence comes from Brassicogethes aeneus, assembly GCA_921294245.1. Taxonomy (NCBI): domain Eukaryota; kingdom Metazoa; phylum Arthropoda; class Insecta; order Coleoptera; family Nitidulidae; genus Brassicogethes; species Brassicogethes aeneus. Next base: position 1,624,286 of record OV121140.1, read on the forward strand.
TTCTGCCTCCATGTCAGAACTGCCACAATATTCTTGGGAATATGGCATTTGGTAAGTTAATATATGGGGTGTTTGAAAAAAAAACCGAAATATTTGACAATATTTTAGATACTTCATGTGTTGGCCTTGACAGTGCTGGCACTGTTGATGAGAAATCATCACATCATGGTGCAAAAGCACAATGAGTTTTCTCAATCGGACTTTTTGCCCACTCCGTTGAGCAAAGTTAAGGAGGAAAACAACCCGTATTATTTGCCTACAACTCAAGATGGCAGGACAATTTATTCATGTAAGTAACTATTTAAAAATTCCAAATTACGAAAAAAAATCGTTTTTTGGCCAAAACGCGAATAATTTTGGTCCGATTTTAATGGAATTTACAAAATTTGTATCTTCCTCTATTTATGTACTTAATTGTGTTAAAATTTTAACGCATTGCGCCGTGTGACGTCATGTGCGAACCAAAAGCTGGCAGGTAACTGCAAATTCACGTTATATTCGAAAATTTATAAATATAGAAATATACAAATGTTAAGAGAAAGTTAAATTGGCAGCAAGCGCTTTTAATACTAATGTAACATACTTTAAGCAACCACTAATTTCTTACCTTCCTATTATTATTTTACAAAATATTTTTTATTTACTCGAATTAACTTGACTTACGCTAGACCGAATTTGACATTTTTTTAATGTGAAAGGTAACAAAATTATAAAAATGCATTTATACAGGTAATATATTATTATTATTATAATAACGCACGCCCGCTTTAAGTGTCAAAAGTAAAAAAAATAATCTCAAAACCGCCTTTTTTACTTGTGACGCTTTTGAAGCGGGTTTCCGATACAATAGTGTTTTAATTTTTATCAGTAGTAAGAACTTGCAAGCGGTAAAAAAATATGTGGTTAGGGTGAAAAGTTACTATAAGTACCTAAGAGAAAATTGGGTATGACTTTACTTACCGTTTTTTATTTTTATTTTATCATTTCTCTTGCATGCATTCATCCACTGTGCTGCCAGTTTTTTATTTTTTGGAAATCGAAAATATTTAATGTTAGGTTAGGTTGGGTGTTGGAGTTTCTGTTCATATTTCTGCTGTCACACTCCGGCATATTTTAAATAGTTATTAAGTCCAACAAATATAACACAAACTTAATGAATAACCTGGTATAAAACACCCGTGCGTGGCTTATATTTTTAAAAACACAATAATTTCGGAAAAACTCAAAAGAAATCGTAGTAGGTAAAACACCCGTGCATAGCATAGAATCTGTTTCGCACGTGACGTCACATGAAAACAAGAAAATCATTCTTAAAAAGTATTTTTGTTTGTTTTTCTAAATTCATTTTAAAATAGCAGCTGACATCGACATGGGTGCGCTTATGACGGTTTTCACCCTCTCTATCTCCTTGTTGATGGTCTATGGTGCCATAAAAGGAAAGGCAACGCATCTGTTGCCGTTTTTCTGCCTTCAACTGTTCGATTTCGCCATAACGACGTGAGTTTTTTGTCTTGATAATATATTTCCAGCCTGTAGCCCCTTAACTTGGAATCGCATGAAATGTTTTCGGTTTTTCTTTCTAGCTTGACGGCAACCGGATATTTTTGCTACCTGCGTTCGGTACACCGCTTGGTGGCCGAACACTGGCACAACCTGCCGTTCCGCAACGAGTTGCTGCAGTTGAGTCCGCAGTACCTAAGTCTGCTCGTGCTGGCGGCCTTTCTGTTCTCGATGATGTGGAAGGCGTACTGCATCGGCATCGTATGGCGTTGCTACAAGTACTTGGCTCTCAAGCAGCAAACTAGGCACCACGCCATACACTACATTCTGCCAGGGGAAGGCTCTGACCGCACCGAACCGACAGATTACCCCTCGTTGTTTAGAGATCAAGAGAGCGCTTCGGCTTTCGGGGCTTTAAAACAAACCCCCCCGCCTTCTTATCAGGACATCATGGACGACCAACCCCCACCGTACCCCTCCAATCTCTCCCTGTCCCCGCAAGACTCCCCCGATTCTTCGGTACGCGTCGGTATTTTCGCTACGACTTCCGATCGAGTGGACGGCAACGCTGCGCCGGTCGAGGCGCCCTCTGACGACGTCGAAGGCAACGCCGCCCCAGCAGCGCCTGCCGATTCGGCAACCACTCGGGTTGTCGTTGAAACGGAAGTCGCTTCAGCTGCTGCTGTTACAGCGCACAAAGAGTAATTTTTCCGTCGTCCACTCACTTCTTTCGCAACTTTTTACATTTTTTCTTTGTATCTCAGATTGCACTAATTATGTTACTGACTTGACTAAGTTTCTTATGTTCACACACTTTGAGATACATTCATTAAAAAAATGTAAAAATTGTCCACGGTTTTACTCTTGGTATATTTGTTAATTAGTTGTATTAATTAACAATGAATGGTATATTTATTCAAATTACATAAAAGCAACAGCACTCATCCAACTATATTGCTAGGTGTTTAGAATTATTGTAGGTACTTACAGTTGTGGACAATAGTTTTGTAATAACTGCAAAGCTATTGTCCATGGGTGTACATATAGCCAATTGTTCCCTAATGTAATGTATTTAATAATAATAATAATAACGTTAATCAATATGCCTATTATGTGTGGATTAATTAACAAAAAATAAATGTAAAATATTAAGATTAACAGTGTCCTATATATACTACTATTATGAAAAATAAATGTTAGATTTCTATTACCAACACATTCTCTTCTACTACTTATTCTCTATTCTATACTATTGCATAATAATTATTAAGCAAAGTGATGTTTGTTTCCGATTAGAGGTCTAGTTTAATTATTAATGTAGATTATGATTATTATTTTTAAGTTATCAGTTTTAAATTCATCAATTGCAATGAAATGTACTTCAATGATGATATAAAAATAAAAAAATAAAAAAGGTTTTTGTGTATTTTCTTTCATATCCTGTTCTTTAAAATGCAAAATTTTATTTGGTGAACTTAGATTTCGACTATAGTTCAAATCACAATTAAATTTCTAGTCAAAACCACGTACCAATAACTTCGCAAGTGACAAATTAAAAACATCGTAGGTGACATATGGGGGATTTCAAATTTTAATTTAAAATAAAAAAACTTTTGAAAAATGGTAAATTTGTAACAAAAAAATTCTTTGTAATCCCATCCTGTTCATACTATACAGCAGTGTGCAATGCACAATCTGATTGGGGCCAATCACAATCAAGTGACGTTTTCCATGTGTGAAATTAAATCGTCCTTTATTGCAGAGCATGTGACGCGGTTAGCAATAATAAATCATATATGATATACAGGGTGTCACCAAATAAGTTGTCATCCTTTAAGGGGATAAAACACGCCAAAATAAGAAAGTTTTTGCATTGGTGCCATTTTTTTAATAATTTTTTTTCTTATACAGTTTATATTTTTTTATTTGGACTCGTGTTTTTTTATTAAGTTGGTAGCTTATGCCAGTTTGATTTAGTTTTTTAGTATTTACAAAATGGTACCTTAATGTCAAATTGACAGTAATATTTATTATTGATAATTTCCTTGATAATTATTATATAATATCAATATAAAAAGATAACTATGTTAAAAATGATATCAGATTCTAAAGTAAAAGTTTATTTTGATGAAATGCCAAATGCCTCAATGGCAGAAAAAGTACATCGCCTTATGATTGGACAACATACACGTGTGTTCATATAAAATTTTAATTTCTTTTACATAAACTCTTTTCAAAGCGAAGATTATTATCCGCTAGGAATACTTTGTCTCTTCTGGGCCGTGGTCACCTATATTTAGCTAATTTTTATATGATTTTACTCATCTACTCACCACCAAAGCCAAATTATTAAATATTGTTTTTAGAGATAAAGGGATATTATGCGTATTTTAAGTAAAGACAACAAAATAAAGTATTATACTCTTTATTTAATGAGAGAATATTATTATTTTTAATAATATTAATGACAATATAAAATATAAATATTTTACTTGGTGTCACACATTAAACATAACACCGGGCGACCCAAAAATTACAGCACACAGTGAAGTAAGTACACCTCTACAAAGTGTCGTGTAATTTTCGAAACGCCCTGTCCTGCAAAACCATAATAATATTAACGAAACGGATTACTTCTTGATGACCTGAATGACATCCTCGTCTGCCATAGAATGCGAGGCTCCGACCCTTTGCGGGGAGTACTTGGTGCTGGTGCCCCAGACGAGAGCGTATTTAAAGTGCTCCGCCAAAGTCCTGTGGATGGCGTGACAGACGTGCTCGACCGTAACGCCTCTCCTCAGAATCAAGCCGTCCGAGAAATCCGGCGGTTGACCGGGCTTCTTGGTGTACACCCTGATCAGACTCAGATACTCCCACAGCGTGCTCAACAGGTAGTCCAGGTTCAGCTTCATGTTGCAGCTGACTACGACGCTGTTGGGCTGCCTGGCGATCCGGTCCACCTCTTCCATGGAAATCTGATCGATCTTGTTGTAGACGTAGAGGCAGGGCAAATAGACTCTGTTGGCGCAAATAACGTCGATCAACTCGTCGGCTGTGCAGTCTTCCCTGAACAAGACTTCCGCGTTGAAAATTTTGTACTCGTGCAGAATCATCTGCACCAATTTCTCGTCGATTTTCGTCAACTGACAGGTGGAGTTGAAAGAGAGACCGCCGCCCTTTTTCACTTTGAAATAGATGTTGGGTTTCTTTTTGTTCAACCTTATCCCCACGCTCTCCAACTCTTTCTCGAGCAAGTCTCGATGGACGTCTTTTTTAGTCGCGTCCAACATCATCAGGACCAAGTCGGCTGTGCGGGCCACCGCGATCACTTGTCTTCCTCTGCCCTTGCCTTGGGCAGCGCCCTCTATAATACCGGGCAAATCGAGCAGTTGTATGTTGGCCCCATTGTAATCTATCACGCCCGGGATGCACGTTAGGGTGGTGAACTCGTACGAGGCCGCTTCACTTTCCGTTTTTGTTAGAGTTGACAGCAATGTGGACTAAATAAATATATAATAATACTGTATCAGGAAAGCGTACTACTTCTAAATTTGTCTTGATGACCAGGGATGGGAAAACTATCGATAGTTATCGATCTATGAAAAGCGTTCCCGACTCAACACCGAACTAGTAGAACGCTTGGTATTTTTATGTCAAGTGTAAGTTTAAATTTCCCGCCTTAAGCTAAATTTTCAGGGATCCGTTTTTTAATGACGTTTAACGGATTGATTTGGCGACAAATAGAAATTTAAAACCAGTATATTAACTTCACTAAATTTACCTAATGCCTATACCATAGAAAAAGAGTATACAAGCCTTAATATACATTAAAATGTATAGTTTTGAAACAGCAAGTCCTTTTAGTTCTGGTTTTAAAAATTGTTTGTTCGTCTTTTATTTTTTTCCGTTCTAAAGACATAACAGTAGAACTTTATTCACAGAACGAACGTAGAACTTTATTCACAGAACGAACGTAATTACTCGGTTTCATAATTAAAAAAATATTAAAATATTTGAATATAAATTATCTTAAAATAACGTTAGGCGTCAAAAACAAATGTGTTGAAAGTTGAAACTTGACGGACCGATGAAATATCATAATTTCCGAATTATAATTGGACCAATAAGAGCGCTCCCGGATGATCGGACAAACGTATACATGAAAATTAAGCTTTAGACTCTAAGGGTGGGAGAAATTTTCAATAGTTTTTCTTACCGATTTTTACAGGGTTCGAAAATATCATGATATTTACAAATTAATTATATTAGCCAGAATAAAATTTTAATAAATTTATTTAAAAAAGTAAACGAAACACTTATAAAACAAAAAAAAATTATTAACAAAAAAAAAAAATTATCCAATAAGTTTTAATTTCATCATCATAACTTTTTCTTTGGCATTTTATTATTTTTATCAGGTATATACCATAGATTGAGAATTGTGACAATACGGTCGTCTTTTAGACAAACGAACGAATTAAACAAATTTACTATTGTTTACCAGATTTATGGATAAAAACCGAATTTACTAGAAAGAAATCGTGGAAAATTAATGTTTTTAGTAACATTCTTAACTTTTGAAGTTCAACAAAATTTTGTATTGACCAAAAATCTTGAATTGAAAGTTCCTATTTAACTTGTAATCGTGTAAAAATTCTTGGCCAAGAATCTGGTCAAATTCTGGTCACAGACTTGTCCAAGTCTGCCACCAGTCTGGATAAAGAATTTTGATCAAGAGTCTTGGTCAAGAATTGTCCAATTCTTTACAAAGTGCTTCTCCAAGTATCTTGACAAAGAATCTTGTCCAATTCCATTGCTACTAGGGTATATACTTTTTTAAAATGTTATTATTATTATGTTAAATATTTAATTGTAACAGTTTTATAAATATCATGATATTTATCGGTTATATATATATCGGTCGAACCCTGGATTTTTACCATCCCTACACTGGTCAACAGACATTTTGCTGCAGGATGAACTTTTCTAAGGCAATTTGGCTGCACTGATTTCAAAAAAACTATAATTTTTCTCAATCAGCTCTTGTTTTCGCGATATTATAAAAAACCGTCTTTTTCAATATGCAAACCTTCAAATTTGTATAATATAATTTGTATATCATATTTATACAGTATGTCCACAGATACCCCATCCAAGACAAAAATTATTTTACAAGAATACAATTTTTTTGAGAAATTTACTATTTTTCTCTATAAAACCACATCCCAATACATACTGTATATTCAAGGATCCTAGGATCCTCCCAAATAAAATTAAAAAATGTAGGTATACACACATTCCTAACGTTTTTGCCTTTTTAATGAAATTAAATCGTTTTTTAGCCAAAATTCAGCAATTTTCATTTACATGAACAATTTTTGTCAGATTTTTGGCTATAACCATTTTTGTTCAAAACAAATTAAAATGTGTATTGAAAAAAAGGCTTTTTTGCAATATAGCAAAAACAAGAACAGATTGAACAAAATTATGGTCTTTTTAAATTTTAGTGTACTCAAATTACCTCATAAAAGTTGTCTGCTACCCTAAAGCAAACAGAATTTATATTTTTTCGGCAGGCATTATTTATTGGTTAGTCAAACAGAAAGAAAAGACTGACCTTTCCTACGGATGGAAAACCTATTAGAGCCACCCTGGCATCCCCACTTTTCAGCACATCGAATCCTTCTCCCTTTTCGCCGGCTTTTTTCGAAGGCTCCAACAACTGCGACCTGTATTTTGCTAATTTAGCCTTTAATAACCCCAAATGGTATTCAGTGGCTGCAAAATTAATTAAACAATTATAAAAATCCTTTAAATTCCTTCAAATCACCTTTATTTTTCTGCGTTCTTGCGATTTCCTTCTCGATCTCCGATATTTTCTCCAAAATACCCATGTTTTTATTAAATTTTCGGCACGTTCATTTGACAGTTCATGACATTGTATCCACTTTGACAACTGTTTAAAACCAAATGTCACCAGATTTTTTCATAAGGTACGCAACTGTCATATCACAGGAGTCATACGGGTTGCATATATTAGATACATTTTAAAAATAATTATTGTTTGTATTGTCACAATATAAACAATGCCCCTTTTTGGGAGTAAGTTTTCACCAAAAAAAGCGCCGATAAGAAAAGGCAATAATGCGATTTCAACTGAAAATTTGGACGAGTTGGTTTTGGATCGTAGAAGCGTCAAATTAAATTTGGACAATAATAAACTTGTGTTTGAAAATGGAGAATGGTATCCCGGTAAAAAAACTTTTTCTGTTTTAAGAACTTTAAATCAAAAAAATGTTCTTTCTAGAAAGTGGTGAGAATGGATTGAACTATAAGACAAACCAAAAATTAAGGAAACAAATGCAAGAACTGTCGGAAGAAAACAACTTACTTCGGGTAAAATATGAAATGATTTTAAACATGCTCACACAAACAACTGCAGAAAGCCACATACAGGAACGAGAGATTGAAAAGCTGAAAAAATTAGTAAGACAAAAATGATTTGTTAAAAAATAAATATTTATTAATAAATTTAATAAAATAATAATAATCAACTGTTTGGACATTTGTTCTTGGTGTGGCCCTCATTCCCGCACGAACTGCATTTTCGTTTCGCTTTCGGCGCCCCTCCGTAGGGGGCAGCACGTTTGCTACCGCTACTGCCCCCCCTCCCTCTACCGCCCCTAGACGAGGTTTTTCCCCGCCACCCTCCGCCGCCGCCGCCACCCCCCACCCCAATCGTCGCCACCTCCTCCGCCACCTCCATTGTCATCCTAAAAAGGGGCAGATTATACACAGAAAAAAATATAATTAAGATACAGGATAATTATGTAATATATTAAAATGGGTAGTTCCTTAGGGTTCATAAAGAAGCACCTGAAACTTTTTTTCTAAATGCTAAAGACTAAAAATAATTTATAATAACCTTTATCCTACCAAAAAGTACGCCACTGATCGACTAGGAACTTTAGGCTAATCTGGTTGCCTAATTTAATTTATTATGTTACGGTTGGTAGCAACCAGCGTTTCCAGATTCTGTCAATAAACTTAAGTTGCCAGATTTTGTTTAAATTTAGCTTAATTACAAAAATCACAAAATCAACAACGCAAATTGTTAATTTGGCGTTTTTTTAATTGTTGATATGTCATTTTTGTAATGAAATTGTTAGAAATTCAAACAAAACCTGTCAACTTTTATGACAGAATCTGGTGCATTTCTTTCAAATTTCAGGTTATGTGTTTAAATTGTAAATTGTGGCTTTTGAATTTATTTATACAAATTGAATGTTTAAAGTTTAACCTGTGAACTTGTCCTAATTTCATCTCAGTAAACAGAAAGAAAAAAACCGATAAAAATTAATTTTTTATCGAATTATTTTTTTATCAACTTATTTTTTTATGGAATTATTTTGTATGGATCACCTTGTTTTTACTTTTTTGAGGGGAAATTTGTCGATTTGGCGTATTATCTACCTTATGCGCATAGACAGTTTATAAGTGGGGGATTTAAAATATATAATACCATAGACATATTAATATGTCCATGTATGATACGAATTGTAAACTAAATTAAGTTTAGGTTATATCAAATTTTATAATATTCATATTATGTAAAAGCCACTGAAAATCTCGTAGACAATGAAAAAAAACAATGGCAAAAAATTGGTATATTACAGAAAACAAACAAAATGGTTAATTATTAAAACCATCTAGGTACATATTAATATGTCTATAATAAAAATCTTTTGACTATGGTGGTCAAAATACAACGTTGCCAATTCTTGCTGTTATAAACATGCTATTATAAAATCCAAAATATCATAATTTTAATAATAATTAATTTTTTACAACTGACAACGCGCAGCTACTTTGTTGGTTTGTATCTATGTATTCACAGAACACAAGTGTGTAACCAGTGGCGTATCACAAAAAATATAAAAAACTTCCAATGCATATTTTTTCTTTATCTTTACACGCATTACGCCATTAATTACATAACCGGTTCTTGGTATTTTACTGTTGAGTGGAGACTTAAAAAATGCATCTTTAAAGAAACTCACCTCGTCGCACCACTTGAAGAAGTTGCAGCCCTGCCCCATGGGCTTGGAGCAGCCGTAAAACTGCCTTCCCTTGTTGGGGCCCTCTTTTTGCACCGTTTTTTGCTGCGCCGGCAGGTGACAGTTGCACTTTGGCATCGTTGGCTCGTTCGCGGACGAAGGACCGTCGCCGCCGTCGTCCCCGAACCACAGGAAAAAGCTGCACGCCCCGTTGGGACACTTGTAGAACTGCCTGCCCTGGTTCGGGCCGTCTTTTCTCACGGTCAAAAGCAGAGCTTGCAGGTTGCAGTTGCACACGATGTCCGAGGGGTGCGTCGCAGGGGGCGGGCGATTCGTCGTTGTTTCCGAGGATTGGCGGCTTGTGGATGCCCAACCGTTGCTTTGCCCTTGATACGAGTTCGAGGTCACGGTGGCGTTGGAATTGTTGCCGTTTGCTCTGCCACTGCCACCTGCCGTCGAATTGTTCAACCAACTGTTTAAGTTGCTTGGGGTTCGTGCTGTTGTCGTTGTGTTATTTAATCGCGTGTTATTTTGTTGATTTTCTAAAAATCACATAGGTATAAGTAATAAAGCGATTTTTAAATTAAAATTAATACCATGATACAAGAAAACAAGGTTAAAGTTTTGTACCTGCCAAGTGAAAATCTGTAAAAAGAAAAAAACCTGGAAATCAAATACATTTCCTTAGACGGCTTGAGTAGATTTACTTCAAAGATATTTGCTATAAGAAGGAAAATTGGATTGAAAAACAACATTCCCATAAAAAAAGTCTTTAAGAGTGGATATGGTTCCAACCTTACACTTAACAGCTGATTTATCAAAAGAGAAATCAAATACTTTGTAAGAAATTAAAATAAAATTAAAAAAACAATATAAATCATAGTTCTTTTTACAGTGTACAGGAAATAGCACAACACCAGAAAGCATATGATCTTTAAAGACAGCCTGTAACAGAAACTCAAGGACTGCAGTGTAAGAAATTAAAATAAAATTTAAAAAACAAAATTAAATCTTTCTTTTTGCTCTGTGCAGGAAATGTGCCAAGATGATCAAGGACAGTCCATAACAGAAATGGGCCAGCTTATGCCATATCATAATATAATATTTTTCTCAAGTTTAGTTTGTTTTATTCAATGTTGGCTCCATGGTGGCCAATTTAGGGTTTTCATTTGGCATCTAAACCTAAATTGCAATTATTTGTAAATACAATTTTGTAATTAATAAATTTAGAAAAAATATGTTGTTTACATTTTTCTTGCAATGTTAATGTTGTAACTTGAGACTTTTTATTTTTTATATTTGCTTTAAAACAGAATATTAGTTATTTTAATTTTTCTTCGCACTTTTTTCATTTATTTTATTTGATTGAAAAAGCATACAAAATAGTTTTTCTTTATTAATAATATTTTCTTGAAATGTAAATACCTATTTTGACGTTTTTTTACGCGTGATCTTCAAATTATTGGACAATTTAATCTAAAAATCGAATAATTTTATGGAAATTTGGATGGAATGCTGCCGTGCTTAATGAAAACGCCGTAACCAACAATTTTGCGATTTTTGGTTTACGGTATTTTCTACTAGAACAATTCATCCTGCGTCTATCCCCGGTACTCAAAAAACCGTATATATATAGATACGGTTTTTTGAGTACCGAGTATAGACGCAGGATGAATTGTTCTAGTAGAAAATGCCGTAAAACAAAAATCGCAAAATTGTTGGTTACGGCGTTTTCATTAAGCACGGCAGAATGGATAAAAACTGGGTGGTGCGCAAAGTGAACCTACTGAAGAACATACCTTGTTTTATTGTACCATGATTAATAATACTACCTACCTCTTCTAACATTACTGATGTTAATATCCAAAGTTTGACAGACGATAAAATCGCATCCGGCGATGCAAATCGTGTTCGGATTCGGATCGCCCGGGAACGGATTCGGCTTGAAGTTAAATTTGACTTTTTTCACGCCCGGACCGCACTAAAAGCACAACAATTATCACTATCAAACCGCCATTTTGTTTTGATTAATGCAAACCTGCTGACAAGCTTCGTCGGTTACTTGGGCGTTTTCCACGCAGGCGGGAAACCACACGACGTTTTTGCACGCCGGATATCCGGTGCACGCCATGAACTTCCCGCCGCCCGTTTTTTTGCTCCTGAGGATCATGTCGTTCCCGCACTTGGGGCACTTCAAAACCGGTCCGTGCTCGTCGCGACCTGTTAAATCCTGTTCGGGCACTGTCTGCGGCCGATCGTCCAACCGCGTCGCCAAGCTGTCGTCTATCAGCCGCATTTTTTTCCGCCACCGTTTCGAAAACGGCCTTGTACTTCTGTATCTGATCGGCCCTGACTACTTCGGCGTTTTTCCTGCCCTCGCAGATCAGCTTCAAGTCGTTTTCGAAGTCCGCGCGCAGGTTCGGCTTGGCCAGCGACACCTCCAGACCTATGTTGTTGTACCCTTCCACCAGGCCCATCCCCAACGTGCCCGGCACGAAGTAGACGTTCTCGTGCAACCCCACGTACTCCCTTTGTTTTATGGTGTCGATGTGTTCCGCGTGCGTCGCGTCCGTTCCGATGCCGTGTTTTTCCATTAGAGCGATCAGATCCGCTTCGGTGAGCAGTTTTGGCGGCCCCGTCGTGCTTTCGACCTATGTAAAAGGGTCTCCATAAAACTGTCACAACACTGTCCTAAACTGTCTTCTATGGCACGCCGTTTCACTTTTTAATCAGATAAGAAATATTAAGTTAAATATTAATACTTAAAAAATAAATTGCACTGGAAAATAATACCTTCAAAAAAATGTACAAAAAAGATAGAAAATGGTACATTTACAGGGATATAACTGAATTCTAAGCTTAGACATCTTGAAAAACAAAGTCAACAACTAACAATTTTGACTACAAATTACAAGTGTATTTTTTTACCTTAAAGTTTAAACATGATTATCTCAAAACTAAACAAAATGTACGTATACCCCTTGGCTTCTAGGGCCCTCAATTAGAATTATCCATGTCAAAGGAGTTATTATTTTTTTAAATATGTTTATTTAAGATGTTGAATTATTTATTTAATATAATTTTTCTGATGCGATATTTGAAATTAATATGTAACTTAATATTTCTTCTTATACAATTAAAAAGTAAAACGGCGTAAAATTATATAATTAATTGTATGTCTACATGTAATATTAATTTGGCGCTGCGAAAGTGTGGCCGAAAGTGGCAACTGCAGTAGTTCAAATAGTAGGTATGTTTAATTTATCTACATCATATTAATTACACAGAATACACATTATGTGTTAATTATATGATATATTTTAGTTTTGTGAATTATATACCTACATAGAAATAATTTCTATAATTATATAGATAATTAAGCTCACAATTCAGTGTGGATTGCGATCTAGCCAATGGTTAGAAGCCACCAAGGAATTACGCATAAATACTTAGTATGCATTTGAACTACTGCAGTTGCCACTTCCTGCCGCATTTCCAAAGCGCCAAATTAATTCTATAATTTTTTATGTTGTCATAATTTTAATTGTAAAATAAAAATGATTGTCGTGTTATAAATAAGAAATTGCAACTTTAAAAATAATCCAATAAAATTCCATTAAATTTGAATTAAATTTATGCTTGCCATAATTTTATTTAATTATTATTGTCAGGCATAATTAGAATTATTAAAAATTATATATTCCATAATTTAAAAAAACCTACTTCAATTTTCTCTTACATTTAAAACATTTACGATTAAATAGTGAAATGGCGTGCCATAGTCTTCAAATTTAATTTAATTAAGCAAACATACCATGTCCAACAGTGTAGGCATAAAAGTATCTCCTTCAGTGTAATTGTTTATCTCTTTTCCGTTCCATTTCTCGTAAATGTACACGTCCAAGTAGTTTTTCTCCAAAATTATGAGACCTTTGGCGGTAAATTTCTCGTCGGCAATGTCCACGTTAACGGCGGTTTCGAAACCCTGCGCGTCCTTGTGAACGCACGCCAGAAAATGCCGCACAACGAATTCGTACAGTTTTTGCTCGTTGCCGGTTAAGGTGTTTGTGTACTTTATAGGGTGTATAGGTGGATGAGCCTAACAAAAGAAATCATCTGTGATTACTACAGTGAAATTTTTATGAAAATCTCAACAAAACAAATTCATGGTGCCAACTCAAGAAACACAAAAATATGACAGTTTTAAACCTTAATTTGGCCGTAATAACAACAAATTAACAATTTATTAATATTTACTTTTCATGTTGTTTTAATTCTAAATGATACTTTAATTTAAAGTATACGCTAAAGAAGTATTGCCTTTAGTGCCACCACTCGGCTGTTATCATCGTAACAAAAGTGGAGAATAAAGCCGAAAAATGTTTAAAAATATCGAAAAAAACCGTGGCTCGATTTGTTGTGTTGTTGGGTGTATTTCGAGAGGAAATCCTGGGTTGAGTTTTTACCGGTTTTCCAATAAACAGTGTTAATCTGAATGAAAAAATAAATTGCATACAATCTGTGTAAATATAAATTGTACCTATTAGATACAATAAATACACATTTTAGTAGTGATTAACGTGAAAAGTGTAAACCTTTCAATTCAGTAAAAATCGTCAAACAAATAAGTCGTCTAAATTCCCCTCTCAACGGTAAAATACCATATATTATGTATTATAACTTTATATACCTAATATTATGTTGCCATTAATTCGTAGGTATATTTTATTGTTTAAAATGCTCTTGTCGGCGTTTTTAAGAGAACTCAAATATAAAAATGGTTGATTTTAAGGTTATGTTTGTGCAAAAATTATTTTTTACTATATAAATTACATTAGGTAAAGTTATCATTAGTTAATTCTGCACCAACAAATGTACTTACCGAATTGGATCCTTTGGAAAAACATGAAAATGCAACGATTTAGTTCTTGAATTTTATTTACAATTAAAAACACAATAATCCACCATGATCCCTTAGATAAAATGCACACACTAACGTAACTATACAAGCATTTAAGCGTTGAGTTTCTTAATCAATGATATAGAGAATAATCAATCGAAATCGAATACTAAACCAGTTTTTTAGTTTTTTCCTTGCAACGTAAAACACAAATAATGTGCGCGATTTAGCTGTGCAATTGAACAAAATTTGTCAAGTAAGACTTCTGCCTTCCTCTCTTTTTTAAAAAAAACTACCTATTTATTTAAAAATGATGTACAGTTCGTATGCTTTAAATGTATTGTTGACGATTCTTAAATTCACGCAATGCTATCGAAGTCCACCAGATGGCGCCCGCGTTGCGAAAACCCGATACTTCTTTAGCGTATTAAAAGACAGTTTTATTTGACATTTTATCTGACATCTGAAAACTGTCAAGCGCTTTTAACATTATTTTTTCCCAATCTGACATGATGTCAGTGACATCTGTCAGTGACGTCTGTCAAAAAGTTTTAACCTAACTTTTTTTAAATTTTAACCCATGTTATATGAAATTAAAATATTTAGGAAACCTATAATTAATTAAATTCATATTTTGATTTTTTAAATATTTTGATGACATTTGTTATGCTGATTTGTAAAAATGTTCCTACCTGGTCGGTTTTTTTTGCCCTGTCTGGGCGAAGGGCCGCCTTCGTTCATTATTCTTGTGGCGAAGAGTCCCCATCTCTGGTCTTCCCTTTGCATTTCCACCAGATTCGTTAAATTCAATTCTTTGGGGAAAATGTTGGTTTCCGTGCGCGGGTAGCTTATAAAACCTTTGGTGTACAATTTTTCCGCGATTTTCATCGCCTCCTTGGCGTTCATGCGCAGTTTCCTCGAGGCAGCTTTTTCCATTTCCTGAAAAATAATTATCAGAGAATTTGCGTGAGATTTTTATGTTAATTCTTACAACAGTGTCTAAAGGCACAGGTCGCCATTTGCTTTTCTGCTTGCTCTCGACACTTTCGACTTTTGCCTGTGGATTTTCCTTGCAAATATCCAAAATCGCTTCCACGCTGTTTTTATCAAACAATCTGTCTCTTTTCCATATAAATTCCGTCGTTAAATCCTTCACGCGATGATTCACTAGAAAAAAAAATATATTCCCCAAAAAAACAATTTACTATGAGATATAACTACTTTTTATTTTCCAAAAAGGTTCAGGTATAAATTTTTCAATTTGCTGATATCTGTCCACCACAAAACCAAGAGTAGGAAACTGACATGACCCATAGCTAATCAATTTGTCGCTAAGTTTTTGCGGAAACACTTTTTGCAACCTTAAAGTTTGCAACCTTGTGAAAGCAGCTCCTAAAAAAATTATTTAAATACATAAAGATAATGCATTTCTGCTTAACAGAGCAGCTACACTTTTATTATTATTATTATTATAAATGCAAAAAAACTTCAAAAAAAATAAAAATATAATTTAAAAAAAATATATATTAAAATTCAAGAAATAAAAATGTCAAAAAAATTGTTTGGGGTTTTTTTGTGAAAGCATCTCCTAAAAAAATTATTTGGATAGAGATAATGCAGTTTTGCTTAACTGGGCAGATGCACTTATAATAAGTATAATACCCCATTTATTCCAAGGGCCTCAATTTTTTTAATTATAAATGCAAAAAAAAATACCAAAAAAAACTGAAAAAAAATAAAAAAACTAAAAAAAAATATTAAAATTCAAGAAATAAAAAAATATTGAAAAAGGAACAAAATTTCTATAAACTTAAATTATTGAATAAAAAAAAAATATTACTAATGTAAAAAAAAAATTTTAGGGATTTTTTTGTGAAAGCAGCTCTTAAAAAAATTATTTAAATACATAAAGATAAAGCAGTTTTGCTTAACTGGGCAGATGCACTTATACCCCTTTTATTCCAAGGGCATCACTTGTTTTTAATTATAAATGCTAAAAATATGCTAAAAACCTTAAAAAGAACTGAAAAAAAAATAAAAAAAATATTAAAATTCACAAAATAAAAAAATATTGAAAAAGGAAAAAAATTCTAAAATCTTAAATTATTGAATAAAAACAAAATATTGCTAATTAAAATTGAAAAAAAATACTAAAAAACCTTTAAAAAACCAAAATGTAATTTAAAAACCAAAAGAAAATATTAAAATTCAAGAAAGAAAAAAATATTGCAAAAAGAACAAAATTTATATAATCTTAAATAGTTAAACAAAAGCAAAATATTTCTAATTGAAATCTTATAAAACTTGATAAAAATGTAAAAAAAAATGTTTGGGAATAATAATAATAATAATAATAATAATAATAATAAATAAATGTATATTCCGGCTGAAAGACTAAAGTAAATGGCCTTTTGAAAAATGTATTTTTTTCAATAAAGAACATTTATTATTATATTATTATTAATAATAAATAAATAAATTAGTACAAAAATTGTGTATCATAAAAACATTGTTAAAATCATAATAAATTAAAAAAAATCTTTGTGAAATTAGTTTAAATCAAATTTAATTTACCTGTTCTGAGATCCAGCTCTTGTCTAACATCCACTGCATCACTAACATTCTTATCTGGTTGGCACAAGTTGCTTAAGGCTCTGAAGACCGACGGACCAGTAATCTCGGAAAATTTTGCTCTGTAAATTCTCAAATTGGGCTTAATGTCACTACAAACTTTTATGACCTCAAAACCTATGTTCTCTCCTTCTCGATCGCAATCCGTCCATATTATAAGGCCCTGGCACGACCGGATTTCTCTCTCCAAAGTTTTCTAACAAACAAATTCAGCAAAATATTTGTTAAATTAATAAAAACTTACCTTAATCTTCTCGTAATCAGGGAGGCATATTTTGACCACAGGGGCCTCAAAAAGCACCACAGGGTTGCACCCCTGCCAATTTTTGTATGTAGAAGTGAAAGCGTAATTCAATAAATGCCCCGAAACGGATGTCATAACCATATGAGCTTGCTGGCCGAAAACATTGCCCTCGAACTCGTAGATTTTGTTGTAGGGCGATAAACCTTCTCTCTGCAACGAAAAATCCAACTAAAATACAAATAATGGGTGTTAGTAATGCACGTACCCTATTAGAATTACCTCTACTTAAAATAGCAGCTATATTTTTGGCGGCATCGTTTTTCTCTGCGACGTTAAGAAAACGCGTCATTTTTGTGGAATACGTTCTATAGACTACATCGAAAATGCTTTTTATCCGTAAAAATCCCATCAAAACTATGCTAAATTAGCACCAACCGCGAAAACATTTCAAACACTTTTTTTGAGGTTAAGTTGTTGAAAAGTTTTGTCATCTATCGCATACTCTAGCAACTATTACAGAAATCTGTAAATTTATTTAAACTCGAAACTATAGGTGGCACTTCAATTAATGCAGATATCTGCAAAATTAGTATTTCACATTGTAGGTAGGTGGCGCCCTTGCATCTGTCAAAATTACTGTCAAATTGAACATGATTTTGTATTTGTATATTTTACGGATTAAAACGTGAAAAATAAAGTGAAATATGGGAGATGTGGCTGCTAGAAGGGAAGCCAGACGTCGTAGAATACTGGAAAATTCCGATAACCGTTTGAATAAAATATTAGGGGTTGAAGAAAAGTCTGAAATTAGCATCGATGGTAAAATTATTGCAGAAAGTTGTTAAATTGTTTATAATTGTGGTGTGTTTATTGTAGGTTTAAGTTTAAAGAATAACGTAAATACTTTAAATGACGTTTTCAGTGCACCATTTGAGAATAATGTGGAAATGAGTTTAAATAATTCACAATGCAAAGAAAAATCCACAAAACAAGAGACTGAAGATTTGGAAAAACCCGAATTTGCGCACTATTTAATAAATTTTAGGGTCCATGTTATTCTTTGTATGGCTGTAATGTATTGTATTTTATTACATTTTTTAAACGCGGTTACTGCAAAAGAATTGTGTTTGAACAAAATGTTTACACCCTTACTAGTCTACGAAGTCGTTTTTGCTTTTTTCACGCCACCTCCAAGCATATCAAACATACAGATGATGGTTATGTTTGCTGGTGTACGGGGGAGTAGTTATTTGGGGCACTATTTTAATTTTATGGCTAGATTAATGAAGTTGATTAAGGATGTTGCATTATATTTTGTATTTTTTATTACATCACACTATTTGATAAATATATTTTAGCAAATTTGTATGTGTATTGTTGCTTGAATCAAAAATGGATTATTTTTGTACCTGGATACTGGATTAAAATGAGTTGGTAAAGAAAATGGGAGTTTTAATTGCTGTATAAGCAAAATAAAATGTTTTAGTTGCCGTGAAATATTTATATTTATGAAAATATCCTACAAAAACCTCAAACTCATCTTCTACAACTGATATTTTTCACGTTTCAGATTATGAATCTCTTTTGATTAAATGGAAAATTAATACAATTCTAATAAGTAAGTACTTGTTAGGAAAAGCGGCGATTTAAGAGTGATTAAAAGGGGCAAAAATAAAAATTTAATTATAACAAATATTTTGACAAAAGACATCCAAAATCTGATAAAAAAATAACACCATACTATTCATATATCCATATAATTCATTATAATATAATTTAAATTAACGTTGCTAACTATTTGTTTTGTTTTTCTGTAAAAGTGTATGTATACGTATGAACTACTAGTATTATTTATTCATAAAAGGCATTCAGTTATTTGTTGTCTCTATATATATTTTATATATAAATATTTTTATCATATTAAAAATGGAGTAGTTTTGCTATTAATTAGTTCCAATAATAATAATAATTTGCTTGTTGGGAACTTTACAAAATCGTTTTTTTTTCTTTGTACTCCGTTACATTACAGACGATTTCGCAAAGCCCAAAACAATTGAAGTCGTTATATCTTTGCAAAAAATTGCTTGCCACAAGGACTATATGTACACATAAATTAAGTGCAAAAATTCCCCGTTTTTTATTTTCGATAATAAAAAAGAAAAATTGGAATGTAGCACGTAATAAAAAAAAACAATAATAATAAAGAGACTGCCTAAAAAATGGTTTAGATTGAAGAAGGAGAAGAGAATACAATAAAACAAAGAAATAAATTACTTAATCTATCCTACATTGGTAATAAGTGTTAATCATATAAGAAACAGTATCAAAAAAAATATGACTAAAAATAAAAATAATAAACAGCAACAAAATGACAAAACAGCGAATTTTTACATTGTGTTTTTTGAAACAAAAGAAAAAACGACGTTTATCTCACTGGTAGGTAACAATGTTGTTTGATAAATAAGCATTAATTAGGATTCTTCAAATTTACCTACAACGAAAAATTGACGAAATGTTTTTATCAGTCAGTTTTTTCTATCTTCATTATAATTATTATAAGAGTGTTTATTTCGGAAATACCTATTTATCAAATCACAACAAAGCGGTAGGTATACATTTCTATATAATTGATTGTTAAATCTAGTTTAATAAAAATATTTTTATGGTAAAGGTCCTCCTCTTTTCCCTATTTATTTAACGGTTTTTAACACGCGTCGATTCAAACCTGCTCGCATCAATTTACCTTTGACACGTCATCACTAGCAGTTGTTATTACATGGTTGCCTAGCGATTCTCTTATTTTTTTTGTTTGTTTCATTGGCAGTGCGATTGTAACATTTTAGTGTTCGAGAATTTTCAACGTAATGCGGCGAAAAGTAAATTGAGGCGAGTGAAAAGTTTCGATTTTATTCTAATTAAACAGACAGCATCACACAACAACATAATAATAATAATAATAATTATGTATGTACAATGGTTTTGCAACTGTCGCAAAAACTGAAACAGTTGCAAAACCAAACTGAACGGTGTTTGTTTGTGTCTCTAGTGTGTTTACAACATGGTTAAAAAATAATTAAAGTTAAAAAAGTATGAAATAATGAAGTGTGTAATCGATATAATATTATTAATAATAATATGTATAAGGAGAAATTAAAGTTAAAAGTAGTGGAGCGTTTGTCACTTGTCGCCCACGTTGTCTTTCAGTTTTTTCGCGGCCGCGTCCGAGTTTTCGTCGCTTTCGAGCGGCCGCTTTAAAGTGGTCGTGTTGGTGAACGTGGGAACGCCGCCTAAGCTGTTGGAATCCTCTCCCACGGAATCCTTTGTGGTGCTAAATAATGGAGAAAAATTTTGTAAAATGTTTTTGTGATAATTAATCACATATTGAAAATTAATTACATAATGCACCGCTACAGGGTAGTTTATTTTGTCAGGTGTTTTGCATTTACAGCTTATTAAAAATGTCACATTGTGATAAAAAAGTATTCTGTCATGTTAAAAGTATTGCTAAGAAGGCACTTTTTATATAATCCCTAAAAATTTCACAAACAATATCTGAGATACGATTTAAAAAAATAGTTGGGCGCCAATTTGTAAAATTTGTGATTTCGTTGGTTTTAACGAAATTTTTAATTAATTAACTATAACCACATTAAAAAGATGACTTTTTTCTACAAACCCTTAAAATTTTAACAAAAAATCTGAACAATATTTCTACACTTTTGACATTTTTGCTCCACAATTTTTTATAAATTTTACCATAAAAACAAAAAAATTGTCGAAGAACAACGATTTAAAAAAAATAGTTGGGCGCCAATTTGCGACTGTTGGTTTAAACAAAATATTAATTAAGTAATTAAAACCCCACTGAAAAGATGACTGATTTTCTACATATCCATTTTTTTTAATCTAAACAATAATAATTATTGTAGAAAATGAGATTTAAAAATAAAGTATTTTTTCACTTTTGTCATTTTTGCTGCAAAAACAGTAGGTAGGTACTTTTTTTAAATATTTTTTTTATAAATTTCACCAGAAAAACTAAAAAATTGTCGAATATACAACGATTTAAAAAAAAAAGTTGGGCGCCATTTTGTTAAATTTGTGATGACTTTTTTCCTATAAACCTATAAAAAATATTAAAAATTATAAAAAAGTATTTTTCACATTTTTACTGCAAAAACAGTGGGAACAATTGGATATATGACACTTTTTTATATATTTTTATTATAAATTTCACCAAAAAAACTAAGAAATTGTCGAAGATACGATTTAAAAAAATAGTTGGGCGCCAATTTTGTGACTTTGTTGGTTTAAAAGTTAATTAATTAATTAAAACGAAAAGATGACTTTTTTTCTATAAACCCTGAAAATTTCATACAAAAAATCTTAAAAATGGTAAAAAAAGGTATTTTTTTAATTTTACACTTTTGACATTTTTACTACAAAAACAGTGGGAACATTGGTAAGATTTTATATATATATTTTATAAATTTTACCAAAAAAACTAAAAAATTGTCGAAGATAACGATTTAAAAAAATAGTTGGGCGAGGATTTGTAAAATTTGTGATAATTTGTTAAATTTGTGATAATTAATTAAAACTCCACTGAAAAGATGACGTTTTGTCTACAAACCATAAAAATGTTATCAAAAAATCTGAACAATAATTGAATGGGTGAGTTCAAGAACAGTACAAGTCCAAAATTTAAAATTTTGACAAATTATTTTATAAAATTATTTTTATAGTTTAAAATGCATTTTTGTGACTATTGTACAAAATATGGTTATTATATTTTATAAAATAGTTAATATATTCTCAAAAAAAATGCATTTTAAACTAAAAAATGATTTTATAAAATAACTTGTAAAAAATTTCAATTTTGGACTTGTACTGTTCTTGATTTTACCGATTCAATTGTAGAAAATGTAATTTAAAAATAAATTATTTCTTCAAAATTCTACACTTTGGGCATTCTTGCTCTAAAAAGTAAATAAACATCATTGGAAAGATGACACACTTTTTATATATTTTTTTTTATAAATTTTTCTAGAAAAAAATTGTCAAAGAAGCGATTTAAAAAAATAGTTGGATGCCAATTTGTTAAATTTGTGAAACGAAATTTTTAATTAATTAATTAAACCCCTTTGAAAAGATGAATTTTTTTCTAATCCTAAAAATTTCATAAAAAAAATCTAAAAAATTGTCAAAAAATTATTTTTCAAAATTTTACACTTTTGACATTTTTACTCCAAAAACACATTGAAAAGGTGACACTTTTTAAGATATTTTTTATAAAATTACCAAAAAAACCATTAAAACGATTTAAAAAAATAGTTGGGCGCCAATTTGTAAAGTTTGGGAAAGGAAATTTTTAATTAATTAATTAAACCACTTTGAAAAGATGAATTTTCTTCTAATCCTGAAAATTTCATAAAAAAAATCTAAAAAATTGTCAAAAAAGTATGTTTCAAAATTTTACACTTTTGACATTTTTACTCCAAAAACACATTGAAAAGATGACACTTTTTTAGATATATTTTTTATAAAATTACCAAAAAAATCTATTAAAACGATTTAAAAACATAGTTGGGCGCCAACTTGTCAAATTTGTACTTGTATATTTATAAAGCGATTTGAAGAAAATTTGTAATAAATTAAATAAAATAAATTTGCGGCGATGATAAGCAGCAATAAATGGTTAAACTTAGAAGCTAACAATAAAGTTTAAAATGTTTGAATGAAAGAATTACCTGTCTGCCGAGACTAGGGAGTCGTTGGTCTCGTCGTTTTGCAGCAGCAGGGCGGACGGCGGCGGGCTGTTGTCGGTGGTGAAGGAGGTGGTGGTGTCCTCGTCCAGGGCGGCCACGTCCACGCCCGAACTTGTTTTGTTGCTGTTGCCGTTTAGGCCGCGGCCCGTCGGCGCGCCTTGGTTGCTCTCGTCGGAGGTGCCGGCCGTGTCCAGGCTGTCGCCGTTGGAGTTCAGCACCACGCTGCTGATCGAGTTGCCGTTGGCCAACGGACAAATGTCTGTAGACACACAAACAATCAGTGATGTAATGTATCGAGATACATGTATCTAGATACTGGATCTAGATACATTTTATGTACCTAGATACGTATCGAGATACTTAAAAAAATCAGGATCTACTTTAGTATCTAGATCCTTTTAAAAGTATCTAGATCCTTAGATACAAGATACATTTTATTTTACCCAACCTGATTGCAACTCCACACCGTGTGGGCCACACGGAAAATGAACAATACAAATAATAAAAAGATATTTTATTTCTTTTTCCCTTCAACCCACTTTGGAGTGCGAAGTGCATAAAGTAACTCTTAGGCACTAGTGAGTAAAGTTAAACAAAAGCGCTGTAGGTTACCTATAGTTGGCTTTGAAGGCATTTTTCTTCGTTCTGATAATTTTGAATTTGTACTACAAATTTTGTAGTAAGCTTTCATATGGCGCGTAAATATAAAATTTATTTCCGTTTTTCATGGATATTTCGTCAATTTTATCAAAACAGTTTTATTTTATAGTTAACACGCTTGTTTATAAGGTCCAAAAATTTTTTTTTGTCATTTAATTTTTAAGTTTTTTTAACATAGTATCTGGAAGTAACTTAGATACTTTTTGAATGTATCTGTATCTGTACCCAGATACTTTTGGGAAAATGTATCGGTATCTGTACCCAAATACATCTACCAGAGAGTATCTGTATCGGTACCTAGATACTGAAAAAAATGTATCGGTTATATCACTGCAAACAATTCATTCTCTTAATGTATATTTTCCAATTTATAGACCTAACCTTGTCTTTGGAAAACACCAAATAATAATAATAGTAAAATACTTACATGATGTTTGTGAAAAATATGAGAAATTTCGTAAATTAGCTTTCATCTTACTTTTGTTAAAATATGTTGTTAATAATTAAAAACATATTTTAACAAAAGTAAATGTGATTTAGATGATTTAGGAAATTTCAAATAATGTTTTCAGCCAAAAGCTAGTTTACGAAATTTCTTATATTTATTTTCTTAAGAATTTTAAGTCGTTTTTATTATTAATTTAAAAAAATAAATTATAGTTTCTATAGATATACCTAATCATTAATTTAAATTATTTAAATTAATTTAAAGATTTTCTAATATTTTTTGTTATTTATTTTATTCTCAATTTTTCTTTGACTTTTTATTATTTAGTACTAGTTTCAAAGGTTTTCATGATTTTTTTATTTGTATTATGATGTTTGTGAAAAATATGAAAAATTTCGTAAACTAGCTTTCAGCTGAAAACATTATTTGAAATTTCCTAAATAAGATAATTTCTTACTTTTGTTAAAATGTGTTTTTAATTATTAAATTTAAAATTAACAATTAAAAAACATATTTTAACAAAAGTGAAGGTGATTCAGATGAAATTATCTAATTTAGGAAATTTCAAATAATGTTTTCACCTGAAAGCTAGTTTACGAAATTTCTTGTATTTTTCACTAGCATTATGTAGGTATTTATTTATTATTATTATTTATATTTTAAGTAGTAAGTGAGGTTATGTACAAAAAATAAATATTTTCCATATTTTTTTTAATATTTCGTAAGATTTATAAGTCGTTTTTATTATTTACCTAGGTAGTTAATACTAATAATTAATAATATTCAAGTTCTCTTTTTATTACTTTTGAATAGTTTCCAATGTTTTTATGAATTTTTTACTTGTACCAATTTTTTTGAATTAAGTAGATTATTATAGTTTAACCGAAATTATTATTTAATTAATTAAATCCCAAAAAATAAAAATAAAAAAAAATTGTAAAAAAAGGAGTTTTAAAAATTTTACAATTTTGACATAGAGCCATTCCACGCGTGACGGATGGGATAGTTGCCGTGTTTTTATTTACAAAATAATGTTGTTCTATTGTATTGCCAATGTCAAATTTTTATAAATGGTTCTAAACTGGAGCTGTTTTTTGCAAAAGTCCCGACCGTTACGCTTTAAATTATTAATTTTTAAGGAATTGGGCAGTCAATCACGATACCCAATTTTGCCAAATAAAAACCTTGTTAAACAGCTTTTGTTTAGAGCTATTTATAAAAATTTGACATTGGTAATATAGTGGAACAATATTATTTTGTAAATAAAAACACGGCGGCTGTCCTATCCGTTAAGCGTGGAATGGCTCCATAATCACTCCAAAAACAGTGGGAACATTTTAAAGATAACACTTTTTTATGCATATTTTTAAAAAAATTCACCAAACACTAAAAAATTGTCAAAGATGATTTAAAAAAAAGTTGGGCGCCAATTTGTTAATTTTGTGACTTCGCTGGTTTAAACGAAATTTTTAATTAATTAAGTAATTAAAACCCCACTGAAAAGATGATTTTTTTTCTACAAACCGTATTTGAAATTTCCTAAATTAGATAGGTACTTTCTTTTTCAAGATTTTTTAATATTTTTGTTTGCCTTTTTATTAATTTTTACCAGTTTCTAAGGTTTTCATGAATTTTTGATCTGTCCAATTTTATGGAATTGGTAGATTTTTATAAGTTTAACTTTTCATGAAATTAGGAAAATCCTATTTCCAAAATAGGGCATTTATGAGATCATAAAAAGGTCAATCTTGAGCGAGGAGAGTAACTTACGAGAGAGCAGAGAGGGTTTGAGGTCGCTCAGGATGTAGTGCGTCCATAGGGCCAGTTCCACCTTGTGCGCGGACCACACGACCGCCTCGGGCTTTTTGTTCAGCTGGCTCTCCTTGTTGAGCCTCTCGGCCACCAGGCAGATGTGGTTGGCGAACTTTAGGTACTCCTTGGTGGTGTAGTCGATGCCCTCGATGTCCGGGATGGCCATGAGGCACTCGTCGGCCATGAAGGGGGCGCTGGCGGGGTCGGCGGCCGCCAACAGCGCCGACGCCATCGTGGTGCCCACCCCCTTCAGATTCGACAGGGCGGTGATAGCCTGCTCCAGGTTCGGGAGCTTCTTGAACGCTTTCTTCGTTTCCGCCATCACGGCCCGAGGCGTGTTCACTTTTACCAGGTAGTTCAGTTGCGGGTAGTATTTGCCTCGAACTTGCTTCCACTTCATTGTTTGAACCAATTCTTCGTGGATCATGTGCGCGTCTTTTCCGCGAGACTTGATCTTTTTAGGCAACTCATTTTGATACCTAAAACAATTTTATTTAGGTATTTAGTTATTTAACAACCAGATACAAGTGTACAGAAATAGAATTTCCGCCTATTGAAGGTAAATAGATCCAGTACCTACATAACTTAAAACTATTAGGTATATTTATTAATATTATTACGCAACTATTTTTAAATTAGAACGTGTCAGCATTAATAACAAATTCATTTTGTAACATGTCAGTTTTCATAAAATCATTTATTGTTTTGTAACATTTTTAATAAAAACTGTTTCTCAAAAGTATTACAACATTAAATCACCTAATTGGGGTGTAAAATTTACACTGTAAACATCTGCAAAATTAAAAAACAGAACAAAATTGTACATCGACCGAAGTTCGAACGAATGCGAACGACGGCAAACAAGATTAACTTGCTAAGTGGGAATTTTCCAACAACCGACAAACAGGTGTTAAATAAGGGGTTAAACTCGCCCGAATCTCGACTGGAACACACGTTGTTTGCGCAAACAACTAAACAATAATAAATAAAATGCGAGACCGCGTTGAAAATAGCGAATTATTGTAGGCACATAATTCGAAATGCCGAGCATAGACCGACAGACATAGGTATCCCCACTCTATCTCGTCGTCACTATTGTACTTGCACATCGAAGATGAATCGAATTTAAAGTGGAAAAACGCGCGATTCGACTAATAAACAACTTATAATTGTTTTCCATGCGATATTGCGGCGAAATTCGGGCAAAAAACCGCACTTTCGCACGCTTTTTACAACGATTTTTAGTTGGCTTTGTTTGACCAAGCAACCATTTTGAAAGCGTTTTGCCGTCCTCTTTCGTGTTGTAATTTACACGTTAAATTTCGATTTAACGATGAAACATTCCATCAACAATCTATATCAATGTATTCTTTCGTTAAATTTGAGAGTTTTCTTTGAGAATTATCAAGGTTTCGGTGGTAATTCGCGAAGCAGAACATCAGGTTCGCCATGATATGACGCCTTGCAGGCAACATCGTTATGTTTTTGTTCTCGAGGGAAAATCGAGAGAGTGGTATGTTTCAGTGTCTGCGAGCGTGTGAAGTGTGTCCAAAGTTGTCATCGATAATCACGTGACGGCATGATTTTAATGACCCTACGTACGTATACGCGGCGGCGGATGTTCTGTGCACAGATCCAAGACACCCGTCGCGGGGGTGCCAAGTTAACGTAAGCTAATCCAGCGATCGCAGTCGCAGCCGGCTTCGACCACTCGCCGGTTGCTTAATTCATTAATCAACTCACCAATCGTCCAGTTTTATCAGTTCCTCGGGTTTTTTTGGACGTCTGTCCGCTTTCAGCTTCAAAGCTTGCGGATACAGCTTCAGCACTTGCTCGTACTGCGAACACGTCCCCTCGGAGAAAAACATAGCCGTAGCCATAACTCGAACAGTCTTAATAACTACTGGCAATGGAAAAAACCTTAATTATTTCAACGCAACTATTAAAACACCAGACAGTACACACCAACTCTCTCCAACTGCTGTTTGATCGTGGCGTGCCGTGCAGAGATAAAGAAGGCCGTGCACTGCCTGCTTCCGCACGAAACCGCCGGGTGGCGCTCACATCAAGCCTAGCTGCGTTGCCAAGTCGACTCATCGCTATCGACGCTGCTGTCTGTTTTTATTTATCATCCAATCTGAAATTAACGAAAACCACCTGTAAATTGTCGCCGTCGTTTTTTGCTCTCATTGCTAAATAATAATTAGCTAAGCGATATAAAAGTAAGATACTAAAAGTAAAGAGGAGCGGCACTCTCTAATAGGTATAGGTATCATGACAAACGACTAAAGTAACGGTAAAATTTTCTTCATCGACATGATTCATTGTGTATATGACCTCTGACGTATCCGCATATATTTTCTTCCTCTCTTCATAAAATTAAATTTTATAATTTTAAACGTTTTTAAATAAAAACGATTTGTTTTCTGAAAAAAAAAAACGTGCGAGTTTGATATTTTATCGAATTTCGTTCAGCCGAGTTATTAATCTTTCATGGATAATATATTGATTTTTCTGGCCCTCTCTGCTACTCTACCTGCCTTCTTTTTTAATTTTCCCTTCAAACATTTTAAAATCTAATAAAAATAAATTCCTAATGCTTAATAATTATACTTGAAACCATAGAAACAAGTCAAATTGGCTGGGTAATTGTAAAACCCGGGAAAGTGGAGGACATTCGGCAACGTTGCGTTCGTTTCCCGTGGCTCGAACAATCGGCGAGCCAGCGACCGCTCGTTTGGCATTTGTTTCCAACGCCTGCCTCTCTCTGCCGTCGGTTGCTAGGTTGCTTGTCACGGCCGCCTTCAACGCCGCTATGCTGCCGCCGTTTCCACAGCCGTCGCTGTGTGTAATCAGCGAAATTATGCTCCGTAATACGATCGCAAGTTGCGAGTCGCAACAGCTCTCTCCATCCCAACAACTTTCTTTATTCAATTTTTATAAGTCAAGTCGTTTTAGGCTGCCTTCATTTTTTACTTATATATAGTAGTCTCAAATAGCCATAGGTATTTTCCACAATTATAGCTGTTAAATCTACAAATTTTAATTGGTTTTCTAGCTAAAATTAAAAACTATGGGCAGGCTGGGTAAAATAGAATTGTAAGTACCTACCTACCTAAGTTAGAGCAAAATAGCGGAGACCCTTATTTTGTGACGACCCTTTTGCGAGGTAACTAACTTAACGTTGGTCGGGGACCCGGTTTAGATTTCATTGTGCCCAACCCTTTCACGTCGCTTTTTATATTACGCTAGGACCCCCCGTATTTAACTTATAAAATATAGGTATCGTTTTTTCGTTTGCAAATGCAAAATAAAACAAAATTAACTCAAAACCAACCACCTGTTAATAAAATAATAAATCAAGCGTTTGTTTACCTTTAATTGTGCAGCATTTAATAAACATTCCTCGCGAATCTAAAAATAACCCGCCTGTGTATATCGCCCAATGATCGAACCTATAAATAGTATATTTGTTCTAAAAATAACCCGACCAATTTAATTTTATCTACTCCATGAACTATTTAAAAGTATGTAAGTATAGTAGCATTATTATGTTTTGTTGATGATTTGTGAGTGAATATTTTTATGCCGAACGTCACTGACCTTTCCTTACTATAGGTACCTACACGTTTTAATTCTTTCTTATCAATGGAATAAATTAGGTATTGTAGTTATGTAATCCAGTAGGTGACGATAGGTGAGCAAGTGTAAGCAAATTAAAACAAAATGCAAATAAAACTCATTTCGCCTTGAAGTTATCCCAATCGCATTGGCACTTTCCATGGAAAGTGAGTAGTTTTTCTCCATTTTCTTCATAAATACATTTTCCCATCATCAGCTCACTAGCTATTTCCAGAATAGCGTGATAAAGCAAATAAAATATAAAAGATTTTATTGTAAATATGAAAGAATTTTAGCTCCCCTTACATACTGTGGTTACCACAAATGGTCAATATTCAATATTAAGCTTTATAACAATGGCTGTTTAATTGGGTAGGTACCTAGCTAACAAATTAAAATATATTTTAATGAG
The DNA here is from genome assembly GCA_921294245.1 of Brassicogethes aeneus. NCBI lineage: Eukaryota > Metazoa > Arthropoda > Insecta > Coleoptera > Nitidulidae > Brassicogethes > Brassicogethes aeneus. The sequence goes on from OV121140.1 coordinate 1,654,339, forward strand.
TGCAGCAATGATGAGTGCAGCAATATTGAGTGCAGCAAATATCACTAACAAATTGTTACATCTGTGAATACCTTGACTTTATTTTAATGTCTCTTACAAAAATTAATTAATGTTAATTAATAAATTTGCAATTAATTAATGTATGTATTTTGTTAAAGCCAATGCACGTTAATACTTGTAGTGGCTTAATTATAATTATAATGTATACCTATATTGTCCAGGACTATTAATGATCAGTAACTTAAGTTACTGATCATTAATAGTCCAATTGCAAATTGAAAGAAGAAAGTTTCGTGATTATTGCCGATCTTTTTCAAACCAAATGGATGCCATTTTCAAAGACAGGAAAATTAACTACTAGATTTTTCACAAAAAGTTTGAACCTAACAGCAAATAATTTTTATTTTTTGTTTTTTTATTCCCCCTTATTTTTTAAAATTTTAAAAATTTTGATTTGCTTGGCTGAATATAATGTGTGATTTAATATTTGTAAAACCAAAAACGTTACTTTTTTACTCAAAAAATGTCCATAAGGCGATGTACTACCATTGAGGCATTTGGCATAACTTCAACGAAATTAAGTTTTGCCCTTAAAAGTTCTTTTACTTTAGAATTTGATTATTTTTATTATATAATAATTATCAAGTAAATTATCAATAATAAATATTACTGAAAGTGTCGGAGTATTTAATTAATGTCTTCAGCAGAAGTTACATTTTTTAAATATTAAATCAAACTGGCATACGCTACCAACTTAATAAAAAAACACGAGTCCAAATTAAAAAAATTAACTATATATATAGTACCTAGGTATCTTGAAAACCAAAGTAAACTTTCATATTTTTCTATTCGTTTCTGGATTCATTGGACAATTTAACATTGGACAATGGGCAAATGTAGTTTTTCTATTCATAGTAGGTAGGTGCAAAAAAACAAAGTTGGCTTCGTCAGAAAGCACAGGGCTGCTAGGTTTAAGTTATGTTGAACGAAGCAGCAACTATAGAAGCAGGGAAAACCGTCAAGTTGCTTGTGGCTCACCAAGGCCAACTCGAAAGGTGAACCGATTCATGTTTATTTATTTAAAAAGCTATATCCATTCGTTGCTTGATTTTTCTACATTTTCATAATGTATTTTATTGTTGCTATTAATGTTTGCATAAAATTCATTCATGCCATGAATTAAATCGAATACAGCGAATTCAGTTTCGGTTGCCAATGAAAAATAACGAGTTTATTAAAACCACTGTAACCTTGGCTCTTGTACAGAAACTAACTATAGCAATTGGACAGGGTTGCCAGGTATACGAAAGTTTCCTTAGTTTTAAGGAATTATATTTTTTATATGAAGATTAAATATTTGGCCTACTTAAAATTAGGTTTGTGGCTTATATGTAACTAAAATTCTTAAATGGGTCGTTGGATCTAGACAATATACAAATTCTGGGAAAAATAAAAAATAATCTTCCGGCAACAGTGCACGGAAATTTCACCGCAGTGCAAATAATAAAATTAATGCGAAAAGCAAGCAAATTCGCTCACATGTTTACTTACTCGGTTAATTTTCCAGAGAGAGCAACACACTTATATTATTACTTGCGTATGCTCGGACCGATCATATCGTTAGAAAATAAATAGGTCGGTCGTAGCAGATAAAAAGGTCAACTATGAGTCGTAGAATATGAAATTACCTTTTTACACATATTTTAAAACAAAGTTTTAAATCAAAGCGTCTAAAGCCGCTAATGGCTGGGTTAATTAAAAGAGGGCCTGGGGTTTCTTCAAACGATTTGCGATGGCCTACTTGTCAACGTTTTTTTATTCAGCACTTCGTTTTGCTTCAACAAATATTGGCCATTATAAATACCGTTCTATGCGTCGCGTTTATTTACGATTGAAATTTGTGTGTCTACCTACCCTACCTACGTAAAATCGAGTTTTTTAACAGGTGTCGAAATACACCTGGCAATAGGTATTATATATTTTGCTTAATCAGGAAAAACTTTTGCATTTTGTATTTAAGAACTACTAAATGTTTGACCTTTTTTTCTTTGATGAAACGTTAGTTTTGTCCGTTCCCTATGATCGTATTAAAACAATCTAAAAAGTTAAATATACAAGATATAGGTATAACACAAAATTTTATTATGTATACGGGGTGTTCTAAAATCACCGGACCGGACCAAACGAAAGACATAGGTATTTTTTATAGTTATTTGAGGTAGGTATACCACAAATATATTTTATCTTATTTGTTTTTATCATTCATTTTTAATATTTATAATTTTCTTAGAATTTTGTATGACCACTTAAGTACCTATCTAGAATCTAGATCTACAATATTGTATTTGTTGAGGAAGGGAATGTTCCCCTTTCTGCAGTAAAATACGCAATTCCAGGAAGGTAATAAAATCCTGAGGATTATAATCCTGTTAAGTATACTAGGGACTTCTCAAGGATATACATACATAACTACATAGCTATTTATTAAACACTTGTTGAACGTTTTAAAAGATTCCTGGAGATGCTGCAACCATGGTTACCTGCAAATTATAAAGTAGCCCAAATTCAAAATTTAATATTTGGGGGAATCTCACGAAATGTCCCCCGATGGTTACCGGTAACGGGGCCCCGTGATATTTAATAAAACTAAATGAGTTTGACCTACACTTTTATTGTGTTTTGATCTTTAATAATTAAGCAGCTGCTTAATTATGAAAGATCAAAACACAATAAAAGTGTAGGTCAAACTCTATCTAGATATTACAGCTCAGGTTCCAGATTTTTAACCGCAATTAATTATTTTTTACAATGTTTTTAAAGTCTAAAACCTATCCTCCGTGACTGTTACTCTTTCTAGGTTAACCTATATGTTTTCAAATATCTGAGGTAGTAAAAGCATACTAAAAATATCAGTTCACTAAGTAAATTAAACACATCCAAAGCAATCAAATCAAATATAAAATATTATTAAAAATTAAAAGAAATAATTTTTATAACCATTTATGTAGTTGTAACAAAAATTGATTCTATCCTCCGTGCATCTGTTTTTGCTTTAAATTTTATGCAACGGATGGCACTTTAATCATTTTAAATCATATACTTACTTGGTAATTAAGTATATGTTTTAAATAAGCAAAAACCTCGGTTTACGACATTATAGATGCATGTGATTCCTGAAGGTCAGTTAGAATTTATATGCAGATGAGAGTGTTGCTGTTTTTATAAATATTTTATATATATACATTATTATACTATATTATATTATACATATGTATGTAGAATTGTATTTTAAAAAAATATTATGATGTCAAAAGATACAATAACTTATTTCAAATATACAAAGGGATGTTTAAAAAAAACATACGAAATCCTAACCTCCGTGAAGCTATCTATTCAAAATGTATGTTATTACTAAACCTGGTGGCTTCCCAAAAACCCCATTCTAGACTAACAGTGAAACAACCAAAAATAAAAAATAATCACCCATTCGCATCAAAAAAAAATTCAAAGTTTGTGCCATCAATCCAAAATAAACGTTTTCATTAATCACAGATTATAGAAGATTAGTGGCAACAACGTCGTCAAAACAAACGAATTTGATTTTTCATTATTTAAGACTTGCGCCGTGTCATCGAAAACACGTGCGTTCCGATTATAATACACATGGTACATGTGGATTAATGTTAGGAGAACTTCACTGTTATATGTTCAGTGGAAAAAACCACTTCGCCACATGCAAGAATTATTATTCCGTTGCCGTTGCTATACGCTGCGCAGTGTTGCCGCCTCGACCGCCACGCTCGCCTTCTCCCGACCTCGATGCTGCTTTGTTTTTGTCGATACCAGGGCCGGCTTTAGCATCTGGAATTTCGAGGCCCTTCATATTGGGGAGTTTTAATTTTCTTTAGTTTTTCGTATATTTTAATTCATTTAAAAATGGATTAAAATTAACTTTGCCAGCTTATTATTATTACTATATAAATTTGTTATGTGCAATGATTTTAAAAGCACTATTTTAATTAATTAGTTAATTAAATAATATTACTTTACGCGATATTTTTCAGTACACATTCGATCATACCCTCCAGTAACGCTCTCTTTAAAATTTCATACACGCTTTGTGTTTGCTTGTTTGTACGTGTACAGTCTGGCAGCACTGCGTGTCCCCTTTAAACAAATAAACTCGTTTGCGTTATCTGACGCCATCTAGCGTTTAACTCTAGATCTAGTTACAGGTTTCTGTAAGTTGGGGATATTTGGCGTTGTACGGTTGGCAGCGGATCACATTCCAGAAAAACAAACCTCGTTTAGTGTTTTTGTCATCGAGGGTGATGTTTATTAGGTGGTTGTTGTGATATACATATTATAGTTTTTAGCGAGAATGTCCGAGTGTGGTGTGTTAGAGCAGGGACAAGTGACTTATGCGCATTATCACTTCGAGAAGACCGCGCTGGAATTGGCGCGGTCTCAATGGCCCAACTATTCCGATCAGCATTACTTGAGGGGGTGCAAATGGTCCCCCGACGGCACCTGTTTGTTGACGGTGGTGCGAGGAGCGGGCATGCACGTCATGGAGCTGCCCAGCGATCTGTACCAGGGAGAATCCATGTTGACCAGCAGACCCATTTCGCCCCTCAATCCCGCGGTCAGCGTCCCCGAAAACGGGCTCATATACGACTTTTGCTGGTATCCCGGTATGAACAGCGCCAATCCTGCCACTTGCTGGTAAGAATTCTTCATTTACACACAAACTGCTCACCTGTCAGTTGACGTTTTTTATAATATACTAGCTTAAAGTGACCAGATTTTGTCAAAAAATAGCGGAACATTTTGTGTAAATTAACCTTAATTACAAAAATGACACAAGCAACAATAATTAAGTAACGTCAAATTTACAATTTGCATTGTATCATTGTGTCAATTTTGTAATTAATTTACCTAAATTCATACAAAATGTCCCACTATTTTTTGACAGAATCTGGTCACTAGCTAATATTTTAAAGAATTTTATTGCCAACTCCAAATGTTTTCTACATTTAAATTGTATTATAATATGTAATAATAGTAATAATTAATATTAATATATTAAATATCTGAAAAATCGGCATCTTGTGAACTTTCAGTTGGTTGTCTTGCGGGCACGAGGGCCCTGTCCACCTGTGGGACGCTTTTTCCGGCGAGTTGCGGTGCTCGTACAGGGGCTACAATTACGCGGACGAGGTGGAGGCCCCGATAAGCGTCTCCTTTTCCGCCGACGGCCAAAACATCTTCTGCGGGCACAAAAAAAGCGTCAAAATTTTCGGCACCGGCCGACCGGGAAGGGAATACACCGAATACACCACCAACCACCCAGCCTCCTGCATCGTGGCCAGCCAGGCTCAACCTGGCATCGTGGCCATAGGTACTTTACTTGTTTTTCAAATGTTTTGTTTCCACCTCGAGAACACGATACACAAAAAGCGCCGTGTGACGTCATGTGCGAACCAAAAGCTGGCGGGTAACTGACTTGGAATGTCATTTGCACTGCATATTCACGTTATATTCGAAAATTTATAAATATAGAAATATACAAATATAAGAGAAAGTTAAATTGCAGCAAGCGCTTTTAATACTAATGTAACATATTTTAAGCAACCACTAATTTCTTACCTTCCTATTATTATTTTACAAAATATTTTTTATTAAATCGAATTAACTTGACTTACGCTAGACCGAATTTGACATTTTTTTAATGTGAAAATATGTGGTTAGGGTGGAAAGTTACTATAAGTACTTAACAGAAAATTGGGTATGCCTTTACTTACCGTTTTTTATTTTTATTTTATCCTTTCTCGCATGCATTCATCCACTGTGCTGCCAGTTTTTTATTTTTTGGAAATCGAAAATATTTAATGTTAGGTTAGGTTGGGTGTTGGAGTTTCCGTTCATATTTCTGCTGTCTGCTACAGCACAGCCCGGCATATTTTAAAAAGTTATTAAGCCCAACAAATATAACACAAACTTAATAAATAACCCGGTATAAAACATACATATAAATACCTTGTAAATAGTTATTGCTATTCAATAAATGACAATAAGTGGCTTATGCTTTAAAAATCACAATAATTTCGGAAAAAAACTCGAAAGAAATCGTATTAAAACACCCGTGCATAGCGTATGCATAAGCAAAACTGTTTGTAATATTTGAATCTGGTTCGCACGTGACGTCACAACCAGCATTATGCCGGCAGCATATCGGTTTTTGAGTATTGTGTCTCTAAAAATTGTAATTGATGCCGTTTGCGTCAAAATAGAAGTAGAAAATAAATATAATATCTCTCACAAAATATAGAATTTAACGGAAAATGTATAGAAAACGAAAAAAATAAAATTCAACAAAACATATAATATAACTATAGGGTCATTCCACGTTACTCGGGGATTTTTGTCCCGCCCGTCACAATTAAAAATTGTGAGTAAAAACTACACGTTATAAAATTTATTTAAAAATATTGTTTTATTATGCTTTTAATAAGTTATAAGCACAATACAAATAATATTATAAAATATTAATTTTATAACTTGTGGTTTTTACTCACAATTTTTAATTGTGACGGGCGGGACAAAAATTACCGAGTAACGTGGAATGACCCTATAATAAAACAAATAAAATCCAACAAAATATAGAAAATCAAACAAAACATGTAAAAGCCAACAAAATATTAAAACTCGGGTTCCTCACTTGACCGTTTGAGGGCGCTCGACGCACAAATTTCAAGAAGACTAATAGTGGGAGATTTTTCGCCAAGTTTTGAAGGATTTCTTTACATCCTTTTAGTTTTTAATTTTAGGTTTATAGCTTTAATTAGACAATATGGAGTTGAATCGGCCAAGGATGGATGAAGTTTTATATTTTATCTATTTTGCGTTCATAATGACTTCATTATAACACCGCTTTCGGTGCTTTTATAGGTTGGCTATAATTTAAACAGTATAATATTTTTATGATTTTCTAGTACTTACGAGACTTTTCTGGCCATGCATTTTGTTGAACACCAAAGAAATTCCTTTTTTCTTCTTTAACATTAACAGCCGCTTATTCTGATAAGTAAATTAAGGACGGCATGGCGAATCGATTTTGACATTAACTGTCAAACCAATAGCTGGCCATACACAGACGTTATTTCGCGCGGTTTATCGTGGCGTGTTGGGATGTAGCTGTTAGTATGCACGAAAGAACGGCATGGCAAAAAAAGCGTCATGTTCCATACACTTGATAAAGTATTCAAATGATTTAGCAAGTGATTGCCCGTGGTATATCAGTTTCAAAGGAAAAATTGTATGTGAGTGGGCAAAAAGTGTCATTATCGAGTCGTTTGAAACTGCATGTGATCATGTACAAATTTTCAACGTGAAATTTTGCCAAGCAAAGGTAAACCGTGACGCGGAATGTGGCGTGTGGACACGCCACACTCCAGAGAAAAGCACGTCTGAAATCCCTCCCGTTCTATCATTTCGCGCGGCGATACTCACTCACGTACATGATTTTCCATATGTTTTTGCAGATAACAGGATAAACCGCGCGCAATAACGTCTGTGTATGGCCAGCTAATGACTGTGATCTAAAGTTAAATTCGAACAAATTAAATTTAAGGTATAAAATTAATTATTTTTTCTACTCCCACCTTTAAAACGTCCTTTATCGTACATGTTTCCATGACCTTTTAAATACACATTGATAAGTTGTGGCTTTATGGCGCTTTAGTCACGGGCTGAAGTTAGCAAAAGGTTTTTAGTCACGGACTGAAGTTAGTTTTAAGTTAGTTGACAGTTGTCAAATGTCATACAATCGTTAAAATAAAGTGCCTTTCTTGTAAAATAATACCTACTAAATGTGAAAATTATTTTATTATCTCAATACAAAAATACAAAAGTATTAAATAGTTTCTCAACGCCAATATTTGAAAAGTTTATATAAACATTGTACTCATCTTTTAATTTCGCCGGCAGTAAACTATAACTTAAATTCGGGCACGGACTCTACTGTAAAGTGCTCATAAAACATTTCCTTTACTTTTACTGTGAAAAACTGTAAATTTTCAAGAAATACATTTCGATTTATAACCTTAAAATCTTTGTTTATAAAATGTAAAAATTTGACATTTGACGGTGACACACAGATTCCCCTATTGTTTCATAGATGGCGCTCTATACAAATTTTTGATTTAAATCATTTTAAGATAATAATAAGTATTTGTCGTAGAAAAAGTATAGTATGCACCTCGTTTATAAACTTTTCTATACACTCATCAATTTAAGCACTCGCTCGCAAGCTCGCTCGTTCCTAAATTAAATTCGTGAATAAAATGGCGTTTATCAAACTTGATACATAATATATTATTTTGTATAGAATTTTTGCAAAATAGATAAAATAGCATAAAGAACTCATGTCGTAAGTAAGACCTTTTGTCGCACTCGTCCATTTTGTCCGGGTGCGACAAAATTACGTCTTTATGACATTAGTTCTTTAATATAGGTACTATTATATATCTATTTTGTGTTTTCTATAAATTTTCTGTTAAATTCTATATTATATTTATTTTGACGCAAACGGCGGCTCATAAGTGCGGGACGCAAATGAGTATGAACCGGAAATGGTTGTAGGAAATTGGAAAAACACAATCGAGTTGGTGTCTCAGAGCGATGGCAACTTCCGGCACCTGTGCAAGTTGTCGGGGCACAAGGGCGGCATCACGACCCTGGCGTTCTCGCTGGACGGGTTCAGGTTGTACAGCGGCGCGCGCAAAGACAAAGAACTCATCTGCTGGGACCTGCGAGTAAGGCAGTTTTGATTGAGCATTTAAACGGAGGAAAATATCCGAGGAAACGTCCGGCATCGCATTAACGACGCTTAAACTTTTTTAGGTCCCCGGTCGGCCGCTGTTTAATTTGCAAAGAGAGGTGACCACCAATCAGAAGGTCAGTCTGGACTTGTCGATGGACGGCAAGTGGCTGGTCAGCGGCGGCACCGATGGTAAGGTACAAATTTGGAATGTCTCCGAAGTTACTTATCCCACTGTACACATGCAGGTAAAAATTATTATTATCCTTTTTTTTCTTTCCTCTGAAAATTCATTTCTATCAACAAAAATATACGTACCATCCTGAAAGGAAAATGTGCTCATCGTTTGGGGCATTATAAAATAATTTGATATTCTAAAAATTTTGGAAACTGAAAATGGTAAGAATTTTGGAAATCATGAAAATTTTCAAAACTAAAAAACGTGCTTGTATCACCGTCTTTCTTTTACCCTTGTATTATTTTAAGTATAAGAGTACTATAAGAAGTATCGGGTTTTCGCGAATTTAAGAATTGTCAACAATACATTTATAGCACATGAACTGTACATCATTTTTAAAGAAATAGGTAGTTTTTCACAAAAGAAGTCTTACTCGTCAAATTTTGTTAAATTGTACAGCTAAATCGTGCACATTATTTGTGTTTTACGTTGCAAGGATAAAACTAAAAAACTGGTTTAGTACTCGATTTCGATTGATTATTCTCTATATCATTGATTAAGAAACTCAACGCTTAAATGCTTGTATAGTTACGTTAGGGTGTGTATTTTATCTAAGGGATCATGGTGGATTATTGGGTTTTTAATTGTAAATAAAATTCAAGAAATAAATCGTTGCATTTTCATGTTTTGCCAAAGGATCCAATTCGGTAAGTACATTTGTTGGTGCAGAATTAACTAATGATAACTTTACCTAATATAATTTTTTATTTAAGTTTGGACATTTTTAAGAAATTAGTAAAAAATAATTTTTGCACAAACATAACTTTAAAATCAACCATTTTTATATTTGAGTTCTCTAGAAAACGCCGACAACTGAATTTTAAACAACAAAATATACCTGGCAACATAATATTATACAGGGTGTTATGTAATTAATGATATATATTAAAATGGGTTGTTCCTTAGGGTCCATAAAGAAGCACCTGCAACTTTTTTTTCAAAATTCCAAAGACTAAAAATAAATTATAATAACCTTTATCCTACCAAAAACTATGCCACTGATCGATTAGGAACTTTAGGCTAATCCAAATTCTGTCAACTACAAAAATGATAAAATTAACAATGCAAATTGTCAATTTGGCGTTTTTATTAATTGTTGGTTATGTCATTTTTGTACTGAAGGTAAATTCAAACAAAATGTGCCAACTTTTATGACAATCTATATAGTGCATTTCTTTAGGTTATGAGCTCAAATTGTAAATATCTTAACTAAGGGAAGTGCTTTTGGATTTATTTACACAAATTAAATGTTTAAAGTTTAACCTGTGAACTGGTCCCAATTTCATCTGATTAAACAGAAAGAAAAAAAGCGATGAAAAAATTAATTTTGTGGTTATGGATTTTTTTAAATAGGTACTAAATTTTCTAATCATTGCTTAGCTAATAGCTGGATGAGTAAATAAATACAGAAGGGTATTAGAGTCTTAAGGGCATACAACTTTTGTATTTATTGAGTTTTTATTTATTTTTTGCAAGAAAAATTTTTAGTAACAATTTTTTACATCTGGCAACGCGCAGCTCACAAAACACAAGTGTGCAGAGATAATCCAAGTGTGTAACCAGCGGCGTATCACAAAAAGTATAAAAAAAGTTCTAATGCATATTTTTTCTTTATTTTTGGAAAAATATTTTTTAAAATATTTTTCCTTTACTCCTTATGTCAAAAGGTATTCAGTATTTTAATATATAACATTAATTACATAACACCCTGTATATAATGGTATTTTACCGTTGAGTGAAGACTTTAAAGAATTCTTAATCAACGCTTTTAATAATGCTGTTTAAATTTAGACGACTTTAGATGACTCTAGATGACAGCCGAGTGGTGGCGCTACTAGCGATACTTCTTTAGCGTATTATAACATAATTGTTTATTTAGTATATCTAATAATTTAGGTATCACAAAATTTCCGAGTAAAACAATTTAAAATAGCACAATAAAAATTATTGGGAAACATTTTGGGCTGGTACATTATTTTTGTTGATTAACTTATTATTTTACATTTTAATTAGGACTATTTTGTTTGTGTTCAGAGACAAAAGAGCAGTTTTATTTAAACTTTTTCCTTGTTGATTAACAATCCTCTTATGCAATACTTTGACTTGTTTTGTGTAAATAGGTGATTTTGTGTATCTACTATTGTACTGTGTGTTTGATAATAAGCAAGCAATATTTACAGGATGTCGTACATAAAATGTCCATCACTGTAAAACTGCAGTGCAGTGCAGTGACATCAATAGATCTCGAGAAGGCTGCAGGATATTTTATTTGTTTCTCGATTCTCGATAATCGCTAATTAAATTCGCAAAAATTAAATCCGGTTGTTAAGTCGTAATTTTTTAAAAGGGTCCAAACAAAAATAGGATGTGGCTTTTCGATCGGTAAATGTAGACGTGGAGTTTCGAGTGGCAGTGGTAAAGTAACCGCGGTGCGTTTGTTTTTCCCGCAGATGTCGCTGCACGGCGACAGTTGCAACGGCGTGTCCCTCCACCCGTACCGTCCGATTCTGGCGACCTCCAGCGGCCAGCACCACGCCCAGGACCCGCTGCACCACACGCGCAGCCAAACGGTCTACGAGAACGCCATCTGCATGTGGTGGGTGGGCCTGCAGGAGGAGGACTCCGACCTGATGGCCACCATCATCAAGGCGGCCACCAACTCTTCCTCTCTCTTGTAAATACCTTGTGCGTGCAATTGATGGAAAAACGAAACAAATTCATTTTTACCAACCTCTTCAATTTTATCGATTGTTGCACCTACGTATGTTCATTGAATTAAATAAACGATTTTTTTATTATTTTTTTATTAACACTTATCTTCTACAAATAAATAAATAAATAATCCCTACAATAAATACTATGTCTACGACGAAGAAGGCACTTTTTAATGGGCATTTGAAATTGAGAAATGGTTTAGGATTTTGGCGGAGGTTTTAACATCGATCTGGCGGCCGACGCCAATTTTTGCGACACCATCGTCGCGATGTTCGAACTTCTCTTCCACATGAATTCTTTTGTTTTTTCGTGGTTGTCTGCGCTGTCCACACGCACCTAAAATTGTAAAGATTAAATTTAATTCTGTTGCTTTTTATTTTAAAAACAAAAACCGTCAAATTACGTGCAGTTCCCGAAAACATTCTCTTCTCTTTTACTGTGAAAAACTGCTTCTGTATCGAATGTTAGTCTGTTTAATTTTGATTTACACTGACAAATTTGTTAGAAATTCAAAGAAATAAATATTTTCTTAACATTATCATATTTTGAAGTTATTTTAATATTTTAAAGTATCAATAATTTTTAAGTACCTATAATTAAAATAATATTGGTTTAATTTATAGACCGCTTCAAGATAATAGTATATTAAAGAACTAAATGTCATAAGACGTTATTTTGTGGACGAGTGCGACAAAAGGTCTTATGACATGAGTTCTGTATGCTATTTTATATATTTTGAAAAAATTCTATAAAAAAAATAATTTTATACCTTAAATTTAATTTGGTCGAATTTTACTTTAGATAGTTTGTATCACAGTCATTGGTTTGACAATTAATGTCGATTTGCCATGCCGTCCTTAATTTACTTATTTACAATAAGCGGCTGTTTATGCATAATAGATCTTTTTTCTTTAACATGTTAAAGAAAAAAGATCTATCTATATATATAGACTATTAGACTGGGCCAAAAAAATCAACTATTTTTTTTTGAAAAGTAGGTATATCGAAAATATGGTTTGGGGTGACAAAAAAAATTATTGTGAAAGTTTGAGTCCATAATATTATTATTAAGAGGTCTATCATCGCAATTTTAACTTTTTTTTCCTCAGCAAGTTTTACGCTCAGAACTCCCAAACCATTGAGTTGAAAATATTTTTTTAAGAAAATTAAATGCTCTACAAAAAAGGTTAAAGTGAAATTTTCCGTCAGATGAACCGTTTCCTTAAAATCATGCCTTAAAAATTGGTATAGTTTTACATTTTGATCTTTTAAATTGGAATTTTGTAATTCATGTAAAAATCAGTACCCATAAAAAACCGATAAATATTCTTATGGAAAATCAAATGCTTTACAAAAAAAGCCTCTTAACATTTTTGGCTAAATTCACTGAATCAAAAGTTATTCAAGGTTAAAATTTCGTTTTGACTTCAAATTTAACCTTGAATAACTTTTGATGGGGTGAATTTAGTCAAAAATGATAAAAGACTTTTTTGTAGAGCATTTGATTTCCCATAAGAATATTTATCGTTTTTTTCAGGGTACTACTGATTTTTACTTGAATAACAAAATTCCAAAGTTAAAAGTTCAAATTGTAAAACTATACCAATTTTTAAGGCATGATTGTAAGAAAAGGGTTCATCTGACAAACCTTTTTTGCGCTTTAGATTAAACAAAAAAACATGACCACAAATTCATTAATTCAATTGTTTTAGCGAGAAATTAGTTTAGGTGGAGCGAAGTCCACCGGGTCATCTAGTATGAAAAAAAAGTAAATTGATGAATAATACCTGTTTCGGTTGCAACACTCTGATCGAATGTAAAGTGGCCGCTCCACCGTGCATTATCCTCAAGTTAAGTCTGCCAAACATTTCGGCGGTCGTGGCCGTGGCACTTTTTAGCTCCCTCTTGGCTCCACGTCCAAACTATTAATAAAAAAAAAAAATTAACAAACGAGTCTTAAGTAATAAAAGCACCAAATCATTACTTCTCTCTCGACTCGTAACGTCAACGGCCCCAAGACGAAGTTGGTTTTCACGGTGGTGTGATCCGACAGCATGTTCACGGAAACATCCCCTTCCCTTTTGATGGAACTCAGGCCGAACAGAGTGGCCCGCGCCTTCGGGCTTTTCTTCGTCGACTGTTTGCTCGCGTTGCCTTTCTTCGTCTTGTTTTTGTCTTTTTTGTTTTTGTTGTTCGATGGTCGCGCTGGGGCGGCCCTGGTTTCGGTGCTCACCGTGATGTTTTTGATCGGATATCCCGATGAAGATTCGCCGACTTTCGATATCAATATGAACGCAGGTTCTCTGCTTTCGCTCTCCGTAGCCCGGGCGATCGAAACGTCGCCCATTTTGTTCGTCGCCCTGTTGCGTTGGTTGCTGTTCTTCCTTTTCTTCGACGTGCTGTTCTTCTTCTTGTTTTTGTTGGTCGTCGTTTTTGCGGACTCGTTAGATTGAAGTTTAACCCTGACGGGGTCGTAGGATTTGCCCAGGATCCTGTTGATCCTGCCGATTATGTTGTCCACGAATCGGTTGTACTTGGATATGTAAATGGCCGGCATTTTCGGCATTATGTTCGAGTTCGCCATCGAACCTAACAATCAATCGTTCGTTTATACTGAGATAACGTTTTCAGAAAGATAGAAAACGTTTTATTTAATCATTTTATCATTCCCAAAAACGTTATAACACGTTATACAACATATTTTTGAAAAAAAAAACTTAGCTTGGCTACATTCCCAAGCAACAATTTAAGTATTTGTTACGTATATGGGACTATTGAAGAAACTTTAAAGTGTTTTGCGACAGTCGCCGGTCTCTTTATATTACTCTTTTATTACTAAGTTACGACTAAAGTGGGGAACAATTATTGAGTTCCAAAAAGGTAGCAAATATGTCACTAGCTATAAACCCTGCTACTATTTGGAACGTAGCTGCTACGTTACTAGAACGTTCCAGTATCGTTGCTAGAGCGTTATAATTACTTTTATTTATTTGTTTTTACTTCTATATTAACTGTCTTTGTCAAACTTATATTAGATTATACTATCCCTCCTTTTTTAAATGGAACCACTACGGACTTGGCTTTTCAATGTCGTCGTTTATTAAATATGTACTGGTAGTTTATAACTTCCAGAATAACAATATAATGTTTAATTAGGCAGGTAAATTTATATACCCTTTAAATTTTACTGTTGAACTTATGAATTTAGTTTTTGTAAAATAAATGCGCTTCATCAATATTTAAGTATAAACAAATTATTTATTTAATAATGTTTATAAATAAAAAAAATTTAATATTTATTATTAATTTTTTGATTTCAATATTAATACCGTCTATTGCCAACAAAATTACTATTTATTAAAAAGTAAACAACCATTTACAAACAATTAAAATAATTTATTATTTACATTACCACGTGGTACTGTACAGTAAAAAATGGCCGATAAGAAGCATTTTCCTTTGAAGTAGTTTTCGCTACTTTAAAGTTTTTTCCACTTTTCGGTTGTTTTGGTTAGTACCATCAACGTTCCAAATACTAAAATAATAACTTTTAAGTTATTAACTTTGTAGTTTTTAACTCATGTTCCAGTTTCGAGATTTTAACTTGGAAAGGAACTACAAAGTAAAAATATTTATAATGTAATCTTTAGGAAGCAACCGAAAGTAACTGCTACAAATTAAATTTACTTGAAAGTTTTTTTTACTTATAACACCTTTTTTAAAGTTGCAAAGTCTTCTTGGGGGAAACCAAGTTTTACTTAAATGTTTATTACTTTATAGTAACCATTTAAGGAAAAATTAAGTTACTGTTACAAAATATTGCTATTTAAAAGTTAAAATTACTTTTAAGTAAAAATTAAAGTAGCTGTTTAGTATACTTAACTAATTTAAGTTATCACCACTTTGGCAATGGTTTTTGGAACCAAAAATGCTGCTTGGGTTTGCAATGCAGAATAATTTTGATGTATACAAGTGTATCTTGTAGGTATTAACATAGGGCCTTTCCATCTCAAATTGACCATACACTTTTTCTACCGAAGTAAATTTACCCAATATTTTTTTTCTAAAAAAGGCAAAAAAAATTGAGGTCACATTTTGACATTGCCAGAGTTGGCTAAATTCGTCGTTTTGGAATTATTTTTTTTTAATGAAAATGCCATTTTCTAGTAAATTCATGGTTTATCGCAAAAATTTGGTATTTTATCTAGGATCATGCAACTGGGGTGACCTTCATAAAGTGTAACTTAGAACTTTTTGACATATTCAACATATTTTTGTCACCTCCTATGCATTTTACGTATTTCGATTCAAAATAAAATTCTGAATACATACATATGTCATTTGTCAAATCATTTTTTGTTTACATTTTATTTCTATAACTAGAGTACCTTGAATTGGCTTTTCTGCTTCACGTGGGGACAAATAGTCTGGAAAAAACACAATTTTATTCTTTTTTTGCAATGCTGGTTTTTAGGAGCTCTCAAAAATTTTAAAACCATACTTTATGCCAAAACTATTTTTTTACACTTTTTTAAAATTTGTTACCAAATATTTATGAATTTTTTAATAATATCGCTTTCAAACTCAAACTTGTATGTTTATTAGGTTTTAAATTGTCTACAGAACTAAATTTATTAATAAATTAAGAAGGCTTTGAAACCTTTGCGTTTAAAAGAAGTATCAGCTGATACTTACTTCTTTTAAACGCAAAGGTTTCAAATCTAGATTTGACAGTTCGTTAGTTTGTTTTGTTGGTAAGTAAATATTAACATTTTATTTTACTATTATTTTTATAAAATAAAATAAAAATAATAATTGAGGTGGTTAGAATTAAAGGGGTGTAAGTCATTAGATACTCAACATTTTTTGGTTTTAAATCTACCTACTACATAAAATCATTCAAATATTTTAAAATGATTAAAAAAAGTTATATCTAACCGCCATTGTAGGGAATCTCTGGCAATAAATAAAAAAAACGAAATATGAAATGAAATAAAACTTTCTTATTTCTAAACATAATTAACATGCGCATTAGTTTCTAAACCTCTTAGGATTAATACTTATTTTCCTTTATGAGTAAAAAAGTTTCGCGACTGTCTCACTCATATCTGTTAACCGACAAAAAAAAATTGTTTTACATTTGTTTGAAATCGCGTTTTTATGTTTGTTGTGCATTCGATTTTGGGTACATCTTTTAAAAGTAACACATGCAAAAATATTAAGAATTTTAATCTAAAATCTGTAATAATTTAATTTACTTAAGAGCACTTTCGGTGAAACTAAAAGTGAAGTGAAAATATGTTAAATATGTCAAGAAATTCTAAATTACACTTCATCATGATGAAATACCAAATTTTGCGATGAATCACGAATTTAGTAGAAAATGGCATGTTCATTTAAAAAATATAATTCCGAAACAACATTTTAGCCAACTCGGGACTTTTGGTAACAGTTGTTCATATTATCAACTTTTTTAGAAAATACAATTAAAAAAAAATTGCGTGAATAAACAAAATTTTTTATATATATTTTTTTGTATGTAGTAAACATTTACCTACAATTTAAAAATTAACATGTTAACATTTTTGCCAAGTTATCGCTTTTTAAAAAAAAATCGATGTTTCTGTCAATTTTTTAAAAATTTTCAACTGGTGAACAAAAACAAATTTAAGCAAAAAGAAAAAATACGATTTCGGTGGAAAAAGTGTAAAAAAATTCGTTGGTCGATTTGAGTTGGAAAGACCCAAAAACAATCTGAAAGCCGTATTATTTCGGTTTAAAATTGAAATAAATCAGAATAAAAAATGGTTCAAGCAGGCCATCAGCCGCCCTAACACCTGTTGTTGTTTATGTCGCGTTGGAGAAAGGTCGACCCTGACCCATTGTGGCCACTGACCCGTTCAGAATACGCCTCACATACCTATAAGAAAACATTTAAATCTACCGTTAGCGTACCTATATAGGTACGTGTATATGGTTTTACAACAATTTACCATTTAGGTACCAGAAACACAACAATGTTTCGACAATTTAAAGGCAATTGCAAAAACCTTTACGGTTTCTAATATGCATAGCCATCGATGTGGATGATGCATAGATAAAATTTAGAAATTGTTTGGAATGACGAAATCGTCGACCTTTTGGATTGAAGCGAGCCAAGATCAGAGCAAGCAGCAGGTTTAAAGAAACAAAACAAGGTCACCAGGTGACCTACATTTGTAGGAAGTCGAAGTCGGCGATGGACGATGGCCTACTCTTCACATTTTCTGATAAATTTAACGTACGTTAAGTTCATTTGAATGAATTTCTTTCTTTCGATATTTCTCGAATATTTGCGACAATTTTCACTTTTCCAACCCACTTATTAACGTTAATTAACCTAAATAATACGATTTTCAGTTTTAAGTACGTAAATATAAGTAAACACTTTGGGAAACCCCATGCATAAACTTAAATACCTATCATTCCTGCCATGCTTTCAGTGCACAATTGGCGACAAAATGTTGTCGTTAATTACCTACCTACTGTTAATTACTACTACTACAAAGTAAGTATACCTACTTAACCAATTTTAGTCAGTTTTCAAGTCAAGTCAGTCCAAAAAAAATTATGTCCACATTCTCAGAAATGCAAGCTACTTACTGTATCCAAAAATCCATTTCAATCCAATTTCGAGCTCGTGCATTGTGTTAAAATGTAGGTATGAGTGTAGGTAAATGAAATAATGTAAAAATGATCCACAACCAAATAAGCGTTAGTGTTAGTAGCTGTTAGTAGGTAAAATGTCAAAAATGCATTAGCTAGATAGATGTCACAAACAACAAAATGTTTGAATGAAAGTGGGACGAATAAAACACATAAATTTTAAAAAATATCATCTATTTTCTCAATAATTTGTACAGCGTCATCATACATTATTAATTATTTAATCAATTAAATTTCAATAATCGAGTTTGAAAAGTTAAGTCACTGTAGGTGTGACATGTACCTAGTTGAATGCAAATGCATTATCGTAATAAATAAATAAATTAGATAAATTATTAAATAATATTACAAGAAATAAATAAAAAAGTCTACAAGCTGCTGACTAAAGAAACAGAGCCAAAGTGTTTAGTTTTTTAAGAGTTTTGTACATAGCAAAGGAATGCATCATGTATGTTTAAAAGTCCTCCAGAATAAACACTAACAAACTACCTATCTCACTTTGTTTAGGGAAGCTTTAGTATGATGATGGTGGTGGTGGTGGTGGTGTTTCCTAGACTGTTTTGCTTTCTTAATGTGTTTTAAATGTTTGGACTCACGTGCTCGCCTCGCCTCGATCACATCTTCCAGATCGGCCTCGTCGTCGTCATCCTCGTCATCATCGTCGTCGTCGTCGGCGGCTTCGTCATCATCGTCCTCGTCGTCGTCATCGTCACTCAAGCCGGCAAGATCGTCGTCGTCGTCGTCGTCGTCATCGTCGTCGTCGTTTTGAGTCGAGTCGTTCGCGGGAACGGGCTCGACGACCACCGGTTGAGCCACCGAGTCGGCCGCCGACAAAACGTTGTTGTCGTCGGTAGGGTCTTTGTCAATTACGGTGTCTGACGTAAGGTCTGTCTGTTGTTGTTGTTCGTCGGCTGATTGCGCTTGCGTACCGTCAACGGAACCTTCGGATTCTCCTGCTGCCTCCTCGGCCGCGTCCAACTCTTCCACGGGCGTCTGAACGGCGGCTGCGGCCACTTCCGGTGCGGCGGCAGCTGCTTGCGTTTGCACCTGAGATCCGCTAGATGGAGACACGTCGTCGTCGTCGTCATCGTCGTCGTCGTCTTTAAAAAATAAAACAGATCGATTGTCACCAACTAACTACTGTTTTTCCTCTCATAAGGTCTCTCCGGTCAATAAAATTCCACTTCCCGTCAAAAAATTCATTTCCGGTTTGACCGGAAGTGACATCGATTTTGTTATTTTTAAATTCTACATAAAATTCAGAGTAAAATTACTATACCATGACCTATACCTAAAGGTTAAATTGTTAAATATCTCTGAAATAATTAACTTTAGGTATAGGGAAATTAAAAACAAATTATTTTTTTCATTTAAAAAAATCAAAATTATTATTTTCTTTCTGTAATTTTGGTATTATTTAAAAACATACAAAATTTAAAAAAAAAATATTATATTATTATTTTAACCTATACAGATTTTTAATTCTCCTTTTTGTTATAAATCATTTTTTTTTTCTTTAAATTTTGTTTATTATAAAAGATGTAATTTCGTGAAACGGTGTTAAAATTTTTTAAGGGAGGAAAATCGTTGAACTGTGTTATAAAATGTAGTAAAAAAAGTTGGACTCTTACCTCCTAAAATGTCATCGAAAAGTCTCTCGAAGTAATCGCCCTCGTCATCATCGTCGTCATCATCGTCCGAAGCGGCTGGAAATTAAAAGTTGTTTATAGGTAAGCAGAAATTTGAAATTCCGAAAAATTACTTTCAGTCTCGGAATCGTCGTCGTCATCGTCGTCGTCGTCGTCTCCCAAACCGATGTCGACGTCGTCGTCATCGTCGTCGTCATCATCATCGTCCGACGATTGTCTTCCGGTTACTTTGATTTTTTGCTTGGGCAATTTTTCTTCTTTCACCACAGCGACGATCTCTTTCTTCGCAGAAGTTTCCATCGGCTCTTCTTTTTCTACCACTTGTTCGGTTTTTTCCGGTTTTTCGAACACCCCCGTGGTGGCTTCCTGGTCGAGTCCGGATTTCTCTACGTCATCGATGATCGATCTTCCGACCGAGACATCGTCAGCAACGATTATCGTTTGTATGGGGTTCGATCTGATGCCGACGAACAAGAGACACAAAAGTGTCCCCAACACGTGCAACCTCATGGTTCTGCAAAAATAATTACAAATATTTCACCCAACTGCGTTAGCTATAGGTACCTACATATCCACCATTAACTGTTTATTTATTTTTACAGTTAATTTGCAGCGCTCATACATTGACCTTATAACACTTGGACAATATCAACCATTATTTCATTAATAATCCGGAAATCAACTGCCAACTTACCCTTATGCGTTAATTTTCGAAAAAAAGGAAATATGCACACTACGCACTAGATGGACTAGTATGAAGCAGGATCTGTCACACTTTTAAATCGTTGTTCTTAACTTGTTGTTAACAAACAAACAAACAAACATCAACTTACCGCTTTGTAGGTCACTTGCGAAGACACTTAACTGATTCACCACAAATAAATTTAAAAAAAATTAAATTCACGTCGTCCTTTTGGAGTCTTGCAATCCACTTTTCCGTTGTATCGAACACGAACAAATGCTCCTGCATCGAACGCTCATTTGTTCTTATAGCCGCGTTGACGTCACCGCTCCTCCTGCTTGCTTCTTCGTTCATTCTTCAGTTTCTTCTTTGGGTGCTTGTTTATTCCTTATTTCGATCATTCATATGAATTCAATCAATCCAGTCAAAATTTATTTAAAAATTAGGTAGGTAGGTATTCAAATTTGTTTTCAGATTTTCCGATTTTTACTCTTACAATTTCTTATATGACAATTTTTGCGAAATTGTTAAAAAATCAATTTATTTAAATTTTATTTAAAAAAAACCTATCACCTTCTACTCAAAATAACTACGGTTAATTTTTTATTTATTTGGACTCGTGTCGATTCAAACGCAATCGAATCAAATATAAAATATTATTAAAAATTAAAATAAATAATTTTTATAACCATTTATGTAGGTGTTACAAAAATTGATTTTATCCCCCGTGAATCTGTTTTTGCTTTAAATTTTATGCAACGGATGGTGCTTTAATCATTTTAAATAAGCAAAAACCTCTGTTTACGACATTATAGATGCATGTGATTCCTAAAGGTCAGTTAGAATTTATATGCAGATGAGAGTGTTGCTGTTTTATAATTTAAAAGTTCATTAATTTGCCATTTAAAAACCTATCCACCGTGAAGTGTAATATCTCAGTAAGTAGTTTTTTTTTATAAATATTTTATGTATGTACAATTGTATTTTAAAAAATATTAAGGCGTTAATAGATGAAATAACTTATTTCAAATATACAAAGGGATATTTAAAAAAAAAGCATACGAAATCTTAACCTCCGTTAAGCTCTAATATACAAAATGTATGTTTCTAAAATTCTTGCATTAGTGCAGAACCACTTATGTTATGTTATTACTAGACCTGGTGGCTTCCCAAAAACCCCATTCTAGACTAACAATGAAACAACCAAAAATAAAAAATAATCATTTTTACTTGGGGGACATATCAATATAGGTATTCACCCAGATATAAGTTGAACTATTTTTATACAAAATTTTATAAAGATTGGGCGTTTTATTTATTCGTTAATTTTGACGCGCAGTGTATGTAAAGATCGATTTTTCGTGCATTCTTTTCGGGTCATGAAATATTTCGGAAAAAATGCGAAAAAGTAAAACGGAAGTGTAAAAGTGTTTCACACACGAAAACCGAAACTAGTTCAAAATAAAAACGAAATGATTACCTACATGATAATTAGCCTTATAAGGCTATAAGTATTATATACTGAGTAGGTAGGTGGTACCTATTAAATAAATAGGTACTTTTAAGATGCTAAAAATAATGTAAAATGCAAATATTGAAAGAAAGTCCAAATACCTAATAATTTCTACTGCAGTAAAAAATCTTGCTTTAATTTCGTTATTGTGTTTGTATTGTTTATTTGTGTTAAAAAAGTATATTTTAAAGTTGTACCAATTTTATAAAAAAAAATCAGTGGGTTAATTTTTTTAGGGTCAGTAGGTGAAAAGAAAGACCCAAGCAAGCAACCAATCAACCAATTTGCAAGAATTCATTAAAGAAATAAATTCTTCTAGTTTTCGTAGGAAATTTAAGTGGATAGGTATTTTGTTTAATCACAGCACACGGGGCCAATACCTGAATTTCATTTACATTTTTAAATAGCTACTTTCTATTTTCTACAAGTAATTCTATAAATATTATTAGCGACGTTATAAGACAATGTTAATGGCGTCTTGGAATTACTAAATTATACGAATACTTTCATCTAAAAATCGAGAAACATGGAAAACATTTGGTAGGTAGGAATGTATTTGTCAAATCAAGCAAGCTCGCGGGTGCCGGGAACCCAAATTTTTCAAGGATGAGATGATGAGAAAGGACGTATTTAACTTCCACTTTCTTTTATGATTTACCTTCGACCGACTCACCGGCACCGGTCGTCGTTCCGTGGGGTAATGCACTCGCGATCAAGTAGGTTATACGAAGAATCCTTCTTCTCTTTTCATGGCTAGCAGCTAGCTAATAAGCTACTGCCCAACGATGTTTCATCCATTATTTATAGGCTTCCTACGATTTGTAAAGCAAATTGGTTTTATAAACAGTTACGCATGCTCGTAAGTATCAAATTGCCATTATTGTAGGTAGGAATTTTAAATCAATTAAAAAGACCAATATTAAAACAAGTACCAGTGTAAGTAATAATGGTAATATTGTGGTTTTTATAATTTACAATAAATAAAATAGCGGTGAAATGTTTTATAAGGAAAATCAGACCGTACCGTATGAAGGTCGTTGGTTAACCTCAAAATCTATTTGAATAATTAACGACGAAAATTTCATTTATAATTAATTCCGAGCTACACTCCATTATTAAATACCGAACAATCCCTACTTAAATAAATGAGTGTTGTGAAAAATTAAGCGCACATACTTCTGTGGAAGTAGGTATGTGATTAAGCGTTTTTGTGGCGCCATCTAATAGTCAACTCGTAAACTAAACACAGGTTTCTTTAATAGGAGGCGATCCAGGGTTTGACAGTGAATGTATAGGTTAAGTTGGATGGAAATAGCAGCTTAATTTGTTAAATTTAAAGGAAAATGTCTGTTTTGGAGAAATTACAGCAAGGTCCACGCGAAGGGGTCACCTACCCGTTGTCGCTTGCGTATTGCGGCAACTGTTCGATGCCGATTGAGGTAAAATGATATTTAAAAATTCATTTGAAGAACCTTACTTGTTGTAGTATTGCGAATATTACCCGGAATACGACAAGTGCAAGCAATGGTTGGAGAGAAACTTGCCTTCAGAGTTCGAGAAGGTGAAAATCGGCGACGACGGTGGTTCGGTGGAAGAGGAAAAAAAGAGGCAGAAACGGGGCGGAAAGGGCATGATTAAAACCAAAAAGAAGGAGGATGGGCCTAAGCAAGTGTGCGTTTCCAGAGCCCCCAGAGGCAAGAAGAAGTCCGTCACTGTGGTTACAGGACTCAGTAGCTTTGGTAGATAATCAAAATTTAACTTTACCTTGTGTCTAATAAATTTTATTTAGATATCGATTTAAAAGTGGCAGCCAAGTTTTTCGGTACCAGATTTGCATGTGGTTCTTCTGTCACTGGAGATGATGAAATTGTAATTCAAGGAGATGTCAAGGATGATTTGTTTGATGTTATTCCAGAAAAATGGCCAGAGGTAAATAATATACAATATTTTTATATGTTAATTGAATACCTATGCTTTTTTTTCTAGATTGATGAGGATCTAATTGAGGATTTAGGTGACCAAAAACGATAGATGTTGTTTAGATATCCTGTGGCAGTAGGCACAGGATTTTTGATAAATTGTTTTTGTAAATAAAATGTGTTATCACAGATTATATTTTATTTATTTCCTAATTGGGTTTAGCCTGTGGATCACCTTCAGCAAATCCTTCTTCCTGATCTTGACGATGCCTTCGGGCTTCAAAACTCCATCTCTCGATGTAAGCGCCGAATTTCATAATCTGCTCGTACATGTCTGTACATTATATGATATTTCACAAAGAAAACAAAGTAGTAGTCCTCGCTTTTCTGCTATCCTAATAAAAATCCGAAAATCGCAAAATTTTAAAAAGTACCAGGATCTGGGATTTTTCAGAAATCTGGCAACATTGCATTTTACAACGTTGTCAGATTTCATTTTTGTATGGTAAACAAGGGAAACAAAAAATAAAACAGTAAGAATGTATTGTAAATATTTATTAAAATTTAAAAAAAATCCTTCAACAAATTTAATAATATAACAGTTGTACCATTGCTAAATTTAACAAATTACCTACAATTTACACAAATGTACATTTTTTCGTGATTGCATTTAAAAAAATACATCTTTTCCGTATAAATCTCGCTAGTATTACCTAAATTATTGTTTATGTAGTACATAACAAAAACATAACGATAAAAAACAAAAGGATTTTTTGGTGATTTTTACTTGTCAAGATTCCCCTGGAGGGGTATTTTGGATTCTGAGATTAGGCAACCAAGATGAAACATTGTTTTTTTCGTAAAAAGTTGGCAGAACTTTCTAGACATTTGTATCAGTGTGTATTTAACAGTAAAAATTGACAATTGACGCGCGATTTTCTAATGGGGGTATTTTGGGGTTTTTAGCTGCCACCTTTAGGGAAAATTCAAGTTTTCAATTTGCACAAGTCATGGAGCCTACAGAAGGAGTCCAATAGAGGAAATTGACAAAAGCTGCCCACTAAATTGCACAAATTGGGCCTTGTTTTCTACCATTGTTGATAAGTAATGATGTGTTCTGTTTTGGTAGCATTTCAGTACAAATCAAACAATCAACCCTCTTATCTTAGAAATTTTTTTGTATACGTGAAGCTTGGTGTCCTTGTGTAGGCTTGATGGTCACAAGTGATCAACAAAAAATGACAGTTGACACATGTCAAAAATTACATTTTAAATGTCACAAAAAATAACCTAAAATGTACCTTTCAATGTTGTGGGCTTCATCCAGTATGACAACATTGTTGCTCAAAACAATGCCGAGACTTTTTCTGACCTTGGGGTCCAACAGGTAGTTGTAGGGCATGAAAATGATATCTGCCTCCTTTTGGATTTCCCGAGCCATGTAATACGGACAGAATTTGTGCAGATTGCCCAGTTTTACCAGGTCTTCCATGTCCATCACCAGACTCTCTGAGACAGCAGGGTCTTCTTTCTTACGTTCCACGCGGTTGTGGAAATGGCAACTACGCGTTTTCACTTTCAAACGGCACATCTGGGTCTACAAAAAATATTTAATTTGAATTTTGAATAATTTATCATTAAATAAATATTTACTCTGGCAGAATTGCTCTGTTCCTTCATCACTTCTGGATGTATGCACATTTGCTCCCTTGATCATATAATGCAAGCCTTCATGTGCTTGTATGCACTACCTTTAAGTTCATTCATTGCCTGTGATAACTGAGTATGCATTCTTGAGGCGTATATGATGGTCGGTAAGCCCATGAAGGCCCGTCTGCTGTTTTCTGCGTTATTTACCGTCCCTTTATCCACTTTTCCAGTCAGTTCTTTCAGCAGATTCCCCATGAAACCCTGCTTCTCTTCCACAATACTGTTTATTCTCTGCGCCTGAATTTGCGCTTTCTTTAACTGCAACCAGCCCAAAGTCGAGCACAGCAACGACAGGTCTCAGTGGGCGACTCCAGAACGCCATTTGTTTCGTTTTGCAGGCATTCAATCACCTTGTCCATGAATTCTCTCTGTAACTCGTACGGTTCGAAGGGGAATTCCACGGCAACGCCCCGTATATTTATCGTGCTCATCCCGAAAATTCTCTTTTGTTCACTAAGAAAAATTCTTTCGCTTTATCCGCCAAAAAACTGTTTTATTATAGTACTCCTATAACATTGCGAAATCTGTTTGTTTTTCTTTGAGGTTATGTTTTTTTACCGCGCAAGCTATATTTGACCTGTATCTTAGGCAATCAAATAACATTGCCATAACAGGAGTTGCATACCTCCGAGGATTGAATTTCTTTGAATATTGAAAAAATTCCTCAAATGGACTTTTTACTTTTTTATTGTATTGTATTGTAGGACCAATATGTTAAGGATAACATAACAAGATCTAACCAGAACACAGCAATGCATTTTTAAGAAAGAATTCATCTTTACATAGGTAGGTATTTGTATTTATACATGGGTACTTAATTGTCGTATAAAACTGTAATCGATAAAATAATATTAAAATAATATAACAATATAAAGTTTCAGCAGCATTTTTTTGTAGGTATAATCGTGTCATCTTTGACAGGCGATTCGCTTTTGTCACTTTGGCAGCCATAATAGCAAAACGACCGGTAATTTGACATGCTAGGCGTCCTTTTGATAAAATGAGTATATTATTGCAGTTTTTTGTATTTCGGTGCGATATTTTAGTGCGTGAGTGACCTTTTTTTCGTGTGGAGATGCAATAACAACGATGGTGACAGGGAAAGGGCTTTAAATGTAAAAATTGTGATTTTGCTTGTTTGAGTTGTTTTTTAATGTTTTTTATTTGTTACAGTGTGAAGACAATATAAAACAAAATCTTTCGTGTAGGTAATTGTCGTATAAAACTGCAATCGATAAAATAATATTAAAGTAATATAACATTATAAGGTCCAAGTTTCAGAAGCATTTGTTTTAAATCGTGTCATCTTTGACAGAGCCACCGCGCATGCC
Source organism: Brassicogethes aeneus (assembly GCA_921294245.1). Classification (NCBI taxonomy): domain Eukaryota; kingdom Metazoa; phylum Arthropoda; class Insecta; order Coleoptera; family Nitidulidae; genus Brassicogethes; species Brassicogethes aeneus. Next base: position 1,681,622 of record OV121140.1, read on the forward strand.
CGGCCGGCGATTCGCTTTTGTCACTTTGGCAGTCATAATAGACCTATCCCATAAAACGGACTTTTGGATAGCGCGTGCGTGAAAAGGCACGTCGTCTTTTTTTAATTATATAAAAGAGAAAGAGATACCACTCTTCTTCAGGCACGCGCTATCCAAAAGTCTGTTTTATGGGATAGGTCTATTGCAAAACGATCGGCAAAGTGCTTGGCTTGGCGTCCTTTTGATAAAAATGCAGATAGGTATACCTAATTGACTTTTGTGAGTTTCGGTGCGATATTTTAGTGCGTGAGTGAACTTTTTTTCGTCTGGAGATGCAATAACAACGATGGTGACAGGGAAAGGGCTTTAAAGGTAAAAATTGTGATTTTGCTTTGGTATTTGAGTTGTTTTTTAATGTTTTTTATTTGTTACAGGTAGGTCCAGTACGGGACTGATTAACTAGGCAATCAGCAACAAAGTAGTAAGTGATTTTTAAATATTTTTTAGTAAGTAATGATCATTTTTAAGTGATTTTATGTTTTACTATACTTACATAGGTACAGTCAGATAAAGAAAATCTTAATTTAAGTATTTACAGATTATCAACATAAAAATAATTGTTTAACGCTTGTTAAAGATTGTAGTAAGGGGACATCCATTAATTACGTGAGGCATTTTTCTGATAATTATAATTTGGACCCCCTCTCCCTTGGTGAGATGTGGTAGATCCCCCCATCCCTCACGTGAGATTTTAGCCATTTCTTTGCGGACAACATATAAAAAAAATGATTTTTTTTTAAACAAATTTGAATTAGGTATAATACATATTTTCTAAACTCAAAAGTTGACGTGAGATTTATATTTTTCACAATTTTGCTTTAATCTTAATACAATTTTTAGGGTATACTTTTGAAAATACGGATATTTAATTAATTTAATTGGCATGGTGAAAATTTTAATAATGTTGTTTTTTGAAAAAAATGGCGGGATTAATTTATAAAATCCTCGTAAAATTTAAAAAAAGTACGTTACTTTTGTTTTCGCAAAAATGGCGAATGCGCCGGGATTAATTTATAAAAGCCTCGGAACCTTTTAAAAAGTATTTTACGATAAATCTGTTAACGTTACTTTAAAAAGAGCATTTTTTTATATATCCCTCAACTTTTATAAAAGTCCTATTAAAATTGTGGTTGATAAAATTTTTTATGTAAAAAATTACAAATTAATTTTTTAAAAACGTATATTTTTTAAAATTTTGCTTTAATCTTAATGAAATTTTCAGGGAATACTTTTCAATATACAAATATGTATTTAATTGGTAAGCTAAAATTTTCAAAATTGTCGTTTTCGCAAAAAAATGGCGAATGCGCCGGGATTAATTTATAAAAGCCTCGTAACCTTTTAAAAAGGATTTTACGAAAAATCTTTTAACCTCACTTTAAAAAGAGCATTTTCCTTGATATATCCCTCAACTTTTATAAAACTCTTATTAAAATTGTGGTTGATAATAGTATATTATGACATACATTGTATCAAGTTTGATAAACGCCATTTTATACACGAATTTAATTTAGGCACGAGCGAGCTTAAAATGATTTAAATCAAAAATTTGTATAGAGCGCCATCTATGAAACAATAGGGGAATCTGGGTGTCACCGTTAAAGGTCAAATTTTAAATTATAAAGGTTATAATAGGTATATATATAGCTATATACTCTATGCATCGAATCAGACGTACTTCAACGTTTAGATTGTGAAGATTTATTTAATCGACCAATTTGCAATTTAAAAAGTAAGGCGTGTTTGACTGTGAAAAAAATTAACGAAATACAATTATGAGTCGCCCTTAGTGCAAAATTTATAATTCTTAGAACAGAAAGAATATTTTTTATGTTAAAAATAAAAAAAATAAGATATTCAAATTATAACTTTATATAAAATTTTACTGTTGAGGCGGCATTTTCAACAGTGCACAGGGGCGGCACTAAGTTTAAATCCGGCCCTGTTCGTGATGTTCAATTATAAGTTATTATAAATATAAATTTTACAAGTGTACTGGAAGTTTTAATAACATACGAATATACGACAATAAATTAAACGTTTTTTTATGTTTTTTTACATTAAATATAACAACGAACGTTTTTATCATAAAGCCTACATGGTTTTTACCACTCTAGTTTTCAAAAAAATTTGCAACGTACCATTAATTCCATTCAACCGTCATTCTGTGTTAGAGCGTGATTTGGCTATTACCTACTTCTTGAATTTATTCATTTAAGAGTATTTTAATTTTTGTTTCGTGTCGTAATTTTGATTGTTTTTATTTATTTTTGACCAAAGTAAGTATATTTTTTGTATTTAATTTCTTATCTTATAAAAAAAACGGCTTTTAGATGTCTATAGACGCCACTTTTAATTATGTATTCGATGCACAGTCAACACAAGAAGAGTTTTATAATTGCTGCGTAAAAGACACCATAAAGAACTTATTTAAGGGATACAACATGACTATTTTAGCCTATGGACAAACTGGATCAGGTAATACAACTACTATACTACTCTGCCCTGCTGTCAACCCCTATATATGTGCTATGCTTGTGAAATAATTAAGGTTAATTTTTTGTCAGTGTCAATCTATAGATTATAATTATAATTAATAAATTAAAATTTTGTCCCATTTTCTAAAAATAATGTTATACAGGGTGTTTCATAATATATGCGCAGGAATTCAGGATCTGATAGCTCATCCAAAAAGATGAAAAAAGTCGCTATTACGAGTTGAAGTATTAGAAAAAAAATCGTTTTTTTCGAATATCTCCGGAACCGTTTATCGTACAAAAAACAGCTTTTGTAAGCATTTTCTACTCATTTAGTTTATATATAAGTATTATTTAGTTTGTAATTTAAACTAGGTCTGCGCACAGGTTTAATAAACCTCTTGCAGATTTTATGTAATATCCCATTCATAAAATGTATCCCTATTCATCTGGTTCAATAAATTATTATTATTATAATGGGCTTTTACGCTTTCAGGTAAAACGTACTCTATGGGGACAGCTTATAAAAGGGAGGGGGTGATTCCCAGAGCCATAAGTGATATATTTAATCATATACAGGACAATTTTGCCATTGATTTCACTGTACAAGTATCGTTTATCGAGTTATATCAGGAAGTATTATATGATTTGTTGTCTGGGAAGCCAAGGGATCAATGTGTGTTGGAGATAAGGGAAGATACCCAGAAAGGGATCCATATTCCCAATATGACTGAAATACAAGTAACGAGTGCCAATGAAGTTTTGGAAATTTTATCAAGAGGTTCTGCAGGCAGGGCCACTGCTTCCACCAACATGAACTCTCAAAGTTCAAGAAGTAATGCAATATTTACTTTAAAATTAACAATGCAGCGCAAAGATGATCCGTAAGTTTTGAGTTTACAAGTTTTTGTGAACATTGTGTGAACATTGAGTATTTTTTTTAGGGCCAATAATAAGACAGCAAAGTTGCATTTGGTCGATTTAGCAGGTTCTGAGCGACCAAAAAAGACTGGTGCTGTCGGTAACACGTTTAAGGGACTTATGGTGCTTGGAAACGTAATCAGTTGTTTGGGGGACGAGGAGGAGATCCAGGACTTCCAGCAGAGGATCCTCGAGTCTGACGAGGAGGCCAAGGCCAAGGCGCTCTTCGACAACATCCAGACGATGGCCGAGGCCAAGGCGATCGCCAGCTTTCTCTGGGATCAGTGTGCACAAATTAAAAGGCAATCTGTCCAGAAGGACTTCAAGATCACCGAAATGCAAGATCAGGTTACATTTTTTTATTTTATTTTTTGCAAGTTCCATTTGCCTACTTTTTTATGATTCATTCATAGTTCATAAACTTAAATTTCACCACTAAATGACATTTAGAAAATGTAAATATAATAATAATAATAATCAAATTTTGTCAAAATTTTTTGTAAAAAAAAATTAAGTTTGCTTTGCGGATTGGTTGTTGCTTGAAAGTATACAAAAATGCGATTATTTTTTTAGGTTAGGGAACACAAAAAAATGTACGAAGCGAACCTTAAATCCTTGGACGAGAAATACGGCAATCAAATGTCCGAGCTCGAAGAATATTATAAGGAGAAGGTGGCCTATTTACTCAGGCAACAAAGAGGTGTTAAAAGAGGAGGTTTGATTTTAAATTAAATTAAGTTTCGCAAAACATTCAATATTCGATTTGGTGGTTTTAGATGTCGAGGGAGAGGATTTTGATGCTGAAAAGCGCTGCGGCATTTTGGAGGAGCAGAACGAATATTTGAGGAAAGAGCTGCAATCAGTGATAGACAAAATTAAGGTATGTTTTAATTCAAGAGTTTAAGCAGAAACGTTGATTTAGCGTATCAGTGGATTTAGGTTTTTGCACGACATGGCAATGCAGTAATTTTATTTAAAAACTGTTATTTTATAAAATAAATTGGGTAATTATTTTTAAAACGTTTATATTATCCCTAAAGAGTTGATTTCTACACATTGACATTTTGAATTGGATATCAAATTTCATCAAGACATTTCCTTTTAACCATAGAAATAATTTAATAATTGCTAATATAAGTCATGATTTACTGGATTTGTTTTTTGGCCAATAAAATTTTTTTTGTAAATATATGAAAAATAAATCCAGAAAGTAAACATAACTATAAAAAGGATATAATTAGAGAATTTTTTTTAATGTGTGGCACGCCGTTTTACCATTTATTAGATAATATGTTAAAGATTAAAATTTAGCACTTTAATGATGTTTTAACATAAATTTACAAAGTTACATTTTTTATACTCAAAACAATCTGTAAAGAGAATGTTTGTATTAAAAATTTATCAACTGTCATTTAAATGACTCTTTACAAATTTAAACCAATAATTTTGTAGAAAAAAATATTAAACAATTTTTAAAAACCAACTTTTACATTTGCATTCTATATTTAAGTTATTTTTTGATTATTAATTGTTTTTAGATTAAAAAAATTTTACTTTTTAAACTATTTTGGTAGAAAATGTTTTATTCATGTTTTTGTTTTAAATGTCTTGACATTATTTTTAAATACCAAAACATTAAGTCTACCAATTTATAAAAAAAAATATTTAAGATATACAAAATTCTGCCCAAATAAATTATACTTAAGAAATTATTTTTTATAAAAAATAATAGTTTTTGCAAAAATTGATTGGAAATAATATTTTTTAATAAAGAAATGAACTGTTAGTTAATTTTGTCTTTCAAAAATAAAATATTTTAAATTTATAAATGTAAATCTAAAATTTATAGTTAAAAAAATTTTATACTAAAAAATTATTTAATAAATGTTAAAATGGCGTGCCATATAAATGCATTTTTTTTTTAACTATCTAGAAATTCTATTGAAGAGTAAACATTTATGGAAAGTATGTATGTTTTTAATAATAAACAAAGTATCATTAAATATTTTCACCCAAGTTCAATTTTAGAGGTAATTATTTTAGAATATAACTAAAGCATGCTTTAGTTATATTCTAAAATAATTACCTCTAAAATTGAACTTGGGTGAAAATATTTAATGATACTTTGTTTATTATTAAAAACATACATACTTTCCATAAATGTTTACTCTTCAATAGAATTTCTAGATAGTTAAAAAAATACTAATTATATAAGCCCCTAAATGTTTTGCTGGGATTGATACCTACATTGTTAGGTGGGTTGTTTTCAGGAGACAGGAGACCGAACCCCGATGACTCCGCCGCGGAAATGGATTATGATTGACGAACAGGTGAATTGACTAAAAAAAAATCATGATTAAAAAAAATGAAAAATCACTGATTTTTTTATTTTTTTTTTAAATTATAAGCTATGTGTAATAAAGTTTACTTAAAAAAAAAACTAAAAATAACTTGACCATAATAATATTATATTGGCACTACTTTATAAACAAATAAACCACCGTCCGCAACTGTCATATATTTTTTTGTACATTCCTTTATTATTTGATTTAACAAAATAGGCAGTTTTTCTATGCATGTGAATTTATTTAAATAGCGGCAAGATATTATTGTGCTTTAGTTTTAGATCTTTTAAGTGTTTTTTTAGATTTTAGAAACTATTTTAAAACTAATTTAAATCAATGATTAAAATAAAAAAATCACTTGATTTAAATCAGGCGAATCCTGGACTTACGTGTAATTTTTTAAAGGACCTCAATTCCTCCGTTGACGATATAATCGATGACGATCCCAACGATCCCGATTGGCGAAAGACCCCGTTTGGAAAAAGGGTCATCCAGGAAAAAAAGAGGCTACACAAACGTAAGAAACGTCAATTAAATTTATTTATTAAACCCAAAAAGAATACATGATTCCATAGCAGGTGCAATAGTAGAAAAATAAAAATATTTAACAAATATTATAAAAACACTAAAATATAAATATGTGGTAGGTACAGGCAGTTATCACTTATAGATAAATAATAGTTTTTGACCGATGTCGAAAATGTTTTTATTGTTCTTTGGTTTTTTGTTGTCTCAGAAAGTTCATTGTACCATTTCAGATCAGATTACGTTATTCTCCTTTCTCCAAACTTAGTAATATTTAAAACAATGTATTGAAAGACAAAATTTACTAGTTTACTTCGGTATTAAACAATATTATATCCAATCAATTTTTGCTATCAACGCCAAATTACAGAATATATGTAGGTAATACAAAAATTACAAATAGATATCTAATATATTTAAAATAACAGTATTTCTGCAAAACAAAAATCTTTAACAGTTTAAAAAAAAACGTTTTAGAACACCGACTTTGCATGAAAAAATATCTATATAACCTTCGATTTGCCATAATTTGTTGAAATTGTGATTGAACCAGAATATTTGTTTGTGGGGTTGCGATAGAAAATGTGGTTTTATGTCTTGATCTTAGGCGTGGTATATGAAAATTTAACATACAAGTTAACTCACCACATTTAACATCATTGTGTAATATTCTGTGAAGAAATAGTATCTGCGAGTTTAATCTTCGTTGTGCTAGACTATTATATGTGAACTCCATGAGAAGTAGCTTATGATCGTATCCTTGAATAGGATAAACTTGGTGACTTTTAAAAAACAATGTTTTTAAAAATCTTCTCTGAACTGATTCCAAGCTATTTATGTGTAGATTGTATATAGGTGACCAAATTACCGAAGCATACTCAAGTTTAGTTCTCACAAGTGTATTATATAGTGCACTAAGTGTAGAAGAAGATGAAAAGTCTTTACAGTTCCGTGTCACAAACCCAAGTATTTTATATGCAGACAATGATATATTGGTTATATGAGGTACAAAACTAAGCACTGAATCAAATGTAACCCCAAGATCTTTAAAATTATCAAGTTTTTGCATATGTCAAGGTATTACATTTGCTTACATTTAAATTTAATTTATTTCGTGCGCACCATTTATATATGCTTTCAAGATTTTTTTGTAGGATTTTACAGTCATTAACAGAAGCAATGGGGTGTAACAGTTTTAAATCGTCTGCATATAACAGAAATTTTACATCCAAACTGTTGCCGTTAATAAAAATATCAAACAACATAGGTCCCATTATAGATCCCTGAGGGACACCAGAAGATTGTTCTGTCAATTTGGACTTGTAACCACGTACTTCTATACATTGCTGACGATTTTCCAGATATGATATGAACAAGTTAATAAGTTTGGGACTAAAACCAAACTGTTTTAATTTGTAAATTATTAGGGTGTGATCCAAAGTTCAAATCCCATTTTTTAATAAAAATAATTTATTTGGGCAGAATTTAAAATAAATTTTTATAAAATTATTTAGATTAAATTGGTAAAGTTAAATTTTTTAGTATTTAAAAATAGTGTCAAGACAAACACATAAAACATTTTCTACCAAAATAGTCATTAACAGAAGCAATGGGGTGTAACAGTTTTAAATCGTCTGCATATAACAGAAATTTTACATCCAAACTGTTGCCGTTAATAAAAATATCAAACAACATAGGTCCCATTATAGATCCCTGAGGGACACCAGAAGATTGTTCTGTCAATTTGGACTTGTAACCACGTACTTCTATACATTGCTGACGATTTTCCAGATATGATATGAACAAGTTAATAAGTTTGGGACTAAAACCAAACTGTTTTAATTTGTAAATTATTAGGGTGTGATCCAAAGTTCAAATCCCATTTTTTAATAAAAATAATTTATTTGGGCAGAATTTAAAATAAATTTTTATAAAATTATTTAGATTAAATTGGTAAAGTTAAATTTTTTAGTATTTAAAAATAGTGTCAAGACAAACACATAAAACATTTTCTACCAAAATAGTTTAAAATGTTAAATTTTTTTAAGCTCAAAACAATTAATAGTCAAAAAATATTTTAAATATAAAATGCAAATGTAAAATATTGGTTTTTAAAAATTGTACTTTTAATGTTTTATCCTACAAAATTATTTATTTAAATTTGTAAAGAGTCATTTAAATGCGATAGATAAATTTTTAAATCAAAAATTCTCACATTACATTTCAATTTTAATGTGGTAATTTTTGGATTATAATAATATAATAATAAATATAATATAATAAATCGACTGTCATTTAAATGACTCTTAAGAAATTTAAACCAAAAACTTTTAACAAATCCAAATTAATACATTTTAACATCCCTGTGGAAAATTATTTTGGAACAAAGAGTAATTTAAATGATCGTCAATACATTTTTTATCCAAAAATTATCACTTTAAAATTTAAAACTTACATTGAAATGTAATGGGAGAATTTTGGCGTTAAAAATTTATCAACCATCATTTAAATGACTCTTTACAAATTTAAACCAAAAATTTTGTAGAATAAAATGCTTGAACTAAAACTTTGAAAAATCAACATTTTTAAGCATAAAGTTTTACAGTTGTATTTTATATTTTTTAAAAAAATTTCTGTTAAAACACCTAAACTTTATTCTTCAAATGACATACATATTATCTAAAAATGAATTGAAATTAAAATTTTGTCCAGTGAATTTCGACGAGGATTCAAGTCTGAAAAGATCGTCAGCGGGCGGATGCGCATGCAAAACGAACTGCAACTCGAGATGCGGCTGCAGGAGAATGAACCGGTCGTGCGGAGATTCCTGCAAATGTAACTCGGAAATGTGCTCCAACATCTCTCCAAGGTTTCTTACTTTTTACAAAAATTTCACCTGCAATATTTTATGTTTATGTTTTAGCAGGCTGCTGTCGAAACCGCGGAGAACGGAGACTCCTTTAAAAACCTAAGTAAGTAAATTTTTAATAACTTGCTGCTATATCGACGGTTATCATTATCATTATACCAAAGTGCATTAAATAAATTAAGCAATATGTTTAATACTACAGTGCTACTGCTCGTAGACATATTATAGGCAAGTGTAACAATATGCAAACGACCAAAACTTACGATGTTATTCTTCTTTCAGATTGATGGTCGGCAAGAAGGCGCTTTAATTTTATTTCATTATTTCCTTGATATTTTTAATTGTATTTATTGATTAGTATTTTTTATATTAGAATTTAGAATTTTTAGAACTTTAAAATAAACTTGTTTTACTCTATTAGTTGTTGTTATTCCTTCACAATACAATTTCTGACGTTTCGGATAAAAATTTCCGATTATCGTGAAATACCCGACCTGTAAATATCCAAATTTAATCCAACATAATAAATACTTTACTTATCCATTAAATTAGTTGGTATATTATTGTAAAATGTAATACCAAAACATTAATAAATTTACAAGAAAAAAATCAAAGCAATGTGTTTTAATTAAGACCTGTATACATATGTATATATATATATATATATATATATATATATATATATACAGGGTGTATCACGGTCGATGGTAGGTTAGACGTTTATGGAGAACGGCAAGAGATTTCGAATTGAAATTTTTATTGCAATAATAATATCATTTAAACAATTTTTCTAAATTATTTTGAACAAAGTTCCTCTTCCGGTTTAAACAGAAGCGATATCAACTTTCTTATTTTAAATGGATCATCACAATTTTTTTTACATTTTTAAATTCCTACTATCATTCCTTATAAAATGGCTAGTTTTTTATAAAAAGCGCAAACCGCAATTTGGGCGATTTAAAAAAAAATAAATTGCTCTTTTGGAAATTCTTCGAATTAAACTTTACTTAAAATATATCTTCAGATTGCATGCAGCTGCCTGTATTTAATACTTATAGATATTAACAGCGATCACCACAAATAATAATCATAGATGCCATGGCATTAAAGTAGTGTAAACACATACTTACTGGGTAAGTGAATATGTGTAAAAAAATGTAATTTTATAATTAGAGGTGAGTGCGGTCAAAATTTGAATTTAATTAAAAGAAATTGAAATTAAAATATGAGTTCTGTTTGGACAGCTAACTTTTTCCCCCTTTCCGTTACTGGGCTGTAGGCTAGTAGGCCATATTAAAATTTATTTATTTTTAAAAATAAAGAATATTTATTTTTTTATTTATTTTTAATAATATTAAACATTAATTTTTGTATATTTCATAAATAATAATAAAATGGTTTACTATCAAGAAAAATGTCTTTATCTATAAAAATATTAAAATGGTGTGTTTAAGTATTTTTAATGCATTTTGCGAATTCGTTACAAGAATATAATTTTAATTTTACCAATCTAACATTGGCGCTAATTGCAATTTTGTTGGCGCTTTTGGGCGATATCTCACTCGAAAATTGGCGCCTCGACTTTAAAATATCTGGCAACACTGGGTCTGATTGAACGCCCGGTACCTTCATTAAAAGGTTTATTATGGTTTACTAATAAGGTTAGAAATACATGTTTTAAATTAACAAAAATTGCTAAAAAAAAATAGTTAAAATGGAGTAAAATCACTTTTCAAATGTTTTTTCAAAAGTTTTGACGAATTTGTTTATTCTTCATTGAAAATATGCAAACTTATTGCTAGAAAATGCAGAAACTTTTTGTATGTTGGTTATCCATTAAACATAAATATTTTCAACTTCTTTTGAGTAGCTATTTTCCTTTATTTTAATAATAATAAAAATCGGGAAAGTTTTGTTATTCATACCAAATTAATACACATGATCAACATTTTATCAGTTTTTCTTCATATTATTAAGTTAATTGTAAAATATATATCTTTCTTAATATTTAGTTTAGGTATATGGAATAGTTATATTAATGAAAAGGTATTATAATTTCATTTTAAATTATTTAAAAATATACAGGGCGTTCCATTGAGAATAAAAAAGTTATTGCTGTTTTAAGTTAGCTACATTTACATTGTTTTTTATCAAGTATATTTTTAGAAATATTACAATAATTTACATGGAATATTTAAAACAGTGCTTTAAGATTTAAATAAATCCAACCGAATATCAGCAAACCTTATATTAAAAAAGTTATAAGCTTTTTTTTGTTGGGGGTGAAACTGACCAAAGTTAAGAAAAAACTATTAAGTTTAGGTAGGTATAGGACATGATATAGCCATTTTATAAGGAATGATGGTAAGAATTTAAAATTGTAAAAAAAATTGTGGTGATCCATTTACAATAACAAAGTTGATACCGCTTCCGTTAAAACCGGAAAAGGAATTTTGTTTAATTTAATTTAGAAAAATAGTTTAAATGATATTATAATTGCTATAAAAATTTCAATTCGATATCTTTTGCCGTTCTCCATAACCTAGCATACACCCTGTATATATAAATATTATATTATATTATTTCGTTAAACACAAATGCCTTATTTGATATTTATATTAAATTTTTATAAACGTTTGTTTTCTTTGTGTTCAATAAATACATTAAAAAAAACACAAAAAGTGTTAGGCATTACGCAACCGATGCAAATGATTCAAAACATGTATTTATTTATCAGTAATAATCCCGCTGTCGGTGTGTTTATACGCTGTTTTGATTATAAATATTGTTTCTTAATTTGGTAGTAGGTTCAAGTAGTGTTTGAATAAAAGTGTCAATCCTGATAAAGTGACTTTTCTTCATATGAAATAATATAACATTATAACGTCCAAGTTTTGTATAATCCTGTCATCTTTGTCGTTTTTGTCACTTTGTCAGCCATAATTGCAAAACGATCGATAGTTTGACAAGCTTGGCGTCGTTTTGATAAAAATGCGAATATTATTCCAGTTTTTTGTGTTTCGGTTCGATATTTTAGTGCGTTTTGTTCCAGACAATGCAATATCAACGATGCATCGCGATGGTGACAGGGAAAGGGCTTTAAAGGTAAAAATTGTGATTTTGCTTGTTTGAGTTGTTTTTAATGTTTTTTTCTTTGTTGCAGGTAGGTTCAGTACGGGACTGATTAACTAGGCAATCGGCAACAAAGTAGTAAGTGATTTTTAATTATTTTTAGTAATGAGCATTTTTAAGTGATTTTATGTTTTAACTAAGGTTTTGCGTAAAAAACGAACATGGACATTTGTTTGCAAGTGATGCCAGAATTAAATATATTTTTGTTTCTACATTTAAATGGTGCATTTTTTTCAACAAAAAATTTCTTCCCTTGACCACGGTGGTTTTCAGGCCTTAAGTCACTACTGTGTTAAAAATAGATAAATTTCTATATTTTCTGATAACATTTTTATTTAAAAACATATTGATTTAAAATTTAGATAAAATGTAGACCCTAATGATGGCAGTAAATCCACGTATTTTTTTTTATTTTAACATACAGGGAGCGCTGGGGACAATTTAATTTAAAATTTTACCATTTACCAGGGTTAAAAAGTCGAAGAAACAACGTTGTTTTATAATTTTGAGTATATCACGTTAAAGTACTGATAATTAACAATTATTTGATTTATAAACTTTTATATGCAAATTATGTTTACACTGAAAGAAATTTGTTGCTAAAAGTAAATACAAATTTATACTAAAAATTTTATACTAGTGCTTTACACATTTATACTACTGTTTATTATGAATGTATGTTAAATTTTGTAATACATTTATTGTAAAGAAGATATGTTAGATCTAAATAAAAATAAACTTACCCTTACTATAAAATGTAAACTATAGGTGAATTACAGCAAAAAAATATTGCTAGAAACACTATTTATATTGCTAGGGCAGCAATAGGCTGCTAACCAAACGAATATATTTGTTTTAGCAATGTATGTGGTAATCCATATATGAAATATAAAATATATTTGCCCTAATCATTTTTTTATTTAACTTTAGTATATATTTCTTTCAGTGTATACGAGAGACATCATTTTTAAGTTAGGCCTTCAAAGGGCATAATACTAACGTGTTTTACAAAGTATATATTCTTTTATCTGGTTTTATAATATAATGTATTATATATTACATATTATACATTATATACATAGGTATTACATATAAAATATTAGCTATATGAGGAGGTTTATATACAAAAGTGCTCTTTTAGTTCCACCCTTACTTCTTAAGAAGTCCCATAAGCTAACTGAATGGCTTGTGCGGGTTAGGGGTAGGAACGGACCGCGGGCTTAAAGTCCCCTCCGAAGGACTAATACACAATAGGACAAACACAAATAAACAGCCATACCCCTGGTGGGATTCGAACCCACGACCTCCGGCTTGTAGTCAGCATGCACTAACCACTCGACCACCGTCGGCGATGGTGCATTCCAAAACTCGGCTTATCCATATTAGATGATTTTGAGCAAAATGTCAAAAACCTTATATCAGGCCAACAGAATACTTTAAACGAAATATATATGTAGGTAGGCATAAGTATAAAATTTATAAACCTACCTTGATTAAAAAGGTATAGCTCCAATTTGAAATAATTGAAAATAACATTACATTATTTAAGTATAAGCCAGGTCTGACATGATATAACCTATAGATAAGGCAACGATAGTCAATTTGTAAATGAATTTTAAATGAAATAAGGTGAGTTTTAGAGTATTATTGACAGTTCCCTAGACAAGGGACAGTTCAGTTTATAAGTTGCAAATGAATGATTTCGTTTCAATTTATAAGTTTACTGTAAACTCAAAACATTAATTTATTAAAATGAATAAACTAAATAATAATTATAGACAGTCTCAGCAAGTAAAAAATTATAACCTACTTTAATTTTATTTTTTGCTTCACAACCAAGCTTCAATTTATTTTTTCTCAATAAGCAAGCTTCAATTTTAATTCCAATCTGAGGAAAGTAATATTTACCCAATAAATAAATTAGAATAAATAGGTATGTTGTGATCGGCTATTTAGATATAAGTATATTTTTTATTCAGTGGTTTTTCGCTTTTTGTAATTAGTTATTTTGCATTTTTTTATATTTAATATAATGCTATACAGGGTGTTTTTGGAGAAACGCAAACGATATGGATTTGAAATTTTAATAGCATATACAATTTGATTTAGACCTTAGGTCAATAATTTTTTCGTTAAAATTTTGTTAAATGCACGTTAATCAAAAATAGCCTCTAATTTTTTGTTATTATGTTTGCTGATATGGGGTTGGAGTTTTTGGAATGTTTAAATAATTTAATTTTTTAAAGGTTTTTTAACAAATACCTTGATTGGTTTTATAATAACTGTTTCTTAAAGTTAAGGTAGTTGTCGTGGTACAATATTGTCAAAAATTTTTAGATTATACGCACCGTAAAAGTATACGAGCTGGTAGCTAAGTGATTCATAATTTGTTCGCAAGACTGTACCCTGGAGACGTTATTTTTACGTAATACTTTCAAATATTTTCATAAGTTTTAATCCGGCAACGTCGCTTATGCTCAACCAATAGATATATTGGAGACTGAATCAGACGTTTGAATTTACTGCGGAAATTATATCTATACTCGCGTACAGCCTTGCCAAGTTGTTTTTATCTGACACAAGTGATGTATACTTTTTACAAATTGTTAAACTTTAAACGGTTATTTATAAACAATTGGACGGTCAAAAATTTTTAATTATTTTTTTTTAAACTCAGCAAAAATACATTAAAACAATGTTAGTTTTTTGAAAGCTTCTGACTAGTCCGGTCAATCTAGACATTCGAAGGTACATAAATTTACAACAAGCTGAAAATCAGTAAAATCGTTCAGAATATAATTATAAATAAAATTTTAAAGTTCCCCATAATTCCCCTGTATGGAAAAATTTTTATTCAAGGTCAAAGGTCAAAAAAATGATTTTTCGCGATTTTCGTCAAAACGGTAAATTTTATCATAAAATACCCCAGACAAATATTGTAGATCATAAAATTATCTATAAAAAATGTATCAATACTTTTTTTTCTACGAGCCACCGTTTCTGAGATATAACGATTCGAAAAGTTGTAAAAGTTATAATCGTCATAATATGCACACGTTTCCACGCCACCTATTAGGTAGTGTACTTAGCGCGTTTTCTAACGTGGTTTCCCCAGTAGCCTATTCCACGGGTCAGTTGTGATCCTGTTTAATTTGAAACTATTGCAAAATAACGGAAATTAGCAATGATTGGAAAAGATAAAAGAGATGTAAATTTAAAAAAAGTACTGAAGTTAATTAGTCTGATTCGTAACATTTAAATTCTTCTTCTTATTCTTCTACTTGTTCTTGTTCTTCTTCTTCTTCATCTTCATCCTGGGTACAAGTAAATTGCGTCAGTAGCGATGTATCGCATGTCACCTCGTTGGAATTAAATGAATCCTCCACTGTTGGTGATTCAACATTAGAGCACGACCGGCCTTGACAATTCGTACATACCAGAGAATAAAACAGTCCGACTTTTTTGCAACCACATTTAGCACTGCATCCCTTTTGCAGTTGCAAAAAATTGTGTTCAGCATTTTTTCCGGCGCAGGTGGGAGTAAAGTTTGAACTGGTTCTATTGGGTTGTTGACCAACTTCCAACCCCAGTCTGTAGGGTCTAGCTGATAACCAAGCCATTCTTAAACCCGAAAAATATTTTGATGAGCAGCAACTGAGGTTGGAGGAAGACAAGCTAATTGAACTTGTTTTTTATTTTAGTATTTTTAACGAAACACCGAAAAAATTTGGTCCGCGGATAGGTCTCGTGGGCAGAAAAAAGGATGCAAATTTCGAGTGTCCGCCTTCAACGGCCTCCGAGCTACGGCGCTTAGAAAAAAAAGGATATACAGACTAGCAGACAACGGAAAAAATAAATATTGCAAACGGGCCGGATCCGCCGGAAACTTTTCGATCTTTTTTTATTTTTTTCGAAGAAATTTTAAACGTTTTTTAGGGCGAGAGAAATTTTCGAAATTGGCCGAACGAAATACACGAATCGACGGGTAAAAGACCAAAGTTTGACATACTAAAAGATGAGCTTCATCGAATGAAAACTAATCGGCCAGAAGCCCGTTTAATTTTTGTTGTGTATTTAAAAAAGTTAACCAATTAAAATCCCCGAAATCAAATCGATAAGGTGGCAAATGACAGGTGACAGGTGACAGATGACAGGTGACAGATGACAGATGACAGGTGACAGATGTCAAGTTGACAGATGACAGATCATCTGTCATCTGTCACAGATGTTGTCTCGATGGCGTATAAATTAATTAATTTATACCCAGTCCCTTAAGGGACTGGGTTTTATTTCACTTGATATTCTTATAGTTATAACTTATGTAGGTATATTTTATATTTTAAGTGTAAGTGAAAATGACCGATAGAAAATTATATTAACATATATTAAAAGTCTAGAGATGTATATACGTGACGTACTCATGTATATTATGACGATTACAACTTTTATAACTTTTCGAATCGTTATATCTCAGAAACGGTGGCTCTTAGGAAAAAAAGTATCGATATATTTTTTATAGACAATTTTATGATCTACAATTTTTGTCGGAAATATTTTTGTGATAAAACTTCCCGTTTTGCTGAAAATCGCGAAAAACTAATTTTTTTGACCTTTGACCTTGAATAAAATTTTTTCCATACAGGGGAATGATGGGGAACTTTAAAATTTTATTTATAATTATATTCTGAACAATTTTACTGATTTTCAGCCTGTTGTAAATTTATGTACCTTCACTGTTATTTTTTGGTCTAATTTGACCGGACTAGACAGTTAGTTTTTTCTGTATAACTAAGAAACTGGTACAGAACTACAAAAAGCCTATACAATCCATGTTAATTATCCAATTTTTAATTGAATTTATTTTGGGTTATAGACGGTCAATCGACTTCAAATTTTAAGGATATATGTATTGTCATGTCCTTAATAAGTATACAAAAATTCAAAATTTTCTGATGGTATGCTTATAGCACGACAACTACCTTAAAATTTTAGAGACATTTAACAATTTCTAATATTTTCAATACTATTTTGTATCAACAAACCTGTGAAATTTTACATGTGGGTTAATGTGACAGTATCCATGGTTATACAATCTGTCATTGTTTAAAATTAATTAAAATATTTTATTGAAAAATTAATAACTCGAAAATATTGACTTTAGGTATAGTCAAATGGCTACATAAAATTCTGAGCAAAAATTTAAAAATATATGAGGTATCCTGTTTAAAATAACAAAGTTAAAGTCATTTCCGGTAAAATAGGAAGTATTATTTTGTTAAAAATAATTTAGGAAAAAATTCTAAATCGAATAATTTACGCTATTAAAATTGTAAATCGATGTCTTTCGCGATTCCCTAGAAACTTCTAAAGGACTACATACGTGAAACACCCTGTATATTAAAAGTCATTTATGTGTTATGCTATACTTAATTATTAATAAGACAACAATATATGTATAAAAATTACAAAATGTACTAAACTAAACATTTATGAATACTTCTACTGCTAATTCAAAACTGATCCTGGCCACGGAAACATCATTTGCATAAAAAAGTTAATATATCACATAATAGCCAAATATCAATACGTTAACGTGTTATACTCAAATTTATAAAACAAAGTTGCTTCTTCGATTATTTACCCTTTAAAAATTGTTAAATTTTAAATTAAATTATCACCAGCGCGTTAAAATCTGAATTAAAAATTCATTTTTAACACAGTGAAGAAAAAAATAAAAACAAAGTTGTCAATGGACGAGCTTTTTTTTGAAAAAAGTATCTACTGCATTTAAATGTAGAAATAAGGTAAAAAAGTTTCAATCGATTTCTTAAACCCTTGCAAATCGACCGTTCGATCCTTTCGCGAAACCGTAATTAATACTTAGATACCCAGGCAACATGCATTGGTATATTTAACGTTTTTTTACGTTAACGTTAATATTTTACTACAAGTAAACGTTCGAATGTCCGCGAGATAAACGTACACGGAAAAAATAATACAGTAAGACTTACTGTAAATACAGTTAAATTAACTATATTTTCTAATTAGTATTTGGACAACATTATGTAATGTTAATTTAACAGTATTTTTATTGTTAAAAAGTATTGTATATATAACGAACTAAGAATGTAAATTTTAATATTTTAGATTGTAGCCCTAACTATCCTGGATTGTAATGGGTATCTTCTTATATAGTAAAATTAAATAACTTAGTAAGTACAGTTAAATATATTAACTGGTAATATTAAATATTCCGTATTGTAGTACGTACCATCTTATATAGCAAAATTAAATAACTCGGTGAGTTCAGTTAAATATATTAACTAGTAAGATTAATTACACTGTCTTGTAATACTTACCATCTTGTATATTAGGATTAATTATACAAATATTTTTAAGATTAAGGGTTTATTCAGGCAATAATAAACAACAAATAAATAAAAAAAAACTTTTATTAAACTATACTTTATAAACTATACTTTTTTAAACATTATTTTTATATTTTATAAACATAATTTTTCGAAATATCATTTTAATAATTATTATTATTATTTTCGTTAATTTAAAATAATTTTATTAAATCTGTTTATTACATACTTTCATACCGAGTTTCCTACTTTACGGAAGTATTATTTTGAGTTTGATAAGAGTGATTGGGTGTTTCAAATATTTTTTTAATTTTAATTCTCATAAATTAAGTTCATAAACGTAAATCTGTTTGTTATTAACAAACATAACTTCTATGAACTTGTTTTATGGGTATAGAATAATAAGAAAATGTTTGAAACACCTATCACTCTTATCAATAAATATTTTAATTTTATACGAAAAGTTAACCAAAAAAAAACAAAACTAAATTTAAAAAAAGGCTTAAAATGTATGTAATAAATAATTAAAAAATTGTAATAACATAACCACAATTAATTTTTTCACTAGTCAATTACTAACCTTAAATTTTTTACAATGCAAAGTCCAAATAAAAAAAATTATCTTGTAATAATAAAATGAATTTAGTAATAATAAAAAACTAACCTTTAAACTTATCAATATATTCTTCCAGTTGCCACTCCGTTAAAATTTCGTCACGTACATTTTACTTCTATCCCTTAACATCCTTTTATACTCTGGTAACTATATACAGTGACCTGAAAAAGTATGACAAAAATTCATTTAAAAATTCCTTTTTTTGTTCAAAAAAAAAATCCCCGAACACGTCGATTTTGTTTTTCAATTTCGTGCTAAATGTGCATTTTGATGTAAAACTTTCATATTTGCCGCAATTTTTGTGGAAGCTATAACCCACACCAAATTTATAAGAGTTTATAATATTAAATAAAAAGTTTGCGGAAAAAGTTGGGTTCCCCCAAGTGAGATAATTCAAATTTTTTTTAATAAAATTTATAATTTACTATTAATTAACAATTGTTTATCGATAAATTTCAAAATTTATTAAAACAATTCAGATTTTATAACAATTAAAATTTTATTATTTTTCCTGAAAAAAATAAAAATGGTATAAAATGTGCATTATGCACCCTGCCACATTTATGTGAAAATGTATAAAAAAATCATGTATTATAATACGCTTTATCATACAGTTGCCACTGGAGACAGTACGAAACGCCAATATGAATTATTATTATTCTCGAAATTTTGGCAAATAGAAAAAATAGTAAAAATATCTCATGTCATAATACCTTTGAAATGACGTCATTAGTTCTTTAATATTTCTATTGTAAATTTGACGTTTCTTATTATTGTTATTGTTCTATTAAAATTTTAGTATTTACTAATATAAAGCAGAAGTTTAAACATTTTTTTTCTAGTTTATAAATCTCTAAACCCAATTACCCAATCCTACAGAGTTCAATAATAATTGCAACCGAAAAAACTGCTTGCTTACACACAAAATTTGATCATATATTTTTAAATGTAACCATAGATAAATGCCTAAAGATTTTTAAAGTTTAAGAATGTGATAATTTATCTGCCAGTTTATAAAATCTCTAAAAGTAGCAGTAAAATCACAAAATAAAGCAAAATTATTTATGATTTTATAGTACCTAACTAGTTAATTATAGATAAAAAACAACCCACCCCATCCATCTTGAAAGACTCGAGTCTTGACCGCACTAGTTACGCAATTTATAGTACAAATCCATTTTAGTAAACTTAGTTATTTTTAATGATTAAATGCATTTTAACGTACCTTACAAGTTTTATGTCTCACTAATCCCTCTAGACACAACACAAACACAACCTCTTCCCAATATTTGTTGAACGCCTTCTGACCACCCCTGCCTTAATTATTATAGCGTGAGCGCGAAGCCCTTTGATTGGGCGCTGTATACGATGCTTATAGCAACTTGCTATTGTTTAACACAGATGTCGCCCTTTTTATATTCATTTTCTATAAAAAATACAGTAAAAGTAACTAAATTTTACTGTAAAAATTCATTTATTAAAATTAACTAAACTATCTAGTTAAAGTCACTGGATATATAGTAAAAGCAACAATAAAAAATTCAACAGTAATTTTACGTTTAACCGCAATAACCCATATGGTTAGATTGACTGAATTTTATATTTAGGCTTACTGTAAATTGTCAACAATAAAATATAACATTTCATTTTTTTCCGTGTATATAACATGTTAAAATTAAACGCGTATTTATAAAATAGGTACACTCAGATAAAGAAAATCTTAATTTAAGTATTTACAGATTGTCAACATTAGAATAATTGTTTTAAATATTTAAATACCTAAACAAAAACAACATAATATTTAAATAAACATTTTAAATTGCCTTAAATTAGATATTTAAATTAATAGTTTAAACTAAAAACAAAGTGTAAAATAGTATTTTTTTGACATTTCTAATATCTGATTAAAATTTTTTGAACTAATAAACAAAAATCTTTAAATAACACTGTAAACTGTTCAATAAAACATTTCAATTCTTGGAACAAACGCTTGTTAAAGATTGTAGTAACCAACGGTTTATTTTTAAAATGCTTTTCAGTCAGGTGATTGCAAAATGTTACCCATATAAATTAATTAAGTTTTTTTTAAAATAAGGTATTGGTAAAATTTTTAAAATAAATTTAAAAATTTAAAATAATACACTGAAAGAAATTTGTTGCTAAAAGTAAATACAAATTTATACTAAAAATTTTATACTAGTGCTTTACACATTTATACTACTGTTTATTACACTGAAAGAAATATATACTAAAGTTAAATAAAAAAATAATTAGGGCAAATATATTTTATGTTTCATATATGGACTACCACATACATTGCTAAAACAAATATATTCGTTTGGTTAGCAGCCTATTGCTGCCCTAGCAATATAAATGGTATTTCTAGCAATATTTTTTTGCTGTAATTCACTTATAGTTTACATTTTATAGTAAGGGTAAGTTTATTTTTATTTAGATCTAACATATCTTCTTTACAATAAATGTATTACAAAATTTAACATACATTCATAATAAACAGTAGTATAAATGTGTAAAGCACTAGTATAAAATTTTTAGTATACATTTGTATTTACTTTAAGCAACAAATTTCTTTCAGTGTATGAATGTATGTTAAATTTTGTAATACATTTATTGTAAAGAAGATATGTTAGATCTAAATAAAAATAAACTTACCCTTACTATAAAATGTAAACTATAGGTGAATTACAGCAAAAAAATATTGCTAGAAACACTATTTATATTGCTAGGGCAGCAATAGGCTGCTAACCAAACGAATATATTTGTTTTAGCAATGTATGTGGTAATCCATATATGAAATATAAAATATATTTGCCCTAATCATTTTTTTATTTAACTTTAGTATATATTTCTTTCAGTGTACTGTATTATTATATATAATTATCTACCTTAACATTTAAATTATTAACAAAGATAAAAAACAGTAAATATTAAGAAATTAAAGACTTATTTCTAAATAAATTCACTGGCGTTACGGAAATATTTACCTTATTGGAGAGTCGGCGTGCTGCGCAATAAACCCAAAGAACCGTTGGTGTGGAATTTCATTTTATACGCGCTGCCCCTGGATGGTCGATTATTGTGAATATATTTTCATATTTCAAATTGGTTTTAGCATATTATGTTTTTCATTTTAATACAAAAGATTATGTTTATTATTTTAAAAATTTGATTTATTAAATTTTATATTTAAAAAATCAATTTAAAAATTTAGCTTTGTTGAATTAACTTTTTTAATAATGAAAATTAAAAGAATTACGTATTTAAATTATCTTATTTAAGTCTTAAAGCAAGTGTATATAATTTATATTTATTTTAAGTAATAAAAACATTAAATGTATTTAAGTAGAGAAAACATTTAATTTGACACAACAAGTGTTGAATTAAAACTTTATTTCTCTGAGTGTACCTCTATTTCGCAATTTTTTTGACAGAATTTAACACGTTCACTGCCGACGTAATAGTCCGCCCATATTGCAGTGCCGATAGTTTTTTTTAGAAATTTTAGATAAAAATGGATCAAAGTTGTTTCTTTCGTTTCTTATTAAAAGGTTCTATATGAAAAAATACTAAAACAAAAAACAAATAAACAAACGCGGTAGACGCGTTGGCGGCAACCAGGGACAAAAACCATGCTATATGCCACCGTACAGAACGCAGGTCCCGCGTGCTCGGCATATTGTAAAATACACAAGAACGCGGTAGCCGCGTTGCCGGCAGTTAAAGTGTTAAGAACTCTATTCACATTAGGGTGGGTCAAAAAAATCGACTATTTTTATTTTGACTTCTGCCACTGAAAAATCGGTTTCTAGGCACCTTCAAAACATGCTTAGCAACGATGAGCTCTTAACTTTGATGGGAAGATCCGCCTCATTACAGTTTTGCATATTTGCAGTATGCACTGACATTCCAATGCGAATATCTTTTGATTGGTTAGAGTAATCGATAAGTCCTAAGAGACCTTTTTTGTAGAGCGTTCAATTTCCGATAGACATAGTAAAATCTCAATTGTCGATAATTTTTTTTCAGTAAGTTACAAAATTCAGAAAAGCAAAGTTATCTTTCTTAAAATTCTTCAATCTTTGACCTTGAATATCTCTTTAATAGTTGGATTAATCAAAAAAGTATAGGAGATCTTTTTTGTAGAACATTTAATTTTCTACAAATAACTCCTTTAGAGTTTTGCTGTATGATTAACGAATGATGAGATATGAATTTTTTTGTAGGGGACTAAGAAAAATATGCAAAACTGTAATGAGGCGGATCTTCCCATCAAAGTTAAGAGCTCATCGTTGCTAAGCATGTTTTGAAGGTGCCCCGAAACCGATTTTTCAGTGGCAGAAGTCAAAATAAAAATAGTCGATTTTTTTGACCCACCCTAATTCACATACCATGTTAAAATATCATAATTACTTTATTTACGTTATAATATACTTTGTATTAATTAGGTACTGTCAAAGGGTTTGTTGTTATTGTTGTTTCACGTGAGGTTCGGGTATTTATAGATTGATATGATTGGGAAAGGAAAAGATAAAATTAAACCAAAGAATACTTACTTAATGGTCGCTTTTTTACTTATTAATAATCAAGATGATGGCACTACTAATTTAAGCGTTTTCATAGAAATAATTTAACCGCATGTTATTTTACAACAAATAAAAGCACACGCCACATGCTGGTGTCGAAAAAAGCGTCAGCTTTTTTGCGCATCCTAGTGGCATTCATTGTAATTGAATTGAAATTCAAATTTAAAAGTGACTTGAGGCATTCTATGACAGTACTTAATTTTTTATGAAGCTAATTAATTTATTATAAATGTATATTATATTATAATTAATAATAACCATTTTTTATTACCACCAGCTTCGTAAAAATTTGAGTAGGTAGGTACCTAATTAATACATAATGCACCAAACATCAAAGTCCCACCACGTGAAAAATTTTCTTTTTAAAGTGACGTTGACAGATTTTTCGTAAAATATTTTTTTTATAAATTAAACCCAGCGCATCCGCCATTTTTTTTTGCAAAAACAACAATTTTGAAAATTTTCATACATTTCTTACTTTTTTGAAGGTACTCCCAAGGTTTCAGATTTTTAAATTAATTTTTAACATGAGCCCCGACCTCATTAAAAAAAATCATAAAATTTTTTGTCTACCACTCAGATTTGTAGATTTGTAGCACATCACAAACTTCATTTTGCGGTATTTTTTATGTAAAAAAACTTAAATACCCATATTTTTCATAATTTTGCTTTAATCCTAATAAAATTTTCAGGGTATACTTTTAAAATACGAATATTTAATTAATTTAATTGGTATGCTAAAAAATTTAAAAATGTTGTTTTTTGCAAGAATGGAGGGATTAATTTATAAAATCCTCGAAACATTTAAAAAAGTATTTTACGAAAAATCTTTTAACGTCACTTTAAAAAGAGCATTTTTCTTGATATATCCCTTAAAATTTATAAAACTCTCATTAAAATTGTGGGTGATACAATTTTTTATGTAGAAAATTAAAAATTAATTTTTTAAAAACATACATTTTTTAAAATTTTGCTTTTAATCTCAATGAAATTTTCAGGGAATACTATAAATATGTATTTAATTGGTATGTTAAAAATGAAAAAAATGGCGGGGGCGCCGGGATTTATTTATAAAAACCTCGTTACCTTTTAAAAAAGATTTTACGAAAAATCTTTTAAACTCATTTAAAAAAGAGCAGCTTTCTTGATATATCCTGCAACTTTTATAAAACTGTCATTAAAATTGTGGATGATACAATTAATTTTTTGTTTTTCTAAATTAATCCCGGAGCATCCGTCATTTTTACGAAAACAACATTTTTGAAAATTTTAACATAGGTACCAATTAAATTAAATAGATATTCGTATTTGAAAAGTATACCCTGAAAATTTTATTATAATAAGATTAAAGCAAAATTGTGAAAAATATAGGTATTTAAAAATATTTATTTGTTTTACAAGTGTTGAAAAGCGACTTTTTCATGCAAGTGCATTAACACGAGCTTAAAATACAAAACAGAATAACCTAAAAACGTGTTTGACAGCTGTAAAAATTACTTTAATCTTATTCTTTTAATTTTTAAGGAATAAGTTCCTTAAAATCCATAAACTTACCTTCTCAATTTGAAGTAAGGCACTAAAAATTAGAATTTAGTATACAAACACAATTAACTGTGTTATAAATGATATTTAGACAAACAAATACAATACAAATTTTGAAACGAATGTCAAACGATGCTGCCAATTTCTTTTTACACAGACCTGTCACTTTTCACACAGAAATGTCACTTTTCATTTGTGTTTTGCCTTGCCAATAAAAAGATTCATTTTCTAAGCAACAATGCCATTTCAAAATGAAACTTTTGCATAGTTATCGTAGAAAAAGTTATTTTTAATTTTTCATATAAAAAAACCCGCAAAAATCAAGTTTGTGATAAAACAACTATATTCACATAGCATTTTGCAAAACACCTCTGTATGCAGATGACACCTTACTTGTTATCTCAAACAACAGTCGAAATACTCTTGAACAGATGTGTTAATGAATTTAGATGAACTCTTACATTGGTTCAGTGACAACTCAGTGACAATTATATTCAGATTTTAAAATTTTATTTAAAAAATTCAAAAATTACAGATTTTATTCGATTTTAAATTTTTATTATTTATTTTATAAAAATAAAAAAATATTTAAAATGGTATAAAACCTGTAATATTTGGATTTTTTTAATAAAATTTTAAATTTGTCGATAGATTATAGTAGATAATAAATTGAACCACTTTAATTTGAATAATCTTAAATAGGGGGGCCTGGAGGCGGGTGAGGCACCAGGAAAAACTTTTTTTCGCAAACTTCAATTTAAATTCTGTTTGCGCCAAATTTGTCTATTTAATGTCATTATAAACTATTATACATTTGGTGTGGGTCCCATGTCTAATAACTGAGATATTGATATACATAAAATCCACCAGCCACTGTGGTCTGTGTATGGTTTGCGGCGGGTCTTATATCGCTGAGTTTAGTGCCTTTTAAGGCTGATTCTTCTATATGTTCTTTTAGGCTTTCCAGTACTTTTTCTTTGGTGGTGTCTGCGTCCACGCTCCTAATATATATTGCTTCGGTGTTCTCCTTTTTTCCGATCTTAATTATTTTTCCTCCCTCGAACATATTTCCTTCTTGAATAGTTTTATGTATGCTGTCTAACACGCTTTGGTCCTTATCGGTTGTGATTAGGAGTCTCCCATCCTTGGTGCTTTTAATGTTTTAGATTCCCTCTTGTGATTTATCTTTCAAGGATTTTACTTTCTTTAGTGTGTCTTTGTAAGATTTCTCTTTGCCCTCTACCACTATTGCGTAAGGGCGTCTTTTCTTTGGTCTCTTTTCCGCGGCTATATTTTTTAAGGTGTTTAAGCTATTTAATAGCTGCCAAGGTATTTGCCCCGTTAAAGATCGTTTCCAACATCTTTTGTAATCTCCCCGTGTCAACATCTTTTATTTGATAAAAAGCAATGTTCTCGTCCTCCCTGGTTTCCCTTTTTATTTCCAGACTGGATCAAAAGGTCCGACCAATATCACTTTCACCATGCTGTCCTTGGCTTTACTTGGGTTTCCTGTACTCGAACCCAACCCGAACCCAACTCGAACCCAACTCGAACCCAACTCGAACCCAACTCAAATCCAACTTGAACCCAACTCGAACCCAAATCGAACCCAACTCGAACCCAACTCAAATCCAACTTGAACCCAAATCGAACCCAAATCAAACCCAACTCGAACCCAACTCGAACTCAACTCGAACCCAACTCGAACCCAACTCGAACCCAACTCGAATCCAACTCGAACTCAACTCGAACCCAACTCAAACCCAACTGGAACCCAACTCGAACCCAACTCGAACCCAACTCGAACCCAACTCAAATCCAACTTGAACCCAACTCGAACCCAAATCGAACCCAACTCGAACCCAACTCAAATCCAACTTGAACCCAAATCGAACCCAAATCAAACCCAACTCGAACCCAACTCGAACTCAACTCGAACCCAACTCGAACCCAACTCGAACCCAACTCGAACCCAACTCGAACTCAACTCGAACCCAACTCAAACCCAACTGGAACCCAACTCGAACCCAACTCGAACCCAACTCGAACCCAACTCAAACCCCAACTCGAACCCAACCCGAACCCAACTCGAATCTAACCTGAACCCAACTCGAACCCAACGCGAACCCAACTACTATTATTTTAAATGAACGTAAACGCAGACTTAACGGAAACGGAACGAAAGAGTTGGTCAACTTTTATCTTTTCCGTTCCGTTTCTTGCGTCCGGCCAATCAAAAGAGATAATTATGTGTGCACAGTGGGTTGTCTTAACGCATGCCCAAAAATCCCGTTCCGCCGATTTATAAATTGAATACATTTTACGTTACGTCTACGTCCAACTATAAATCAAGCTTAATTTCTAATTCATACTTTCAAATCCTCGAGCGAAAAAAATTACGTATAATTTGTAGGTTACCCAACGCACAACTACGTATGCCCAAAAATACCGTTCCGTCGGTTTATAAATTGAATACTTTTTTACGTTACGTCTACGTCCAACTATAAATCCAGCTTTACGTCTACGTCCAACTATAAATCCAGCTTTACGTCTACGTCCAACTATAAATCCAGCTTTACGTCTACGTCCAACTATAAATCCAGCTTAATTTCTGATTCATATTGTCAAATACTAAAAAATTGAAATAATGTTTGCAGTATTCCTCTACTTGTATTTTTTCTTCAGACTTAAGACTGAAAAGGAATTTGGCAACGTCGCAACCAATTAAATGACGAAAGTTGGAACGAGCCTATAATTGAGTTTGGTAATGTGATGGGCACGGGGTGGGGTACCCCATACTCGAGTAAAAAGTAGTAACCCAAAGAGATTTTAAGAATCTCGCGAATTCAAACATAACCTCAACAACTTTGCAATGTTGTCAAGTGTGGCCAAAAACGGTGTGATCATCTAGTCTAGTCGGAAAGGTACCTACGTTGTGTTATTTGAATTCGCTTCTAGATAGGAAGGATGCCAGAGAGAGGAAATTAGATTAAGTAATAAAAACACACAAATAATGGTTGTCAGCTTTATATTCATTGTATTTGAATATTAGTTTTAACAATAGGTTTTATCAAACGTTTTGA
This sequence comes from Brassicogethes aeneus, assembly GCA_921294245.1. Classification (NCBI taxonomy): domain Eukaryota; kingdom Metazoa; phylum Arthropoda; class Insecta; order Coleoptera; family Nitidulidae; genus Brassicogethes; species Brassicogethes aeneus. Next base: position 1,710,143 of record OV121140.1, read on the forward strand.
GATTATTAGTTTCAGTTAGCTTTTTGTCACTTTAGTGGATTTAGATTTACTAGTTTAATACGGTAGATTTATAGAAGTATATATATATAATTTCCAAGTTTATAGGTTAAAGGGTTTTATTTCCAAGGTTTAATAAATGCAGATTCTTAAGTATTACCAAGCCAAATGTAATATCAACTAAATTTATAATAATGATCATCAGTAACAATATATCAGCTCATTTTGTATAAACAGTCGAAACAGAGATGCAATTCAATTTTATACAGCAAAACCTTCATTCTTATTAATCCTATTACATGGCGCAATAAATAGAGAAACAGTAATAATATAGGTACAATATAGTAATCATGATTATGATCTATGATCTATGCATAGAAAATATAGTAAGAATAATAATAATAATAATAATAGAGCAGATAATAATATCAACGTAATAATCAAAATAAGGCATATAGTAATAATAATATGTATGTAATAGTAAAAATAAGGAATATTAAGGTTTAATATATTTAATATAATGATATCGACTTATGATACAAAATATATGAATTATAACGTCTCCTGAACTAGATACATAAATATCAGAGTTAAAACCTTAAGAATCCACATTAAAATAATAAACTTGGTCAAAGCTTTACAACCATTTTAACTAATTAATTAAATTGATTAATATAATATTTATATCATACCTTGTATGTTTAAACTCATAAATACCTACAATTGCTTGTTTAAAAAAATCATCAATAAATATATTCCTAGACCTAGGAATATATTTTTCAAATTCATTCGCCTACTACCATCAACAACCTTGTTACTCTAGGAGACCATTTTTTATTACCAACTCAAACTAACAATCTTTCACGCTAAGACTCGATATAATTTAAATAAACTTTTAAACGTTTTTTTAACACAGCTGACTGATTGAAATTAATTTGTCAATGTCATCTCATTCTGTCAATATGACTTTAACTAAGTACGTATAGTTGGTTGTCACCCTTCTTCTATCAAAAGTCGGGCCAACACAGTAACAAACTAACAACTATGAATCAAAACTAGGGATTTTATTTCTTGCTCCAGGCGTACCACTATATGTGTTTTACAATGCATCAAGTAATGTAAAAATTAAGTTCGAGATTATATTATTTTTAAACATGAACACTGAAATAATTTTTACTTGCATTAAATGAACCGATAAATTAAAGCATTGTATATTGTATTTATTTTATTTACAAAAGTGCAATATTACTTGTACAATGTAATAATTGTGGTACGCCTGTTGCAAGAAATAAAATACCTAGTTTTGATTCATAGTTGTTGCTTTGTTACCAAACTCAATAAAAATAAAAAAAGTCTTCCGTTACGTTTCCGTTAAGTCTACGTTTACGTTTATTTATAAATAAGAGTACATAAATTCTATATTTGATCTTTTTGCAGTGCGTCAATGTTACGTCTACGTCTAACTATAAATCCAGCTTGATGACCGTTCAGAACGGTTCTTGGCGACGTTGGAACAAACCTTATGACAATCAGATTTTTTACCAACCAACGTCATGCAAAACAAAAATCACCAACGGTCAGATCTATAAATCACTATCTAGGGATTTTATTTCTCGCAACTCTCGCCTACCACAATTATTAAGCCTGAATTATAGATTGCCTTCCTTCCTCCCGCAGTCGTGCCCGTACGATTTGTGCATCTTGTAAAAAGTCAATTTATAGATTTCCGTGTAAAATTCCGTAACCGTGCGCGATGACACCTAAAATGGTAAAATATTTAATAAACTGAACACCTATTTAA